>JABFDZ020000138.1:19337322-19349862 GCA_019775955.2 Pollimyrus isidori | reverse complement strand
AGTCAGTCTCCTTGTTAGTGTTAGTATTTAAATACTTGTTTGTCCCGGCTGCCCCAGTCCAGTCACTGAAGTCAGTCTCCTTGTTAGTGTTAGTATTTAAATACTTGTTTGTCCCGGCTGCCCCAGTCCAGTCACTGAAGTCAGTCCCCTTGTTGCCAAACGTCTGCCGTCGAGTACTTCGTTTCTCAGGTCACGACAGTATCCTTGATGTTTAAACACTACACCAACAGCAGATAATTAATATCATTCAAACTGAAAAGTGAAAAGAGTATTTCCCACTAATGAGTTGCTTTAAGCATTGAAGTTTAATCATATATCATGTGATGACTTTGAATTTAGACCATTATGATGTATACAGTCCTCATCAGCAGCAGAACTCACAATTCCTGGATAAATGTAAATGTGGCCCAAGGGATTTCCAGTCTCTCTCTCAGCATCTTTGCCCATTTTAAGGACCCTGACATCAAAGGCATGTTCTTACTCACTAACCCCTTTCCACTCCTCATCTGCAGAACAAAAACAGCACATTTTCCCTTCAAGTTGCAAACAGTTAACATCGTTACCTACTGCAAAAAAAAGAACCACATATATAAATAATTACAGAAAATTTCAGAGTGAAACAAAGTTTCTATAATAGTCATATATTTCTCCTCATTAACCTGTCTGTGTTTTTTTTTTTTACTTTTGTATTGAAGAATGCATATCTTATCGAATCTTATTGCCAGTATTTAATAACAGATCAGATGATCCTTTGTACTTGCTTACCTGATGAAGGTGGGTGACATACAGCTGTCTACATTTCTCTAACTCCTGGCCAAGCAGCTGTAGCACCAGTGAAAAATTGGGACTGAAGATTTCCTTTATAACTGGTCTTTTCAGGAAGGGTCCACAAACAGCCAGTAGCTTTATGCAAATGAAAAATCACACTTATCAACTCCATAACTTCATCATTGTCTATAATTAAAGTCATTAGTGACATTAATAATTTCACACAATAAGGCTTAATTAGTGTTGATGACCACACATTTCCATTTTCAGGCCCAGGATACTGCTGTTGAACCTGTGAGTGATGGTTAATATACTTACTGTACAAAAAATCTGAATCTTTGTATTTGTTCAGATATTGCTGAAAGATGATGTATCTATTTAGTGACAAATTGTTTTAGCAAAACAGCATCTGCATGCTATCACAGACAAAAATATATTTATATGACTTTTTAATAAGAGTACATTAGTATATAAAATATTACATATCATAAATATGGACTATTGTCAGATGAATAGTGACATTTATATGCAGTTAAAATAAATTGTTTTACCAGCGAGAGAATGGAATAAAATGACTAAATAAGAAAAAATCTAATTTCTTACCTTCAAAGCTGATTCCAAACCAGAACAATCATTAAATGCCAGACACATGACTGTGGCAAGATGATATTCAAAGTTCAAGACTTTTTCTTTGAAATCATCATAGCGACCTTCAAATTCCTGATGGAATGGAAAACATTCTTTGGCTACTGAAGGAACACAGGAACTACCAATTTTATACTGAATTGATCAAAATCCAAAGTCCAATTGCCTTGCATACAAGTACAAAATCCAAGTGCAAACGCCGATTAGACACTGTCACTACAGAAAAGCTTCTACCAGACTTCATGTGGACTCTGATGACACCACTGCCAGCTCACTGACACAATGAAAAAGGATCTCGGTGAAAGTTTTTTCCAAGTTTAAGAGTTGAGTTGCTACAGAGAAAATATCTTTCTACACAGAATCTACTTTGAGAACATTCTGGAAAAAACTCAGCATCTCTTCTGGTTAAACCTTGGATTATTGGATGTTTTTTTGTGGGAGCACAGTGACTGAGTTTATCATCAGTATTTAACATAAAGATCTTAAGTTACTAAACGGTGAAGGTGCCTGTTTTATGATAGTTCTCATCAAAAATGTTCGAAGATATGACACACTATAGTATCTCAGTTTCAGAGTAACATGTTCAATTCAGAGTAACATGGTGTCTACAACAAAATGATTACACCAACTGGCTACAAGCTCTCCTCCCTGTTACATAGACTTCCTATCTGTGCATGCAGATCAGATATCATGTATTTCCTTTTGCAAAGACTGTTAATGCTCAAAGACTATTGTTGCCTTAAAATCATCAATTAAAAAGTGAAATACGATTTAATAGATGACAGGAATTTAAGAACTACTGCTACAGATGTAGTCCTGACTGTTCAATTACACATTCATTTTCAGGACATTATAAGTCTGTCTCCCATTTTTGCTTTCTCGAGAAAATAATATAAGTAAATGAGAGATAACTTTAGGTTATACGGATTAGGGAAAAACAGGACTGCACACAATAGGACAGCAGCTATGGTTTAGTGACAGTGCAGAATAGCTTACCTCATTGCGCAGTTGTGAGTTCTATGTAATAGCTAGATAATTCACTGTAAAGCAAAAATATTCATAATGCCTGCCATGTTTGTCATTACCTTAGTACTGAGACATTGGGGGCTGTGTTCACTCTTCCTGAACGCCTCGCAATGCTCCTGGAATTCAATGTAAATGGAGGTAACCTGCTCATTGTAGCCTTTGCCCCCAGTGCCCCCAAACTCCAACTTCTCAAGCTTCTGAAACTCTAACATGGTGATAAACAGGTCCTGAAAAAACAAAAGCACAATGTTTTGTACCTGAATGTTAATTATAAAAATACCCTTCTGTGTTAAATGCAATTATGGTGCTTGTGTGAGTTTTGCTTACACAAAAATGTTCTGAGGGCAGAGAAAAAAATGATTGGTTCTGAGAGATAACCAATCAGTTTGTAGGAGGAGGTGGCTCCAATAACTAGAGGATGCAGGACCAACCAATCAATGTGTACATTTGTGTAAGTAAAACTCCCATGAGCAATTATGGCACTCAACTCCAAAAAAGCAGTCCCATTTCAAAAACCCAGCTTACTCACCTGCAGCTGTCGCAGGCGTACAAGGAAACGATCAAAACGCACAAACACCAGAGTGGAGGGAAAATCCCAGGGCTGGAAAGCCTGCCCAGGACCCCTGCAATTGGCCAGCTTCTCCCTTTGTGTCTGGAGGGTCTCCTTAAAGTGCATGAAGCATGACACCACCACTTGGATCTTCTCCAGGGCTTCCTCAGTGTCCACCTTCAGAAGGTCCCTTGGTGAGAGGTACTCAGTAGCCTCGTGGAAGGAAGGATTCAACGACTGTTTATATTTATACATTCAACACCAACCCCCCCAAAACAAAAGCCCTGCTAGTGGAACACATATTTTTAATGATATATTTTTAATTTTAAGTGTCCTCCACCAACTGTTTCTGGGACAGTCTCCTGGCTCGCCATGAACCCACACCGAATAAGTGTTTATAGACAATGACGCATGGTATCTGATCCCGTACTTCGACCTGAACATGGACCCTTCTCACTGAAGTGACTGTAGCGACGGCCCGGAGTCACCTGCTTGATGAAGAGGCCGCAGAGCTCCTGAAGCAGCACCACAAGGCGCGGTGGCGACCGCAACGCCTCGCAGTGACTCCAGACCAGGGAAAGAACATGGAGGAGCGGACCAACAAGTCGCTGTATATGCGGGAACTGCTTCTCCTGCAGCTGAGACACCAGCCGGACAAGGGGGCGCAGGTGGAGCTCTAGGTCTCTGGCCTCCTGAAGAGCTTGAAGACAAACCAGGAGCGTGGAATGTCGCACAGAATCAGCTGAACGCAACTTATTTATCCTTTGCATTTATTCAGTCACTGGCCAGAACCATGCTTGAGAAAGTGAAGCGATTCATATGTGTGACAAATTCATACAAGTTAGACATACTGTAACAGACAACATACTAAAAATATACTAAAGTCTAGAAGTGAAGTAAAATGAAGGGGTAGACTTTAGCTTTAGTCGGCCCAATAACATTTGCCATTACAAAAGGAAAAAAAAAAAAAAAGCGAGAGAGACCCGTTTCTTAGAATCCATTTCTCAAGATGTTGTATCGCTGTATCTGCGATAACGACCCTCCTTGGGAAACGTCCTGCCAGCAGCCTTAGTTAGGGGTGACATCAGAATGCCGGTGACCTTCCCGCTGTGCCTCAATCAGTATCAGAACTACTAATCATCCATGTTTTGCTGTAAGAGTGAAACTGAGCCATTAATTGCTTACTTACCATAAAATACATCCATTAATGTTGTTTTGAAAGTTTGAAGGTAACTGCTCTCAGATACCTCCAAAATCTCCACCATCTTCTGAATAACAGGACTCTGAAGCTAACACAGAAAATAAGTTCAACTCACTTGGCAAAGTTTCAATTGATATATTGTCTATAATTTTGGGCACAGAGAGACACACCTGTTCATAAATACTTTGCATATTTTCCTTCCTAGATTTCCAGAATTCATATTCAGCATTTGGCCCCAGATTAGAACCCTTCTGAAGAAATGTCCTGGAATCTTCTTTTAAAACATCTCGGATCTGATGGGTCCAGTTGATGACCATGGACTCAATGACATATATCACTGTCCTGTTATGTCCATCTTGCCTGAAATATATTTTGAAATCGAAATTCTTTTTAATGGTACCATGTTATTAAGAAGGATACCTTGTACTGAATGTAAACAACATACATCAGTCAGCTGATGTTCTTACACATTGAATCCAGAATATGAATGACATTCAATTTCGGTTGTCACCGCGGGAATCGGAAGGTGTGTTCTTCCTGAGCAAAGGCCCCTCAAAATGGACACCTTTCTCTGCAAGCTCTCCGCATGCTGACTGATATCTTGAGATACCACACGCGGCCATGTCTTGTGATTCTTCTTGTTTGTCAGCACTGGTACAAAAACCTTGGATAAAGCAGACATCAGATTTTCATGCATAACTATCATCAAAAGACATCTGCTATTATGAATCTTATTTCAGTGAACTAAATCTAGAGTGATTTATGCTTTCACCCAAAATTAAGCGTTTGGGGAATCAAAATTTGTTTATCAGGTTAGTTTTTGAGATTATTACATCAGAAGGGATATTTTGAAAATTGTCTAGAGTAGGCTGATTCCTTTTAGTCTTCAAACAAGGCTATATGCACAGTGATACTGCTGTTATCAAATCAATATTGTAACAAATGCAAAATTTAATAAAATATTTTCTAATTAAGTTGTTTATAGGCATGCATTGTATCTACAGCACCAGTTCCAAAAAAATTTGGATGTAGTGCAAGTGAAATGGAAATCTCATAAACCCTAACCTTAACCAATATTTTATTCACAATGTAACATAGAAAACATATCAAATGTTGAAAGTGAGACATTTTGCTATGTTTTGAAAAATATTGGGTCATATTGAATTGACAGCAACACGTCTCAAAAAAGTGGCCAATAAGAGGCTGGAAAAGTTAGTGGTACAAAAAAGCAACAGCTAGAGGAATAATTTGCAGCCAATTAGGTCAATTAGCAACAGGTCAGTAAAATGATTGGATATGAAAAGTGCATCTTAGAGTTGCAGTGTCTCTCAGAAGTAAAGATGGGCAGAGGATCACCACCACCCAACCCCCCCAATAATGCATTGACAAATCGTGGAGCAATTTCAGAAAAAGGTTCCTCAATGTAAAATTAATCATCTACCCTACATAATATTAATAAGATTCCAAGAATTTGGAGAACTCTCTGTGCGTGAGGGACAAGGCTGAAAAACCATACTGGATTCCTGTGATCTTTGGGCCCTTAGGCTGCACTGCCTCACAAACAGGCATGATTCTGTACTCGAAATCACTAAAAGGGCTCAGGAATATTTCCATTTCCAGAAAACATTGTCAGTAAACACAATTCACTGTGCCATCCGCAGATGCCAGTTTATAGCTAGCCAGTTTATAGATAGCCGTATGTGAACATGATCCGCCAACCTTCCGTGGCCAAAGATATTTAAAACGGACTGTGGCTAAGTGGAAAACTATTCTGTTGTCAAACAAATATATATTAAACCAGGCATGTCGTATCATTTGGGTTAAAGAGAAGGGCCAGCCAGCGTGTTATCATGTAAAGCCAGCATCTCTGATGGTATGGGGGTACATTAGTACATACTGTATGGCTGGGGCAGCTTGCATATCTGGAAAGGCACCATCAGTGCTGAAAGGTATACCCAGGTTCTAGGGCAACATATACTCCAATCCAGATGATGTCTCTTTCAGGGAAGACCTTCCATTTTCCAACATGACAATGCCAAACCACACACTGCATCAATTACAACATAATGGCCCGTGCAACTGATCTCCTCAGTCGCCAGACGCACATACTGTAGACAGTGGTTAAAAGAAGAGGTGATGCCACCCAGTGGTAAACATGGCCTTGTCCCAAATTTTTTGAGACAAGTTAATTTTGAATGTCATGTAGCAACCTATCTTTTCCTTAAAATGATACATTTTCTTAGTTTAAACATTTAATATGTTTTATGTGTTCTGCTTTGAATTAAATATGGGTTTATGAGATTTCCATATCATTGTAATCTGTTTGTATTTACAATTTGCACAACGTCCCAACTTTTTTGGAATTGAAGTTGTATTACTTGATTGCCTGGGTTGTTAATGGCAAATTGAGTTTTCACAAAGTCGTTCCATTAAACGTACAAACATGATATTGCGTGTTTAATTACCTTATCCACCGCATGCAGCAACTGTTCCAGCAAGTACAGTGACACTACACCAAACGACAAGTGTTCTCTGTAATTCACAGGAAGAAGGGTGACATCTTCCTTCTTCTGTATATAAACCCCGTTGACAGCAGAAGATGCCTAAAAAGAAAAAAAACACTTAATAGTAGGCTACTTTGGTCCGAAAGGGCAGCTATTCACAACAAGTGAAATTACCAAACATGGGCGCGACTGCAACGCGTCTGATTATATATTATATATGTGTGTGTGTGTGTGTGTGTGTACGTGTGTGTGTGTGTGTGCGTGTGCGTGTGTACAAAGCCAACACTGAGTGATGCAAACTTACCTGTTCACATGAAGTTAAAGCACCACTCGACTGGATGGTGAAAATCAAAATCTTCGAGTTTTTCTCAAAAAAGTCTTGAAGAACTTTTTGACTGTTCTCCAAGGCTAAATATTTATTCCACGTTTCCGGTTTTATCCTTAGAAACTGGCATATTTTATTCCCAATAAAGCGGACTCTTTCGTCTTCTGCAAACGAAGGAACGCTTTCCTCCTCGTCGGACATTTGTTGATTTGTTGTTTACGTTTCTTAAAACACTCATGCGTATTTATGTATGCTATAGTTCAGACTTAAATCTAGCCCGCATGCAAAGCACTATTGCACTTGAGGAATCCCGTTATTTTACGCTGAAGTTGACCTCGTTAAAGGACGCGCAGAGACAACGCGCTTCCTCGGAAAGAAGCAAAATTTAACTTGCTATAAAAATTGGGGGCGGTGCAGCGTCTGGTT
Organism: Pollimyrus isidori; assembly: GCA_019775955.2. Classification (NCBI taxonomy): domain Eukaryota; kingdom Metazoa; phylum Chordata; class Actinopteri; order Osteoglossiformes; family Mormyridae; genus Pollimyrus; species Pollimyrus isidori. Next base: position 19,342,417 of record JABFDZ020000138.1, on the reverse strand, counting down.
ACCAGGGTAACGACAGTAACTCGTAAATCTTGATGTTGGCGTACTGGGGGGCCGCGCGCCCACACCAGACAGAACAGGCAGCTATAGTCTCCTTCAATCCGAATAAGGCTTCCTATGCTCTTGAACACTGGTTTTAATCAATGGTCTATCCTAATTTGCGTCAGAATATATATGCCAATATAAAAATGAAAACATAAAACGCATTTTTTAACGATGGGTTTTGCTTGAGTTGAGCATCTGGAGCAACAAATCTGTTTTATAGTGTTACTTGAAGTTGCAGTAAAAGATACAAACAATAATACCATAATTCACCACTCACAGTACCGTGCTTTTTCAGCCCAGTGAAACTTGTTCGGTACGGGAGACACATTTTGCTTTACCACGTATAACTTCAGTTATAGTTTTGAAACTTTTATATAAAGTAGCCACATTTGTTTGCTATAAGCAGCACCAAGTCAAACCCCTGCAAGCAGTGCTTGAAGCGGGCCGGAACGCAGTTACGGAACTTCTGCATCCTAAAGACTTGATTTTTTTTTCACCGCATAAATGTATAATGTCGGAAAATTAGAGTTCCTGCACTTATTTTTTCTGACTTCAAGCACTGCCTGCAAGAATATCACAGACGTCGTGAGTTCATGACAAATACATGGTGCTCCTTTGTTACAACCTGCCCCACTACCGGGGTAGGATGTAACACATGCTGAGGTAAGTTGTAACAGTCAAACAAAAGATGCAAAAACATTGGCCGCACCATGCTATATACTTCTAAAAGTGGTTTATTGAAATAAGCGAACAATCCAGAACAATGTCAGTGTTACATGGCAGATCCCATGTGCCTTTGCAGCTGCCCTTCCTTTTGACCTCATCAAATGCTTTTTTTAAAACACTGGCAGATACACCTCTTTCAGTCTCTTTTCCACTGTCTAGACATTCTTAAAATTATTAAAATTAAGAAAGTGTCCTTAGTTGTACATAAGGGGATGGTTGTAAGACCAGCCCTCTTAGCTATTGTTTAGCTACTGTATAGGATATAGTAGGATAGTGGTTTGAAATTAGCAGGGGAAACATACATCACAATTCACCTGAGAAGCTACAATTTAATCTTATTTAAGTCATATGATTTAATCAGCAATAGTATAAATACTAAACAAAATATAGTCTTGGTCAAAAAATTACTTTCACCTCAAAATCTGCATGTACCTGTTCCCAGCCTTGATATCCATCATGTGGGTTTTGGGAGGGAGTATGTAAACACTGAAATGATCACATGACTCTCATCCTATCCCTGATTGGTGAAATTGGTGGTGTTACAACTCTCCCCATGTTACAACCATACTTAAAATGGCATTTCAGCAGGGGTTCACTTGTGAGCAAAGTCTTTGAAAAGAGGCATTTTAAACTGTAAACAAGTGCAAATCAAAATTTCCTAAATGTTCTACCAATAAGTACAAAAAATATATAATCCCTCCCAAAAATTATGCCTTATGTTTTTATAAATGTTTCTCTACATAAGGGAACAATAATTGACAGTAATAACTGACATGATTCTGGGTGAAGCCCCCCCATCACAACCCAGCAACAATTACCAAGAGAATTCACTGGAAAATGGAGGAATGGAAGTGTGGGTTTACACTACAATTAAAATGTATCACCAAACAAAAGAGAACACGAAGCAGTGCAGTATTTATTAATTTAGTCACTTGCAAGTGATGCAGGCAACTTTTTTTTTATTTTTTCATTCACAAAACACTTTTGTACAAATTTATTGTTTTAAAAACGTCAATAAATTGAAGCCTTTGAGGCTTTTTAGCAAAAAATACATATTAAACATCATGGTGGCAAAGAAAAGGTTTTTTTTTGTTTTTAGAAAAAGTTTTATAAATGAGATGTCACTAGAAAATATTAACTGTCACACAAAATGTTACCAAAGCCATCTGAATTATTTTGGTTTCGATTATTATTAAAGTTCAAACATGTATAAGAAAAAGCCTGATAAATTGGGATGCTGTGGCCACATGTACAAAAGTACCACGAGATTTAAAACCGATAAATTACAATAAGAAATTAAAACATGCTGCAGTCTCATAAATTCCATGTTTATCGTACACTAAAATGTCAAGGCAAACGCGCAGATTAAAAAAGGTTAATCGTAAACAATAAATTAGCAACACACAGTCATCTACTGCTTGCCAATTATGAACAAGACTGAAAGGAAACCTGACGGCCAAGATCAATGCAGGAGAGGTTTATCGCAATATCGAAGTGGCTGAGTGCTCTGCAACCAAGCAGGAGAAGAGGCACCCATATTGCAATGGGAATTAAAAGGAATGACAGGGAGGACATACGAAAGGTTACGTTCCACGTAACGTACGTTATTGCACACCTATTCCCTCAGATGTAACTGCAGCTTCTGTCGAATTGGACGCTGATTACCATGGCTTAGGGGATACAGCAGCTACTTTGCAGATGTATAATTAGCTATGAAAAACTCCCTCCCACACGTAAGGGGTCACGATTGATATCTGTATGCGGTATATATTAAGGCATTGTAGTACATATGACGTCATCAAAAGGTCACAACAGACGTAAATAGTTACATATACGTTTGTATATGGAAGTGCCCAGATATGTAAAATACGTCGCACACACCTTTTATTCGGCTCAATAGAGCAATGCTTGCTTTCATATAACAAAAGAACATAATATCTACTAATGTAAACATGGTTTCAAGATTGTCTTTATATCACCCACAAAATGCATCAAGTAGTACAATGATATGGAAAAAAACAGTATTTGTGAGATGCCTGTCTCTCCACACATCTAACAAGGTAATGTGTGCTTTTAATGAATTTAAAACTCAAAATTTTTACTTTCTATAAGATGAAACAAGTTCTCCTCAACTCTCGCCCGAAGAGTTTTAGTAAGATTTTTTTCGATTCCCATCGTAAATTTATCATACTAGCTTATGTGCCACAAAGAAAATCATAGGTTCACCATAAAACCATAATTCTCCAAGATTCATCGCTATGTACACTTTCTGAACACTAACATAAAGTTCCTGAAGACCGCGTGAAAACAGAGAGGCCAGACGCACTTTACACCCATGTCGCTGCCCGCAAGGCCGGCCCTAGGGAGACGATTCAGGTGGTCTGTGTGTCCGGAGGGCACCTCCCCAGATGTGTCACAATGCAGTCATTTCTAGAACTTGTGGAGGGTTGGCCAGAGTCTTGCCTCAGGCCCCAAAACTAAGGACAAAACCCCATTTACCCACATACTATGTTTAGCACCTGTCCAGGCCTTCAACTGTCCCGTATCGATCAAATTCTGCACCTGTGGCATTTTACCTGATTAATGGCGAGATCCATCCCATAATATGACCCCTACATAATATATCTCATGTTTTAACATTTGTAGTGAAACGCAGAAATACATTCGGTGCATAGAAAAAGGTTCCGTTTACCTACAAAATGACTTTTCTTAGCAGGGTAGCTCTGTACACTCAGCCATTCTCTTTGTGCTTATCCAGCGCATCATATAAACATCTTTTTTTGCTATTGTTATTATTATTTTATAATCTATTTTCTCTAATGTGCATTGGTGTCTTTTTCCTTCCGTCCACTTCCAAATCCTGAAAGGCTCGTGACAACTACGTGCAAAATGGTGAAGCGGACGCCGCTTCTGGGGTAGCGGAGGCGGCTAAAAATCCTCCACATTATTGGCAGTGTTCGGCGTGGCGGGGTCGGAATGCTGCGAGAGGGACACGGAGGCCACCATCGCCGGTGACCCAAGCACCTCACTGACGGTCTCCTCCATGTCCTCCGTGGTGACGATGGCCAGTGCTGCACCCCCTTTCTTGTTCTGGTGCGTCTTGATGTGCTTAGACAGGTGATCGCTCCTCATGAACCTCTTGGAACATTCTGGACATTCAAACCTTTTCTCACCTGCGAGAAAGACCAGAAGACAACAGTGTCAACATTCAGTTTACCGCGGTCATAGGGAAACCTGTGCGTCCGGCTGTCGTACCCGTGTGTGTACGCCGGTGCCGCTGGAGCTCATCGCTCCGGGTGAACCTCTTCCCGCAGAAGATCCAGTTGCAGACGAAGGGCCGCTCGCCGGTGTGCCAGCGCAGGTGCGCCCGCAGGTGAGACGTCTTGCCGTAGACCTTCCCACAACCCTCGATGTGACACACGTGCTGTTTCTTCTTGCCCGGCTCGCTGCTGTTCCTGACGAGGGACACCGTGGTGAGTGAACCCTCCCACGCTCTCGGTTTCTAACCACTGAGAGGAGCCATATTTCGTGCATATTCCTGCACTTATAAGCTAGTATCTCGGCAAAGAGATTGATGTTGTGAATGCAGGTTTACTAGGATAAATCAGTTAATGCTAAACCATATTCAAATCACCACTTAGAGTAACATCATCAACATCATAAGGACTGAAACTGAAGATAGAGCCCATTTGTTTGAAAAGACAGATTCAGTGTTATATTGCCTTGTCTGTAACTTTGCCTTCCTGTTGCAGAAACCTGACAGATGTTTCAAAAGCTGAGGTGAAACTGGGTGGCACTTGCCTCCCCTCTCCATCCCGGCAGTTCGGGCACGAGCAAGCGACCCGCCGGAGCCTCTTGCTGGGCTGGCCCTCCTGATCCGAGATGCCCTGGTTTTGTTGCAGCTGCACCTGGGCTATCTGGTCGGGACTGACTCCGCTCAAGGCTGCAGTAGTAAGGTTTCCCATGGCGACAGTCACTGGGGTAGGCTGGACTTTCACACCATCCTGGCCTTGCTGTTGACCTGGGACACAAAGGGCCAAAAATCACCTGTTGCATCTTAAACTTAACTACAACATCTCTCAGCCACAAAGAGGAAAATTATACCACAGTAGTCAAGGGACACAGGAAAGTTATGTCATTTTCAGTTTGTATCTACACATTTCCGCCATCTGTGCACGAGCACACAAAAGTGTTGTGTGTCCAATTTCCATGCATGCTGTCCAAATTGTTACCACTTAAAACTAACGATCTACACACACCTAAAGGATTATTAGGAACACCTGTTCAATTTCTCATTAATGCAATTATCTAATCAACCAATCACATG
>JABFDZ020000138.1:19307231-19320365 GCA_019775955.2 Pollimyrus isidori | reverse complement strand
TTATATATTATTATTATTATTATTATATATATAGTATCACACACATACATACATATATAAAACTTCTTTAAAGGCAGGTGCATACAATAGACTAGATTTTAGAGGTATTGTCTTGAATTTCCCCCAGAAAAGTCACTGTGAATGGTAACCTTTCACCTTCAATTGGCCTTTCTGCACCACCACAATAGAATGGGTGGATCATGGTAGATTTTGCAGTTTCACATGGTCTTCAAGATGGGGACCCCATCAATGGGGCCCTAATGGAGCCACTGAGATTTCTATAGAGATTTTCTTCACAAAAAGTTGAACGGTTTAATATAATGGCATTATATATACAGCCCTTCATGCAAACTGCGTTTCCTGTCTGGCCATCGGTGTGCAGTTTCATGGCTGTAGCGAATACACTGCATTGTTTTCATTTCGATATTCGTTCTCTCGGTTCCTCACTTTTCTCTGGACGCTTCAGCCCCATCATCTCTGCTGTGATAGGTTGCCGTCGTAGAAGCCAAGCTATAAAATGCAGCGCACCTGTCTGACGACACAGTAATAGATGCATTACTGCTCTCCCCGCCTGCCGTTAACAGCACGGGTCAGTGTGGTTCTGCGTGGCCCCTGGCTGTACTGCTGGTTTGCCTCTTGTGAAGAGCCTGAATCATTGTAGATACATGTCACTTAATACTATCCTTTCCTTCAGTTTAGAATTAGAATTTAGATTTAAATTTTTATGTCACAGTGCACACATAATTTAGATTTTATTTTTGTATGGTTCTGAAGTTAAAGTAGTTAAGTATTTTCTTTATTTATGATAATGGTATAGGCTATAATTTGTATATTGTATTTATTGTATGTTTGTTTGTTATTGTTCGCTGTTCTGCGTCGTTATATTGTTGTTCACGTTTGCAGGCAGGTACGCAAGCACGTATTTCATTCCACTTGTACAAATGACAGTGACGTTTTTGAATCCTTGTGTATGATAATAAATAACAGCAAACATGGTTTTCTTTTTTGAAATGAATATTTATTTTACGTTGTTTCAATAAAATTCATTATTTAGATAAAAAAAAACATTTTTGAAGGCGTTTAGGTTGCTGTGGTGAGAGAAGTTTCTATTGGGAAATGGAGGAATGATAGCTAAATGTAATGGAAAAGCAAACATGCTATAATGTGGGCTTATGAGCTGAATATATTGGAGCGTGATATCTCTCTTTTAATTCGATAGCCATCATTGTACTGTCAACTCCGTCACACTGTATAATGCTAGGCAGAAAACCAGAGAGCAACATATATTACTGGACATGGTCCCAGGCTGAAAAAGTGATTTTTATTTTTGCTGTTGACAGAGTTTTAAACAGCAAGTTTTAAGCCCCATTCACATTTAGCGCATTTTTTTTTTTATCTCTCTTAACATTCCATTTGACATGTTAAACGAAATGAAGTATAAACTTCCCCTCTAAACCAAATTGCTTTTCATATACGCCTGTACAATGGAGAATAATCAAGGGGAATCCTGCCCATAAATTCCGCTCCCTTAACTCTTTGACCCTTTTTGGGAGCATTATATAAGCGGTATGCTTGTTATTCCCCTCTCTCATTATAGTAATAAATTTACACGATTACAGAAGCCAGCCGGGAGAGATTCGGATGGGGGGGGGGGTCACTTTTCTGATCCTGTAACAGGAAAGCAGACAAGTGCTGTCACTGATTCACTTCGCTCTGTATTTACCAAGATTAGACATTTATCGCGGACATTTACTGAGTCGTACCTTGACCCGTGTTCCTGTTCACGCAGGTATTTCACTTGCAGGCACTCCTGAGAAAACAGTCCGTAAAACACGAGTTGGTGAAAAGTCTAAATTGGTTATTGATTTTATTTATTTATTTTCAATAGTAGCCCTAATATAATGCTTTTATGTTTTTTAGGTCGTAATGGTCTCCACAGGTATTCGCTGCAATCACGATCCTGGATTATGGTGTGAAATTTTACTGGCGGTGTATAGCGGTGGCATTTCGCCCCCACGCCACGCATCCTCGCTCTCCATCTCCGTTCCTTTCTTCCTGGGTCCATTAAACGGCGCAGACTAATCGAGCAGCACCGCTCGCTCCCGCAGTGAGATCATTAAGTAAATTATTTTAAGATCAAACGGCCATTGGCCACAATGAAGCCCCGTTTAATGGTAAAAGCTTCAAAGGGTCCCCTCTCTCAAATTAAAGTCGGACGGATAGCTCTCAGCACCTCTCAGGTAGATGCCGGACCATACATTAGGCGTCTTAAAGCTGCAGGCGAAGGCTTGTTAATTGGCCCCTGGCAGGATCAGACCTGCATGGAGTTTAAAGAGAAAGAAAATAGAGAGGGCTAAAGACTCTGAGATGTTATAAGCCATTTTGGCCGCTGGTCATTACATGTGGTGAATTTGTGGCTGTGTAGCACTTAAAATAAAGTATAAATAGAATGATCCCCACCTCTGGGATACTCTCCCATGCCTGTGTGTTCTGCTTTGAGCCTAGATAGTCATGAAGGGTTGAAGAATACATTTTTGGTGGTGGGTCTGGAGAAGGTTTGGAGCAGACTATGAACATGCTGGTGTACAGTAGCCAGTGGACCAAAGCAGAGCATTGTACATCTCTCTGCGGTAGATGTGTCGTGCAGAAAACAGGATGAGATTAGTCCATTTCTTTTTTTAAATTGTAATGCATTCCCAAACTTTAGGGTCAGACCTGTGTAGTTTAATGAAGCAAGACTTATCTAGAAGGCTTATTCAGGTAAAACCGCACAGGGCCATTCATGATTTATTACTTAGACTACATGCAGAGTAAGAAATAGATCGATTCTGAAAAATACAGGGGTTAACATAAACAAAACTGCATTTGAATAGTTCACAATAAGACATAATTTGCCATTTAGATGTATGACTTTTGCAAAGCACTTCTCTGATTTCCATTTTCCCAAATCGCTATCAGAAAGCAATTTGAAGTGGTCCTGTCTTGCCCTAATAGCTTAACGTCTGCAGCCTGCTTTGATGCCTGTGAGACGGAGGAGGCGCAGAGGAGCTTGCCAGCAATTATGGAGAAAGCAGCAGGTACAGGGAGTAAGTGAGATGGCGCTGCGCTGATGTCGGGGGCAGTGTGTCAGCTCCCCGGCCATTAGACGGCGATTACACACAGGGCGCCGTCGAGGGCTGCCGGCTTTCAGAGCTCCTCGTCTCATGCGAGGTCCAGTGAAGATGACAGCATGGAAAAACATGACGCAACTTAACACAAACAGCATACATGGGACTTATAATCAGTGCTGAACCTTAAATTCAGAAAAACAGCAAAAAAGCAAATAAGCAATGCACTATATGTGTTTTGGTATACACACTGTCACCCACTGTCACACACTGTAATATATATATATATATATATAAATATATATATATATATATATATATATACACACACACACACACACACACACACACACACCCTGCACAGGATAAGTAGTTGGAAAATGGTTGGGTGAATGGACAATTTTGAATCTATATATATTATGTGTGTGCATGTATTATCTTTTAACATCTCTGGTATGCTTGGAGGACACCTTCAACTGTAAGAAATTGCTGTTGTATCACAATGGACTGTTTTAAAGATTTTAGCAAAGAAAAATGATAAGAATATTAATTGGGATTACGAAGACACCACGTGGAAGACAATTATCCAAAACACATGATCTGTTGTTCCGTAGAGTACGGGGGGTAAAATGGTGGACAAACTAAGGGTTCAAAGTTGACTGTAAACACTATTAATTAATAAAAATTATCAGAAGAATGGTCATGGAGTTGGGTACATTGTTCTGGTTGCTGATCCCTGCCAGGAACAGGAGATGGACGTCTATGCACAGGAGTCCGCCGATTCACCCTCATTTTCTCAACAAATAGATGCATGCAAAACGACAGGCCAAGGAACACTGACCGCTGATATTTTTGTGGGTGACTAGTTCCAAACGAAAAAGCCTTTGGCAGCTCCCTAATAGTGTTGGCATTTTCCTAGGCTTGGCCTGGTCCCACTTGCTGCATTAGAAGGCAGACTTAATGTTTCGATCATCTGCATCCTATGGTTTTCTGGCTGGCAGAAGGGAGGCTTTTAGGACAATAGTGCTCTGGTCTAATGTGTGTTGTGAACATCTACTGCAGTGGCCTCAGTCTCTATCGGGCTACATGGTTCTGCTGGCTTCTTGGCAGTAGCCTGATGCGAGATTGTAAAAGAACAGTTTTGCACCCTTCAGATACTTTTTATGTCCCTCCTAGTTCTGCTTATGGCTCAAACAAATCATAGGAAATACATGCAGGTGGAGGTAAACATCACTCTGTAAATAAAAAATGTGGTCTGGGGCAGAAAAGGGGCAATTTAGTAACAAAATGTACTTCACATAAACCCACACTTAGTTTGTCTTTATTAAAAACAATCAAAAAGCTGAAACTCATCAGTTGCAACATTGTTGTGTTTTGAAACTTTTTTTTCCGAATGCTTTTACATAAATTGAAAACTAAGAAAAATGGGTCCTTGTGTGCCTCCAGTCCGATGCATTGACCATTTATCCATTGACTTTACTCAAGGCTCCAGATTACAGTGATGCATCGCCTTCATTTAAGCCATCAGTGACCTTTGTAAATCGTTGCAAATACTTCGATTTCTAATGCGAAATGGATTATAATTGTTGACCTTTATTGTGATTATTAATTTGACACTCAATTCTATGCTTTATGTACTTCTCCTGAGCCTTTTCCTGTCTGAAATACTCTCTGAGCAATTAGTCTTTCTGCCAACGCTGAGAGGAGTTCATATTTAAAACTGCAAGTTTCAGATGCAAAACCCTCCGAAGAGCATCTGTGGAAGGTTTAGGAATTATTGTATTTCAGATTGGTTGCAATTAAGCTCTGGCTGATTTGCAGGGCTGAACATTTTTAATGATACACACTGCCTACAAAATGCATGGATGTACTGTTAAGATCCCTGCAGTATCGCAGGATATTCTACGTGTCTAACGTAGAAACATACTCAGTTTCACCAAAATCACTCCAAAGAAAGTCACCTGACTATATCTGACTATCTCTGTAACCAGAGACACTTGGTAACTGGGACTCCCAGCGAAAAGATGCCTTTGATTTTACTTGTGTTCAGCGTAATAGTGGTAATTTTAAGCTTCCTGCACCTACATTAAATGCAGCAGATTTCACCGAATCCAGTCCTGGAGGGCCAGAACCCAAAACAGTTTGCAGGTTTCCCTGCTCAAATACACCTAATAAACCTGGAAATTAGCGGACGAAGATGTGCTTGAGGAGGGAAACTTGCAAAACGTTTTGGATTCTGCTCCTCCAGGACCAGAACTGGAGAACCCTGATATACAGGATAATGACAAGATAAGGGTTAAAAAACTGTTGTGGGGAACATCAGTTTCAGAGTATAGAGCTAAAGCGAAGAGATGATATTCAGAACAGATCAATCGTCATCTTTCACATTTAGACCTAGACCAGGGATCTCCAACTCAACAGTCCTAGAGAGCTACTATCCAATAGGTTTTCTATCCTACTTGGCTTCTGATGAGCCACACCTGTTCCTGGTATTTCCTAGACTGTATAGTATATACCAGGAGCATGGGGTAGATTCTGTTTGGGTGTATGAAGGTTGTAATAACACTCTGCAATCATATTTATGTTAAAATTATCCATAAGACAGTGACAGGAAAATACAGCAATTGCAACGATGAGATCTTCTTTTATGGGACACATAGACAGGGTCTCCCTCTACTAATTAACATGCACCACCTCTGATTTCCTCATCAGTGCAACACTTCACATGCATCAGGATAAGTGGACACAAGAAAAGTTAACTGTCCTTTTGAGATGCAAAAAAATGGCTAATTACACTGCACTGATGAAATGTTGGGGAAGTCTGTAATGTAAAATGCCACGTGGTTGTGATCACACTTCAGGGAGACCTTCTGTCCTAGAGAGGAAACCGTAAGAAAGCCAGCCTGTGGATGAGCTTTAAGACTCGGTGTAATGCTCAGGAAAAAAGCGGCTTGGAGTTTGTTCGCCTTTCACTACGTATAAATACCACTGAGTGCAGCAGCCACTGAACAGCATTGAAAATTGATTTGGAAGCTGAATGACTGACAATATAACATAAAGCTATAAAGCACAGCAACAAATTATGTTTGACTGACATTGTGTTTTTTTGTTTTAGCTTTGGGAGAAAAAAATGCAGTAACTTCCATTACGGGGTTATAAATCTCAGGAAATGTTCCGCTCAGCCACGTTTGAACACGCCCAAAACACATTCCTCCAGGCACAAAGATTTAAACTTTCATCTTCCGATTTCTTTTGTACTGTAGGAAGGTGCTACCATTGAGTTGTATGCAATTTTTTTGTTTCCAGTACAACACCAGTTACAGGGGATTTCCACATTCTTCATACCCTGTTGTTTAATACTGAAGGGAAATTATGAAAGTTTGAGACACAAACCCATTTATATATATATATATACACACACACACAACGGCAATGCACATTATCAATTTTAAAACATTATGATATTGTGTAATTGGGTGACCAAACCAAAATATCCTGAAAGTGTAACAATTTTCTCCTCCTTCAGACACAAAGGTATCAGTTTTTTTCCAGTTTCTTTCAAATCCAGACAGTGTCATAATGGTGGTGAGTGAGTGAGTGAGCAGTGTCCATTTTCCCTCGCCAGATGTGCACAGATGCACACTGCCACTGTGGGCAGAAAAAGCTCCAGTTGCTGGGTGACGAAAGGGCAATTGTCCATTCTGAAGCTAAACGTAAACTCTGTGAAAATATGTCACACTAAACTGTCAACCAGGCCTGACCCAGGAAATTGTCACTTCAAATGTTACAGGAAACCACTGGTCTGCACTTACTGCCAGAAACGACAGGTTAATTTATTCTATACTGAAAATACATTTTGCACCAGAGTGACATGGCAGTCAAATATACTTTCAGTTTCTAGTTCGTCGGAGTACTCAGACAAACTAAGGCCAGCTTCGGCTGGATGATGCAGGATGTCTGATGTTTTGAAGACTGCCCTCATCACAGTGCAGTACAGCTGGGTTTTACCATACCATTGTTGTGTCTCAGCTGATTTCCATCTATAATTACCCACTTATCAATACATGTTTTGGTCACCCTGCACCAGGAGACAAGGCAAGGGACAACAGGCAAGGGACACCTATAATGGGCTACCAGTCCCAGAAAGAGTATTTCACCTGAATCTCAGCCATAAAATATAAAGTTCTTTAACTATGCCAAATCCACTTTTGATTAAAAAAAATATCACATAAGAAAACAAAAAACAATAACAAATACAGTGGCAGGAAGCCGTGAACAGTTTTTGGGACAAAGCTGCCTTAAGGCTGATCTGAATGAAATGTTGTCTGTGTGTTATTTGCCTTTTAGGAATGAGTGAAAATTTAACACTGAAGTTACAGCAGGATTTTCGGAACCTAGATCTGCAACAAGAGGTGAAAAATTACAGCCATAAAATAGTATCACCTTGTCAGAGAACTATAACAAAGGGCAGTGCAAACCATGGTAAGTTCATGGGTTTTTAGGGTTCATTTTCATTTTCTTATTTCCTCAATGTTACCATTATAATATGTGGACGCATAACCTGTGTTTCATAATTGTTTCACATTAATAATCCATAAAAACATCAGAGCCTATTTATATTTACATATATTTATGCGCGCGCGCACACACACAAAAACTTATTTTTTCTAAAGGTTTGGCCAACCAGTTTTTGAAATTAATCCACTGTTCTGAACCAGTAATACCGACCTAATTCCTGTTCAGGATCATGCAGTGTTCTCTATTTCTGAAAAATCGCAGTAATTAGGCTTTGAGGGAAGTTTCTCCTTGAAGCTTCTCCTTGAATCCTATGGAAGTTTGACTCAAGTCTTCCGAGTTACAGCACAATCTGATTTCTGTTGACTATAATGCCACTGTCAGTCAAATACCATCACTTTCCAGCAGATACAAACCTAATTTTGCTAGTTCATGGTGATTGGAGTAAACAACTACAATAATATCTGTTGTGTGAGAACAGATTTGTACTTGATGGGACATCTATGATCTTTGTTCATAATTCTTGGAATAAATGCATTGTTAAGGTTATCAAAGCAATTGCTTGTCAGTTTCAGGAAAAAAGGAAAGGGCAGGTATTTACAGTAATTTTATTATGATTAGGTAAGTCTGCTTTGAAAATTGTACTTTGAAACATTACAAAACATATTACGGTCTCCTCATAACTCCAGAATATACTTTTCATGCTTGGGTCTTGAGCTTTTCATAAATGGCCAAGACAAATTTTCACAGCGACTTACGTTTAAACTGAGCTAAAATTGTTTGAACAGGTTCGCTATTCTTTAAATTACTAGACATAATTAGTAGCAATTAGTACCATGCCAGTGGAAACAATGGGATAATTACTCATGAGCAGGTAATTGAGGGCTCATTATGTTGACTTAAAATGCCATCTTGAAACTGAATGGGCGGAGGTACAGATGTAAATAAAAGCCCAGCAGAAATCTGAGAGTAGGAATTTGAAGCCCTTATGGAAAGAGAAACCTTTCAGTTACTATAAATAATATGCATAGTGAGCAACCTTCTCTGGGCTTTTGTTTGACATATGACAAAATTACAAATCGTCTGAAAATGAAACAACCCAACGTTCTGGAAATTACTTTTCAACTATGGCAAGACAACAATGAACTACATTTCAGCAGTCTCTTTGAAATTGATTATTGACTTATCTATGCACTTTAAAACATCTTCCTCCCAAATGACCTTATATACCACTACAAGGAAACCATGGAGTAGAAATTAGCTGGACCACAGAGGCTGTTACTGACAGGTATGTTGAGGTACAAAGAACAGCACACCCACTTCAGATTATTGTCCCTGAACTCCGGAGCTCTTTTAACAATACTGAGACATGTACCCCTGCCGACCCCCCCCCCCCCCACCATAATAACCAGGGATGCAGATGCACAACAGCATTTTCAAAAGAGATAAAAAACACCCAATACACAGAAAGATCAAATGCCTACTTGCTTAGCAACTTGCACCAAAAAGACCAGCGCATAAGCAGCAGTAGCTTGTAATTTAACACTTTGTGGTCAATAACAATATGGCTGGCAATTGGGAATGTCTATATGTATGTCTATCTGTGATTCTTCTTAAATGGGAACATACACAAACGTTAACATTCGGCAGCTACATGGAGACTCAAGAATCACTGAAATAATATTTCAATGAAAAAATAGCTAGACCCGATGAAACAAAACCTTGTGTTTTACCTACCTCACAGCTCAGCTATGACGCACTGATACACTCTCCAACATGTCTGCCAGTCTTTGACTGATCAGTTTTATTTGTGTGTCCATGATTGGAAACCTGTTGTGACAACAAGAATTTCTCAGTTCATGCCCCTTTGTAATGGCATGGAAATGCGAATGCTAAATGGTTATTAGCCTGTGCTAATAAGATACGCAAAATGAATGGTGAGAGAAAAATGCGCGAAACCAAATCATTTAACTTATTTTATGGTTTTGCCAAATAAATCCTGCTATTTGATTTTGCTGGGCAGGCTGAGAGATGCCTCATCGTGTGTCGGCATTCTCAATGAAGCTGACCTCCACATGAATATCATCAAGGCAAGACCTGCGAATCCCATCACCCATAAGTCATGTCATCTCCACAATCTTTCCTAGAGCCCTTGTGTGCTTAATCAATGTTGCAGTCATTTTTTTTTAAATTCCAAATATTTAACCTTGACCATTTACAATGTCACATCCACCCAGCGCACGCCAGAGACTCACTTTACTGCTACTGGGCTGAGCTTGATACGACTCCTGATGTTCATAGAAGCTTGGTGTGCAGTATGAAATGGCAACAGTAGGGCAACAAATGTGAGGTAGGCAATTTCTGCAGTGTCAAAAATGCAATACATTTACAGTACTGTGGAAATGTCTTGCCAAAGAAAATTATATTTAAATAATCTTCAGAAAACTATGATATTATATCTGACCATTTCCAATGCTCTTCCAAAGTCCCCCCAGTATTTGTACTAACCATCTAATACACTTCTGTATTTGTTGACTCGACAACTAGCAGCACATTTGACTAATCAATACCTCACTGAATTATTTAACTAATTAAGTTAATTAATTGAAGTGGCGGTGAAATTTTACAAATGAAAGCATTGGCTGGGATGCCATCCAACCAGGGTATGTTCTAGCCATCCAACAAGACACCAGCAAGAGAAGAAGAATTCCTCCATATACAGGTATCTATCAACTTATGTCCAACCAAGTGACATCCAATGTACTTACATCCAAGGTGCCATAAAAGCATTAGTAACATTTACTGCGATACATCTGGAGCAGATATAGTGTCATGCATCAAGAACTAAAACACAACCAACCGCACTGCCATCTGTGTAATGGTACACAGTACATATATAACCTTTATTATACTTTTAATACATATGTTGCTGACAGCAATAATAAAGAGATAGCTGTGTACACTGTCTGTCTTGTTATGTTGATGTTTATTTTTTTCTAAGAAAAAAGTACACAGTACAAACAGTATATTTGATCTCTGCCCTATAATGATTGCTAGGTGTCCAGATTGACTTAGATCCCCATTTCCTGAAGAGGCCTTTATTGTGAGAGTTCTGCATCCATTTAGGGGCAATACACTCCTATATAAGCCTTAAAGTATTCCAGCTCTATGTTAGAGAGCTGAAAGCACTTGTAATATGAGCACTTTTAATGGATGCTCATAGTACTGATCCTAGTTCCTCCAACAGGATGATAATAAAATGGAAACAACCAGCTGCACAATCACCTCATCATTAACACATAATACCCGTGTAAAGACGGTCTTTCCTAGAGACACCAATGGGCCAATGAAAAACACGTTCTGAACACGGGGCTCATAGTGGTCCCACACCCAAACTTAATATGTCCATGTGTGACTCAATGTCTTAATATAGTGATGTAGTGGGATACCAGACAGAATGAAAATAGGTAAATAAACACAGGGTCTCTATTACTTGGCCTAAACAAGAACTATAAAGACAACACTGTTCAGTGTTCCTCAGGGAACTTTACAAAGAGAAATTTACTGAACGTTCAGCACTGGGTAGTTGACATTGTAAAAATCTTATAGCTAGCTGAAGTACAAGAATTGGCTTGTAGCTTAAGCATCCGGCAGGTCCATGGAGAAAGCTTACCTGAAACCAGTGGCTGCACTGTCTGTCTGGCTTTACCGTCAAGTGTCTCTGACTCCGCCTTTGCTGTAGTGCCTAGCCGAGGGCAGTTTACCCGGCAGTCATCGTAACTTCAAGCGTGCGAGTAACTCTTTAACATTATTTTAATTGGTGTTAAGAAAAGTGCTTGGAATGAAAAAAAGCACCAGGGTAAAATTTTACAAAAAACCTTTTCATAACTTCACTTCACTTAAACGGTATGACAATTACAAGCCCTGAACAATGAGAGCATTCATTGGTCAGCACAAGAAGTTTGTTTAATGTAGAAAATTTCATCAGTAGAACCTCTATAATGTGGCTACAATGTAGCGCATGACATAGCTTCTTTCCAAGCTTGTTATAATTATGATGACAATATCACTTTATAGTGTAACTATAATTTACCATAATAATATATTGTTGTTGTCCAATGAAAAACACATCTCTCCAAAAATGAATTATTTCAGGAAAAAACACATTTTATCAGAAACAGATTTAAAAAATAAACCTAAAGCAAAATGAGACAACAGCACCGCAAACAGGAACCTACCTTTAAGCTGCCGTCAGTAAAAGGGTTCATGTTTTACATGGACTTAAGTGGATTATTGTCAGTGAATGTGGACTTACTTGGATTTCTTATTATACAGTCCAATGGCCCATGGTTAGTTTGAGCTTCATCTTCCTATATTATGAGAACAGGATGGGTTATTTATGGATAGTCCAAATGTTCGCACATAATTAGTCCCCTATCGTACTGTTCATTTACCATTGTTCCTCTATTGAGAATGAGAGCTCACTCATAGAACATCTTTTAATTGATCAATTAGATGTCAAATGCTATCAATAGGCAAAGAAGAATGGTGGAATTCCATCTATAGTAAAAATCATGAAAAAGTGGACATGGTGTTCATCAACCAACAAAGATATGTAATTTAGTTGCTTTATACAGTAGGCTTGTTATGACACTTACATATACAGTATAGCTGTATTCTGTGGTGGCATTTCTCTGTGTTGTAATCAAATATAGACTCCATGACATTGATGAGATTGAGCCTTTTCAAAATCTTCTTTAGTCCAGAAGGTGTCAAGTATGAATAGAATGGGGAATAAATTCCACAATGACAGTGGCATACTGACGTACTGGACTGTGTGAGAGTATGTGTAGCTACACGTGAGTGAAATTCAGGCAAGGAAACTCCAAGCAGGTTCATAAACAGATGAAGAAATGAATGAATGGACAAATTAAGTGCCAGAGTAGATGGACAGCGAGGACCCCCTGCACGATGGTTTAGCCGAGCGTCACAAACCTGTCACCGAGCATCACAAACCTGTCACCAGTTCGCTTCACACTCCTGCCCATTACTGTGAAGCCGCCAAACGGCTGAGAATCATTTACAATCCGGTCACTTCCTGTACCACTGCACCTGATGAATGACCCCCCTGGCCTGATTAAAAGCAGGTGGCGCGCCAGGGGGAAATACAGAGCCCCCAAGACTGAGTCATTTCAGTGTTAAAACAGGCCCCAGATCTGAGAACTGAATGCAATGAGAAGATGGTGGATGGGCATGTTCCATGTGCCTGACAGATTCAAACAAGTGTGGCTTAGCATTTATATATCGGCAGCTTGGCTCCATGTGTAGGAAGGGAGTAAGATGCCAGATGGCAGTATGTGCTGTCTGCCATCAGCATATAATAATCATGCTGGCGATATCATTCATCATCAGTCTATGTTCTGCAGGACATACAGACTCACCTAAAGGATTATTAGGAACACCATACAAATACGGTGTTTGACCCCCTTTCGCCTTCAGAACTGCCTTAATT
>JABFDZ020000138.1:19287113-19297189 GCA_019775955.2 Pollimyrus isidori | reverse complement strand
AGGATAACGTGGCTCAGGGGAGGGGGGGTGCAGGATGACTTTTAAAGACATTTTCTTCCTTTTGCTGCAATTAAACAAAGTAGGGCTGTGATTAGTGCAGTGTGGGGGAAAAGAGGAGAGAAAAAGACACCCTTGAATCCAAATGGGGGGCCTGACTGACCATTATTGCCTGACAATGGCAGAGTTTATAGCTAAGACCTGCTTACTCTCCTGCACGGTACACCATGGGAACTGCACTCAGGTGGAAACGTCTCTCTTTCTCTCTGACTTGCTGCCTCCCTGCCTCCTGTGACGGTGGGAGCCCCCGAGCAGAGTGGGGGTGGCAGCAGCCAGCCGAGGTCCCGCCTCCTCACTCAGACGTTTCACATCGTCTTCCCAGCTTTTTCTCCGTCTTTTTTGCTTGAGCTTGTGCTCGTCCGCGGATGTTAAAACACAGTTAATGATGAGCTTCCTCTACGCTTTTCCCCTTCTGCCTTACCTCCTGCCTCTCCTCCTCCTGTGCTCCTCTCTTTTATCTTTCTTATGTTAAGCTGAGCGCCTGGTTAAGTGCAGTGCACCTCCTATCTCCAGCCCTTGGGAGAACATCCAAGGGGACTCTGTGTTCATGACACATAATGAAAACAATTTTATGCTGCTGAGGGAAGTACTGGGCAATTACGGATGTGATAGCCACCTGCAGAAGCCCCCCCCACAATACCATCCCCCCCCGCCTGGCGCGCAGCTTCATGAATATTTGGTGGTGGGATGTTATTATGAATAGACGGGCAGGTGATTTTGGAGGGGCAATAAATCGCTCAGCTGGAGGCTGTGTTACAGCCCTGTGGCCCTGTGGCAGTCCTTACAGCCACCCCCGCTGGGAATGGTGACCCCGGAGCGACACGCGGGGGTGTGGGGGGGTTATGTCACAAGGGCTCTCTGAGTCCCAGCCCAGATCTCTTGTTGGCCAATTTTACACATCACGCCTGGCCCAATAGCTGAGTGGTGGACCTGTCACTCCACTGGTTTCATTTGATATCCTGTGAATTCAAAAGGAATTAAAAGAGTATTTCACTTACAAATGACCCCCTCTCCCCCAGCTACTGAAAATACCCTGTCCTGTGTTTTGATAAAATAGTCCTGTTCCACTAGCAACAATTTACAGATTATTAAAATGTGCAGTCCATAAAACAAATTAATGTTAACTTATAATAGCAAACAAATTGTTACCATTAAATGTTAAAGGGCTGGTATTATTACAATTTTTTCCAATTTAACGCGTGTCTCAATACCATGTCCACTTTTTTGAAAACACTTAACACATGCACCATGCCATTGGACCATGTGAGCTAAACTATGTATACATGCATTGCTTTGACACAATATGCATTCATTCACCACTGCCCCCAAATTTCATGAATACTTCTCTCAGTCAGTGTTCGCCACCAGGAAATCTTTGTACAACTACAGCCGATTTTTTAGACGTTTAGATAATCTGTTCAAAACAGTGAACTTTCAGGTCAAAACCTAATGAAATTTAGAGCACTGTCATTTGAAACATGCTTAATTTTGACAGACAAAGGACACTATGCATTTGCAGTAACACAAATAATTATGATTTTAGTGAAAATGCTTTGTTACCATCTACACCATCTATACAAATGAGGCCATGGAGTGCCCCCCCCCCCTTTCCTTTTTGCAAGGCAACACAATGCAGTCTCTGAAAAAACAGTGGGTACATATATTACAGTAAAACACTCGGCATAGTTTTTCTGTAGATTTACTATGCTCAACCGTAACAAGCTTTCTCCATCTGCTAGGCATGAAATATTTACATACTGCAAAAAAGAAACGGCAACACCTACATCATATCTAATGGAATATATTACAGCATTTCAGAATTGGTTGGTATTACAATTTTTACACATAAAAGTAGATCTTGTTTATTTTATTTTTATAATACAACATCACAGTAATTCGTGCCAAACTGGAGGATACAGCCACACTTTATATATACAATTTGCAATGCTGAAAATTGTTAGTGTTTTCTAGCCCATTGAACATTGAGTGACCCAGTAGTGTTGTTGGGTGACAGCATTTGTCATTGTTATGGCAGCCTGAGTCACTTTTGGGTGAATTGTGAAACGTTTTGGTGGTTGTAGGGCATTTTGCACCAAAGGGTAAGTGATGTGCTCAGGTGTGTATTGGTACAGCCCACTGTGTGAAGTGTTGTGAAAAAGTGCACATAGCATTGAGACAAGTGTGAAAATGATTGGAAAAAACTGTAATACTTAAAGTAATTTCTTTTCCGTTAGTGTTATTAATTGTCATGAGTGATGAAGCCCTTTGCAGTGAAATGCTGTGTGAGTGCTTTCAGTAAACAGTGCTGCAAGATTGTGCTCTCCGTTTACAGCTGAGGTCTGCCGCTGACCTGTTTTCACTGGGGGTGATCTTCCCAGCAAAACCAGAATACAGTCAGAAAACACCCGCTGATGCTCTCAAACACAGACCACCCAAGAAAAGCATTTTGTGAATGATGAGTATTAGTATAGAAGTATTTTAATTATGGACACATTCCTGGAGACTGCTGCAGAAACAGTAATTTCATTACCAGAGTCATCACTTTGGCGATAAATTGTCATCGATATTCTATAATTAAATTTGCCATTGATTTCCAAAGAAAGATTATATAAACCTACACATTAATTGTGGGTTTAAGGAGACACAGACAGAGGACATTTGAAGTCCATGTCCAAGCTGATTGGATACGGATGAAAATATCAGTGTGATTCATAACATCGCTGTTGATCCACTAAAGCTTGCACAAAAACAAAAGTGTCAATTATAGCCATGTGACTAGTTACATAATACAAATGATTTAATTAAGCTGAAAACAATAAATTGCTAGAATCTTTAAAAAAAAAAACTTTCAATAAGGGGCAGCATGGTGGTGCAGTGGTTACTGCACTGTTGCCTCACACCTCTGGGACCCAGGTTTGAGTCTCCGCCTGGGCTTCCTGTGTGTGTAGTTTGCAAGTTCTCCACATGTTGTTTTGGGTTTCCTCTGGGTACTCCGGTTTCCCCCCACAGTCCAAAAACATGCTGAGATTACCCATCGGTGTGCATGTGTGGGTGACTGGTGTGTGAGTGTGCCCTGCGATGGGCTGGCCCTCATCCAGGGTTGTTCCCTGCCTCGTGCCCGTTGCTTCCGGGATAGGCTCCAGACCCCCCGCGACCCAGTAAGGATAAGCGGTTTGGAAGATGGATGGAAAACTTTTGATGAAATACTATATGTTCCACAATGGGATGGGATGCCATGCTGGGCACCTCCCAGGGCACGTGTGTGTGTGTGTGTGTCCTGTGGAAAATGGATGGATGGACCCTGTACGAGTCAGCAGGGATTTATTGAAGCTGTAAATGGATTCATGTTGTCTAGTACCATAGTTTGGGAAAACTATGATGAAGATTTATATTTTAACATTCATATTTTAAAGGCTGGTTTAATAATAACTAACTTATACCATAAGAGAACCTTGTGGTCCTGCAGCAGTTAAATGGCTGGGAGATGGATGATCATAGGAATACTGAATAACCAATCTTCCATAGTGCTGATCCCTGTTCCGCAGGACTCCCAGGACTCTCGAGACTCTCAGCACTCTCGAGACTCTCAGCACTCTTGGAACTCTCGATACTCTCTGCACTCTCAAGACTCTCGGGACTCTCAGCACTCTCGGGACTCTCAGCACTCTTGGGACTCTCAGCACTCTCGGGACTCTCAGGACTTTCGGGACTCTCAGCACTCTCGAGACTCTCAGCACTCTTGGGACTCTCGGGACTCTCAGCACTCTTGGGACTCTCGGCACTCTCAAGACTCTCGGGACTCTCAGCACTCTTGGGACTCTCGGCACTCTCAAGACTCTCGGGACTCTCAGCACTCTCAGGAGTCTCAGCACTCTTGGGACTCTCAGCACTCTCGGGACTCAGGACTTTCGGGACTCTCACAGCAGGTATGTTCTGTTATAGTGATAGTGCTGATGTGTTGTGACACCTGGCTCTGCTTGTTGTAAGTCCACTATGGGTGCTGCTCTGGCTCCTACATGTTACTTAGCCAGAGAGAATCTTTGATCTTCGGGGACAGACATAAAGCAAAGGTCCTGCTCGTGTTTCCCGTGACCTGACCTGACCTCAGGTATATAAAACCTGCAGTCTGAATGGGACACCTGTACCAGACCACATACTGTGGGTGAAGGGTTCTGTCAAATGCCGGTCTTGACATATCCCCCGGCTTTGCGAATCACCTCGGGAAGCAGCGGGGCAGGGCAGGGCTTGCACAGACTCCGGAGCTGCTCACAGCCAAACCACCTAATGACCGCCATTGAGATAACAATCACCAAGCTTCCCCTTGGTGGCTTGAGGCAAAAAGGAAAAAGTCAATTTAAAAAGAAAGGCTCTAAGAGCTTCCTTCAGAGAGCCCTGATGTCACCCGAATGATAGTGGAGGTCATTAAGGCTGAATGCAGGCCAACATGAACATGTTGACATACAGTATGCACCTGTGTGCGCACCTCACACCTCACTATGGCTGGATATCACATGATGAAGAGTCAGCCAATGAATTGATGCCACCTCAAGTTATGATAACATGGTGTAAAACCATCCTATGGAGTGATGGTAGTTACATCAAATTCCTATATGCCAATACAATATAGCCCAGGGAGCGGGTTTTGCTCTTTTCATAAGCAGAGCAATCTATGATGTATAAAAACTACAAGGTTAAATGGGAAAACAATACATTCAAGGAAGACAAATAGACACGGAAGGAGAATGAAGGGGAATGAATCCTAGCGTAATATCTCACTGCAGGGCAAAAGTATGCCAGTCTCTAACAACTTGCAGAAAATGAGAACAGCTGCTTTATTATGAGACTACGGGTGAGAAGACAATGTCTGCTCATAAGCCATCGGTGTGATATATTTCTGCAAACGATGAAACGGATCCATCAGGAATGAAGACTGGCTGTAGATGGAACATGTGCCGTAACACAAACTGGCCGCGAGTCCATCAGAGATCCTGCGCCCCCCCCCCTTGCCGCCTGACCACCAGGTCCAGGGACTCTCATTTTATTTGCCGTGCATGGCTCATCCTTTAGGAAAATGACAGCACCCCCTTATCGATTTCTCACACGGAGATCAATCAGCCCCAGTGCCCTAACTCAGGCCTTATTCAGGGCATTCCTAGATGCCACTGGCGGGGGCTAATGTGTGGGACTCAGCCACCAATTCAACCGCAAGCAAAAATAAGCTAATCTGTTGGCGGGTATTCAATCCAATGTGGTACACAGAGAGCCTTATTTTCTTTGTGATGGATTTCCCTTCCAGGGGGCTCAGTTAGCCCCTGGTTGTAAAAACACGGAGGCCAGAACTGTTTCGGCTCCTAGCAGCTTGCCTCGTCTCCAGATTCACATGTCAGCCAGTCGAGGACAGTGGATGGAATCGGGACTAATGACAAAGTTTGACTCAGGAACGCGCTACAGGCCATGGGCCATGGTGATCACTGCCATGATTACAGCTCATATGACGTCATGCATCTAAAACAATGTAGATCCTGTGAATATCATCTGAAAATATACAGCCACCTTTAGTCAATCATAGGAAATGAGTGGGGTAGTTGAGTTTATGATTGGCCCAAAAAAATTGATATCAATATCTAGAGTTGCTACAAACATGACATACCTAGCACATAACATGGATTTGTACCACAAGTAATTGAAAGTAGTGGATGGCATATTCCTTATGTTATATCACTTTAGTTTTAATTATAGTGTTTTTAGCCTAAGCAATACCTTCATTTTACTTCCTGCACAGCTAGTCCGCACAGGTATAGGCCTGAATCACCCCAGGCCATAGATGATGACTTACCATGCCCTACACTATACAAAAGCACAAGTCAGCTACACCCACTTTCAGACACAGAACAAAACCAGACTCGGTTGGCTTTAGTGCATGGGAAAGGCCTCATGAAGAGATACACTCCCTTAACGATGACCCATCCATGAATGCAGTCGAAGATCACAGTTAGTCTGCAATATATCCCAAGAAACATAGGCCATGGCACAAGGGAACACCCTGGATTCTCTGAGCCCCGCTGCATTGGCCTGCGTTGCCCACGTAGCAATGACGTGGTGCATTTATGTGCTAAGATAATGATTTACAAGAGATGTCTCTGAAAGCCACGAGGTGCACACAGCACGCGCTACCAGAGCCCCCCTGCCAGAAGTACCCAGGTGAAGAACAAGGATGGAGATCTGTATTCCTGTACAGCCACAGCAGGGCACCCCCGGGCGAGGAATGTCAGGGCATGGGGGGGCTACCTGGCAGCAGCCAGGCACATTATCCCACCCCATTACCTTGCGCCCAGGCCGTCTGCCCTAATTATGGGTTTGTTCGGTCAGGGGCGACTGCGGCTGCTTACATGCATGATCCTGGAGGAGGTCGGTGATGGGAATGCCTTTCGTTTTGTATTTCAAGCCTGGTTTCGGAATAAGGTGCCGCATCAGAGTGTTCCTAAGTAAAGAGGGAATAATTAGCATTTATTCAATGTGGTTTTGGACCATTTTCACATTCAGGCTGCCATTGTAATACAGGTGTGTCGGTTGTATTACAACCATCTCTCTCTACCATTTTCATTTAATTTCACTTCATTCATTTTATTTCATTAGACAAGACAGCATTTTGCATGTGGAGAATTACGCTACATATTATTAATCTTGCTTAGTCAGATATCCCTGCACTCGCAAACACATCGATGGCCCCGAGGATCTGGGGCCACACCGCCACCCTCCACAGCGCTGCGGCATCCGGCCACATGTGGGCATTCTCAATTCACTTCGTTTTTGGTGGAAAAGGAACAGAACGTTCAGAATAGTGCATGAAAGGATGGTGACTAATTTTCGGAAAGTCTGCAACAAGAATAAATTCTGTTGTATTTTCTCCATTAATCCATTACTGATTATTGGTATGTTATTACATAATTAGCTTTTGTCTAAGATAAACTGAACACAGTGGATTCTTGCATCCAGCATGTTTGACAAGCTATTCAATACACTGTCAAACCTGACAATAGATACTATTTAAGTTTAAACTAATAATGATTATGGGTTTGTTGTTGGTTTTATCAAGTCATTTTTTATCTGAACACTGAACACTGACACATGTTTCATCATATACCATTGGTCATTTTCTGTAATATAACTATCCATGCAATTTTAGGTCACTTTTTATGCACTGATTGTTAACAAAATTGCTTTTACTCTTATGTACTTATATATAGAGTTTATTCCCATAAAAAGACATTGTAACAAGCCACAATGAATTGATGAGTCTTCTACAAGGACATTCTGATATATTATTGAATATTATTGTCAATATTGATGCCTCTGGTTCTTTGGTACTGACCAGGTGACAAAATATTTTCCCATTCCATCCCTAATTGGTCACTCACACGAGAAAAACAGCTAAGGCAAACAGTGACAGTAGTAGCAGGCAGGTACAGTACAGAATGACTTCAAAACAGTGGCCTTTCTGACAACCTAATACAACACTTAACGTCATACTAGATATGTACACTATTTTAATCTGTTGTTTTCTTTTTTAAATCATTAAAATCAGAAAGCTCATTTACAAAGGACTTGCCTTTGCAATCACAGCAATAATGTAGCGGTGGGTAAAAAATGGGGTAATTGGTTTGGTAAGGATCGCTTTCCCTCACACCGTGAAGCCCTAAACAAAAGAAAAGGTCGCCAATTAAGGCATCGTGAATACCAAGTACCGTCGCTGATGAAAACAGGCCAGTGGTTTAAATAGATTTGCAAGCAATTTACCTTTTCACAATGTTGGCAATCTGATGCAATTTGCTCGCAATTTTGCTGGCTTTCAGTAGCACACCGAGCTGACACTATACCGACCAAATGGCACCAAGGACCACATAGAAAATGTAAAACTATCTTGGCTGCATCAAGGTACCAGAATGGCGCTTCATCAGGAAAATTACAACAATTAGCATAAGTGCTGAAAAAAAAACACAACACTAAATGTCAGCGGCAAAGGTTCAGCCAGCGATGGATGCGGACGCGAAATGTCCTCGCGGACGGACTCCTTGCGAAACCCGAGGCAATCACCCTCCATCCGCAGTGGCTGATGGGTCCACAATTGCTGTGACATTCTCTAAGTCGCAGACCTGTCATTCTCTCCCGCAAAAGGATTTTTTCCCCCTCCTGCCCGCGATTTTCTCTCCGTAGAATCATGACATTCCCTACAATCAGGAAATATGTTTTACTTTCATGTCTCTGGCCGGTCTTAAGCGGGCACCAGATGCGGTCATGCCGCAGTATCAGGTACCTCTGCAGTAAATCGAATGGCGGGCGGAGAGGGGGGTCATCTCTGTCACAAATTAAATGCATTTAGTACATTGACCGTGACATCAAAATATCAAGATACCTATGCCCAGTCTGGACATGTATTGCAACCATGAACAATAAGGGAAGACGCGAATACCAGGCATTATCATTTTCAGGTGTGTGATAAGTTACATTCCTTCTCTGCTAATTTTCCCTCATAGATGTGAAATGATCTAATTATCCGCTAAGAACCATGAATTTATAATTTTGGTGCTTAAAAATTGATGGAACATAGTTTGTAAAATAGGCCCAGCCATACAAACTCCCACCGAATCTTCATTCATAATATGACAAAGCGAAAAAGAGTTTCACAAAAAAAAAAAATCCGAGATGCATGCGAACAATGGTAAAGCATGTTTCTATATAAGACATTATCACTTTCGAATGCATGAGTATCAAACTGCATGCAAAAGAAGCAGTTTTGGCCTTGGCATTAGCCAATAACGGCGTAGTGATCCGTAGAGCTTCACCTCGAGCGAGCAGCAGCATAGTTAGCGGAGGGAATGAAGACAAGCTGACGGTGCCAACTAGCAGATCTGTCGTGAAGGCTTTGTGTCATATGTTTGCTTCTGATGCTATATGCACCATGTGGCTGCTGCCTAAGAGTTCTCAGTACTAACTGCTAATTTGTTGTACAAATTAGGCTGACCATACGTCCTCTTTTTCCTAGACGTGCCCTTACTTTTGGGACCTAAAAATACTGAAATGCTCAGGATTTCACGTTGTTTCATGTTGACATTCGTTTTTTGCAGTCAGAATACTTTCTGTGTGCGTATTTGTGCTGCTTTGATGCCTCTCTTTTTTGTCCTGCCCCCGCTCTTCTCTTTTTGTAAACCAAAATATGGTCACCCCTCTCGGAATATAAAGTGGAGAGTCACTTTCACTCACTGCATTTCGTCACTTTAATTTAGATTTATGTAACCTGTTTAAGAAAAACGGTGTTCATGCTGCATAGACAATTTCCTGCCTAAAAATTACCAACGATGAACAGTAATTTATCTCACTGTATCACAGCTCATTATACTTCCTTTGTAACACATTTTAACCCTGATGGAGATTTACTGAACAAAACAGTAAACAAACAACCGCACATACCGTACAAGTACATCAGAAAATAATAGCTTCTAACAATCCGTCTATCCATTCATCTTCCAACATTCATATTTCTGAAGGATATTGGAGGAGGGGGCATCCCAGGCTGAATATGGCACAAGGCAGCAGTACACTCCCTGGGCAGGACAGTTTTGACAGTCCATCTTATGGGAAAAGCACAGTGAATTATACTTATGGAAGACAGGTTTACTTGGGGAGTGTAAGGTATCAAGGACATTCTCCCTTTCTTAGAAGGGAGGGTTTTTTTGGGGGCTTGAATATTATACCAGGCATGGGTCAAGGGGCCCATGGTGGCAGTGCTGAGCAATTTCGGGGCCCTTTCAGGGAGCAGCTGGGGTCCCAGGGTAAGGGGCAAGGATGAGGGGCTATACAGATGGGCGCAGAGATGACACCCGCCTTCCACACGCAGCCTGGCCTTTAATTACAACTGATTGCTGGGAGAAGGAATTGGGGGGGGGGGGGGGGGGGGCAGCACGGGGACGGGCCGGGGGGGGGAACCGGGGGCCGAAAACGGGGCCAACGGGCGGGACCCC
>JABFDZ020000138.1:19256285-19268995 GCA_019775955.2 Pollimyrus isidori | reverse complement strand
TAATTGAAATTATGCAATATATTTGCAATAGGCGAATGAGTATTTGAGTACCCCACATTGCACGTTGCTTGTCTTCAGGTAAACCTAAAGGTAACTATAACGTCTAAGAGTTTAGCTGACTGTATATACATTATATATAGAATCCCCGCAGCTTCTATAGTGGAATAAGATGCTTGTTTAACAAAGGGTCTCTCTAAGCGCACTGCACGATGACAGCGGACCGGTGGATTTATAGGTAAATGACCACCTCCTTCGCTTCGCGCGTTGCTAAACCGGTGCGGAACATATAATCTGATTAAGATGGTGCTGAATGACTGTCTTCTTAGTTACTCCCATTTCCCATGGTAATCCGTACTCCCGTATTTTTTTTCTCTTTTTCGTATTGTGTTGTTTTATAAGTCTCTCGTGCATTTTTGATAGATTGTTGAAGCAATATTATTTCTCTTCTGGACGTGGTGAAACTGTTCCGGTAATGTTTATCAGACAACACGGTACGTATACTATATGCATGAAATAATCACGAAAAGCCACTACACACATTACGCCTAACGGAATGTTTTTTTTCTTTTGCCGCTAATAATCTTGTGATGCAGGTGTACACTATAAAGACGTTAGGGACACTTTAATATAACTGCTTTGAGCTATATTATCAAGACATTGCAGATCAACAGTGAGATTTAACTGCGGGTTGACATTTACACTTCAAACAATTTAGAACACAAAAATCGTATTATGTTTTGTGAATGGCATATGCTATGAAAAAGTTAATGTAAAAAACCGTGATGTAAAACCAAAATATGTTCATAAGACATATTTCGAAGCCAATTTACAATTCCATAGGTTTGCGGTGACGTGACTTACGGGGGTGTTATAGACTATAAAATATATATTACTAATAGATACAGTAATACTGGAAAAATATGACTTGGTTGATAACACTGGCAAAGTATGAGTGATGAAGTGATAAAGAAATGTGCAATACAAAATATATAAAATATATATTTACTAGTATTGTAAGTTATACATTATGTACAAGAAACCTATGAACAATAATAATAATAATGATACATAATCAAATAAGCAATACATGTTTATATGTATCAAGTTCCGGACAGTCGCGGTTATCATCTCAACTTCTTTATTTTGCAAAGTTTGGGCACGGTGTGGATTGACCTTTCATCGCGTATTTTCGCAAGATCTATTGTCGAAACAAGTGACTTGAAGAAACAGGGAGAATAACCTGACTGCCCATCCATCACGGTGTGTAATAAAGTATAGAAGGTATAGGGCTATGCAGATGATATGATGAATATTCCGTGGTCGCTTTAATTAACTTTTCCTTGTCCTGCGATGGCCAAACTGGTCAACAGACTCGGTCAATAAGCATATTAGTACCAAACAAATAAAACTGCAAATGATTGAAACCACGGGCTTTATTAAATTTGAAATTCAAATTAAATTCATGCAGTCCGTGCACACTGCATGCTAATGGAATCAAACATTACTGGAACAACAGCGGTCAACAAAAATATAGGACGGATTGTGTCAAATGTATACAAATATGCTTGCATATTTTTTTGCATCTATGAAAACTCTGCATTCATATTAAAAATGGAAATGTAAGGTGAGCGGTAATTTAAGGTTTAACTCAAAATGTATTTTTAAATTACATATATTATAATAATTTAATTCATAATAAAAAAGCTGTCGGAGATAATGTTCCGCATGAAACAAACGGTTATATTGGGGACACACTGCTCGTTGTAACCCTAACCCTTTCTGCACCCCAGGGTCGGGCAGATACGCCCTCTCAACATGCCTAAATCATTCAGCATCAAGCGCAAATAAACACGCACTAGTTGCTACAGCTTAGGCTGTAGGCATATCGTATAAATAAGTTGCTCAAATTTGTGGCGAAAATGCAGCACAGTCAGCTTCTAATAAATGTTATTCGTATGTCGGAAAACAAAGCTTATTTTTAATTACCCTTTTTTCGGCATTTTTCCGTAAGAATTATTTTAAGAGTAGCCAAACTAATCTGCTAAAACGTTGTAAAATAAATAGCTGAATAATAATATGTTAATATGTACATCCCTTTAATGTACTTTTACCTTTTAAACTTTTCCTCATTTGAATCATTTGAAGTCACAGACCTGCCGACTTTTTTCAGCTGTTGGAAACTTAAATTCCTGCACCGTGTCGCAGATGGACATAAAACAAGGACTGCGGTCAATATGACCATAATTGCTAGGGTTTATACTCTGGTAGTTATAATCATTTTATTATTACGTCCACATTATAACGTTATCGTTTCCGTTTTTTTCTTTCACTGCGGAAGCGTGGGTGAGGGGGAGTGGAGCCTGAAGTAGTCTATTGATGACCTCACGTTAGAATGTGGAATGCTGGAGGTGCCGGTGCTCTGATTGGCCGGCTGCGCCCCAGCGGCACTTCAAAGTCGGAGAGGACCTACAATTGTGGTGAAATGGGCGGAATACATCATTGTATTGCACACCTCTAAAAAAACAGTGCTCTGATTTATAAATATAAAAAGATCCTCTGAGGAGGGCGCTTTTTTGTGATGGCAACTTCACTTCTAGGGGTGAGTCTAAGGATTTTCTTGCCGGTTTAATTAGTTGTGTAATTGTCCTGCGGGAAGGATTAAAATTGCTTTGGTATGAGTGGGAAAGTCAGTCCGTTGGTTATGTTTTTAGCAAGTCGGTCAAGGAAAAAAGCTCAGTACTTTCATCAGAAAGAAACAGGATTTGCACTTTCTGTCATCTATCTGCAGATGCACCCAGGACGTTTATGTTATTTGATTATATAATCCTTTTAAAGCTGTAGCATTTCGCCGTATTTTGACTTTTGCGTTTCTTTCTTGTTCATCGCGATCTAAAGGTACGTCATTCGCACGCAAAATATATAATGTGATGTAAACCGAGTGAAGGTGTTACTTTTGCGAAATATACCCAGTGAGTTGTTCTATGCTGATAATAAACGGTACGAAGGCACCGATTGTAGGCTACTATGCTGTAGGATATTACAACTTCATATTTAAAACTCTATATGGGAATAATATAGGTCTATTTAAAAACGAGAAGGCGGGTTATCGTGTTTGCTCATTTAGTAATTCTTTTTAAAAAATCTTTCTAGGAGGAGCCGAGATTAGGATCGACTCCTTTAGCCATGCTAGCGGCTACCTGCAACAAGATCGGAAGCCCGAGTCCCTCACCTTCTTCTATATCGGATAATACATCATCTTTTGGTAAAGGTTTCCACCCTTGGAAAAGAGCCACCGCTAGTAGCTGCAACGTCGGGTCCAGCCTCACGAGTTTCGGCGTATCTGGAGTTTCCAGAAACGGGACAGGACTATCGGAATCCTTTGGGACAAACGGCTCCACGGGATCAAGTGCCTTTTCCTTGACGTCTGGCAATTCTTCTAATTCACACTTCGGAAACGACTACTCGGTATTCCAAGCTTCTGTGTCCAACACGTCCCAAGATCCCAGCCACCAACCGGTGTTCATTTCCAAAGTGCATACATCAGTGGACAGTTTACAGGGTATCTATCCGAGAATGAGCGTCGCCCATCCTTATGAGTCGTGGTTTAAATCTTCTCACCCTGGCATACCTACAGGGGATGTTGGTACCCCCGCCACTCCTGCTTGGTGGGACGTGGGAGCTGGCTGGATTGATGTCCAGAACCCAAATGGAGCCGCACTGCAGACATCGTTGCATTCCGGGGGACTTCAGACATCGCTGCACTCTCCTTTGGGAGGCTACAGTTCAGATTATTCCGGTTTGAGCCACTCGGCTTTTAGTTCTAGCGCTTCTCCTCACCTTCTGACCGCCGGTCAACACTTGATGGACGGGTTCAAGCCCGTACTATCATCCTACCCAGACTCTAGCCCTTCACCATTAGCAGGGGCGGGCGGGACCATGCTGACCGGAGGGCCAGCGGCATCTTTAGCAGGATCACCGCGGTCGTCATCCCGGCGGTATTCAGGCAGAGCCACCTGCGACTGCCCCAACTGCCAGGAGGCAGAGAGACTAGGACCAGCCGGAGCCAGTCTGCGCAGGAAAGGGCTTCATAGCTGTCATATCCCGGGCTGCGGAAAAGTGTACGGTAAAACTTCGCATCTCAAGGCACACCTGCGATGGCATACTGGAGAGAGACCTTTCGTGTGCAATTGGCTGTTTTGTGGCAAGAGGTTTACGCGATCCGACGAGCTGCAGCGACATTTGCGCACGCATACCGGTGAGAAAAGATTTGCATGTCCAGTGTGCAATAAGCGGTTTATGCGCAGCGACCACCTTAGTAAACACGTAAAAACACACAGTGCCGGGGGATCTGCAGGGTCAGGATCCAGCGGCAGCGGAGGGAAGAGAGGAAGCGATACAGACAGCGAGCACAGTGCACCTGGTAGCCCTCCGTGTAACTCCCCAGACCTGTTGCAGCCTCCGGACTCCGTACAAACGACGGGTATAACTGGCCATACTAATGTCATTGAATGAGCAGGACATCGCTCACTGCAGGAGAACTACAGAGACTATAGGCGAAAAGACTCGAAAATGTCGACACTGATCAACATCTGTATTTATTTTGCCCCAGTTCATGGAACTGAACATTAAATCCAGTTTAAGTTAATTGGTGCAATGTTAATTGTTGGTAAGGACATTCAACTAAGATATATAATGTTTTAATTATACACCGCATTTTGATGGTGGTAATAATAATAATAATAATAATAATAATAAATTGCTGGGGAAGCATCTATTATACAAGAATATACTGACAAATGAGCGCCTCTTAATAAAGAAATCGTGGCCAGCAAATCTCTACAATTTCCAATGTATATATTTAATAATAAAAAAAAACTGTGGCACTTTATTCTTGAAGACTGATAGTTTCATCGTTTTAATACTGTCTGTTTTAGCCGGACATACCGCAGTGATATCACATTGTTACTGTTCTGTTGTCATCCACGCTCATGAATTGTGGAAAAAGATGATGATTATTGTTTGTATTGAGGAAAAACTACATTACATTCTGGCCATATATTTAATGCGAACTACTGGTGCGAAAGAGCCCATTTTTAACTATTCGTATTAAACCTGTTGCTGCAAACCCGGAAATCGGAATATGTTGTAGAGTAGTGTAGAATATCATTACCCAATGCCTATGTAAGGGTGAGTAAGGTATTTGTTCTAAATACGTTTTGTATAGTATTTTCTAGTTGTATATTGCTTCTAGTAAATATCTGAAAATATATGGGAGTGTATTTTCTTTTCTTTTTTGTCAAAAACAAATGAAAAAATATGTATATTTCTGTGGCAGTGACATTAATCTACAAGTTGTATCTTCAAATATGTCAGAGATGCACTTTGAATTTATTCGTAGGATTTTGAAAACAAATTTATTTGATGGAGTGTTTAATCACATTTTTCATTGAAGTGAGCATGTCCGTATTGTACACTGACGGTTACAGGAATCTGCGACAATTACACTTTATCGGCTTTTCAGGTGAAGCCGGGTAATAAAGTCGGAGTGGATTTAACTGTAGACTCACACTGTAATCTGTTTTCAAATAAGCGACCATCTGCCCGAACTAAATAGTAAACAAATGATCAGAATAATTACAACAAACGTGGTTAAAAAAAAACCTATTGCAAAACAAATTTTCTTGTATTTTACAGTGTTTTCATAGTATTATAATAATTTCACTTGGATTTGAGTTATGCTTCATTGGCATTTAAATAAGTTGTTTCGTGTTGGTTTAATCGCACCATGTTTACACGCCAGGCTGATTTAAAAACAGCCCAATTTAATTTAAATCTATAAAATGACTCAAACTCCCAATGCGATGCAGATACAGTCCACTTAAATAGCCGTCCTCGTATATTTAATATTAGAAATTTGACGATTTAAAATTGGGTAATTAAACTCCTGATATAATGACCGTGGGATCGAGTTCAAGCGGAAACAATATCATCCTCAGTACAAAATAAAATAAAACTATATTGTTTGGAATGTTACTATTAATTCCCCGCGACTCCGTAGCGAGACTTTGCGTAGTGTATAGCGTGTGTGTGCGATGCGACAGACAGACATTTGATCCTGGGCGTAAATTACTTCATGCTGCCTGGGGTAAGCTCAATGCCCCAAGGTATGGAAGGTACTCCAGTTATTCTGAGTATAATTCATACTAAAATAGCAGTTCTCAGGCTGAACAAACAATATTGTGATTATGAATGTTTCCAAAAACTTCATCATTTCCTTTGAATTCTCCATATGTGTATATCGTATGCGTAGCATTTTGATATATTTCACTAAATTCTTACAAAACACCATATCACAAAATATAAAAGTTTTCAGTCATGAGTGTACAGGTCACAAGCATGAGAATAATTACAGGTCATAGAGAGCCACTGGCCAAGGGGTGGTGCTCCCCATTCACAGTGTTTTCCATTCACCATCGTTGTGCAGCATCCATCTGGGTAACATGCCTGCAATATTGTGTCCACATCACACCTGTGGCCGTGAGACAAGGTTTTAAACTGGCAGCCCAAGATTATTAACCCGGAGATTATTGAAGGAAAACACGGAGCCAAAGGCAGGTGATGAGCTGAATAAGGCCACAGTGACGACACTGATATTCATCACAATGCCAGAGAAGCTCTAATTATGGTCCTGAGATTTGTTCATCATCTCAAATGCAATCTTGCCCCCAGTGCGAGAACACACACACAGCACTTCCTGACCTCGTCCACATGGGGCTCCTCTACTAAACTACTAAACACCAGCTACTTTCACATGTTCTATCCTAGCATGGATTGCTAAAACATAAATGTTTACTGAAGAAAACTCAAAGAGGCTGCAACTTCTTTGTGAGAACAAACCCAACAAGTGATGAGACCTACAATGTTTTAATTCTGGAGCTCACTTAGCATACAAACTTCAAATGATTTTTAGTGGCCCTTCATAATGCATTTTATCGAAACTCCCAAATGCAATAAATCAACCTTTTCACTGTTAGCTCAAAAAATCCATTATAATGTCAATATCTCAGAGTTGAACTAAACCGGTTTCAGGCATTGAGTAAAAAATAAGTTGAATAACTGTCCTGACAGGCGGGATTAAGGACACAAAGGCAATCAGCTGACAAAGAAAAATGAGGTTTTATTTAACTGGACAGGGGCAGCGAAACACCTACAGACAAGTTGAGGGAGGCATAAAGAGAATTTCCCCACAGGGATCAATAAAGTATCTATTATTATTATTATTATTATTATTATTATTATTATTATTATTATTATTATTATTGACAATAAGACCATGCTCAAAATCTCACCATATGATGTATAATTAAACATATAGGTCTACACAAAGAACAACACACCAATGTGTCTACAAAACACTGCAAGTAACTGAAAGCAGACAGTAATGACCCTCCTGTCCCCTCCCAGACATGGCCCTGATGAGCCACACCTGTGGCTGATTGCCCCCCCAGTACTATTTGTATTTTAGTACCTGTTTGTCTCATCAGCCCCAGTCCAGTCATTGATGGTCATTCCTTTTGTCTGCCCATGTCCTTCCCATACTGGCCTTCTCAGTTTGATCCCTTGCTGTTTCCCTGCTCCTGTTTCGTTTAAATAAAGTCCCTTTTTGTTCTCCCAACGTCAGCCTTTGAGTCCTTTGGTCTTTGGTTAGACAGAATTACCAGACTCCATTGACGGTGGGTGTCCCTGGGAGCCTCTTTCGTCCCACATCTCAGCCTGTATGCTTACCTTAACCCTGACGTCCTTTCGGTGGCCAAGCCTCCTTCTCTGTAATGCTTTGTGGGCAACGTCCTCATTGAACTGCTGACTGAGAGTGATGTAGAGGAGCAAGAGGAGGATGAGTCTCCCGGCATGTGGGTCACCACACCAGGCTCACTGCCACAAAATGGACGACATGCCCATGCTGATTCCTCCGGAGCCGATGTCTCCGAGGTGGACTGGCTCACTGTTTGCCCATGATGTGAGGCCACTCTGCTTGTCGCTTCCCTGTGGCATGAAGCCACTCTCCTCACCGCCTCCCCTCAGCTTACTGCAGGTAGAAGTGGAGAAATCTGGCTGCCTTCTTGCCTGACCCAGTGTCTCCAGAGTCCTACCCAGGGGAAGCCATCATCACACTTCCAGGGTCCTGCCCAGGGGAGGCTTCTGTTTGTCCCAAGTCTCCAGGGTCCTGCCCAGAAGAGGCCTCTGTTTATCCTGTGCCTCCAGAGTCTGGTGTATAGGGGTTTATTCTACCCGTCCTTCCCTCTGCTCCTCCCCCAGAGGCCATCCTTGCCCCTGCTGCACCCACAAGGCTGTTCCACCTCTGCTGTGCCCCCAGAGGCTGTGTGCCAGGCTCTTGGCCCAGAGAGGGCTGCCCCACACAAGTCCCTAGCTATCAGCCCAATAGGGGCCACATCACCTGTACCAAGTTCGGTAGCAATCATGTCACCTGAGCTGACCCCAAAGGAAGCTATTCTGATTACGTCCTAGGTGAGACCACATTTGTCTCCTGCCATACTGCCAACTCCTGCCTCATCTCCTGGTGTCCCATCAGGGCCTGCCTAGCCCACTGGTTCCCTGCCAGTGGTCTCCTCACCGCCTGCAGGTTGCAGCCAAACTGGTACCAAACTCTGTGGCTGCTATCCGGGCCGAGTTGGTTTGACTTGGAAGATGCCCCTCCAGAGGACTTAGAGCGGGACCTTCTTCTTGTCTTCTTGTCTTGTCCTCCTCCATTGGCCCCTGCACACCAGCCCTATCTTAAGTTCTCATGCAATTATCATTGTTAGCTGGGGCCCAGTAGAGGGGCTGACCCAGTCTCCATCTCCAGGGATTCGGGGATATGGGATGACACTATCTGGGCAAACCAACCAGACTCCCATTTTCCCTGACATTGGCCCCTCTGTGCCCTCCTGCTCTGGCCCTGCTGGCCCCTCTGCATACACTTGCTCCAGCCCTGCTGGCCTCTCTGTGCACTCCTTCACTGGTCATGGAGACTTCATGGCACCCTCTGGTCTCACTGGCCCTCTGAAGCCCTTAGGGCCCTCCTCGCTGGGGGGATCCGGGAGGGTCCATATCCCAGGGTCACCGTCCAACTCCCCAGGGTCCAGAAGACTCCCTGAATGTTCCCCAGTTCCTCTCATTGCACATTGGTCCTTGTCCCCTTGCCCTGTCCTGCCTTTGTTTTCTGCCTTTTTGCCCTGTCCTGCCTTAATACCCCTTCTAGTGTTTCTGTCTCTATCTCTGCTGTTCCTCTTCTTGTCTGCCCCGTTTTGGGGTGGTAGGTTCTGTCAGTCCCTGTCTTTTCTGCTCCCTGGTTCCTGTTGATATCTGGTTTGTCCCTTTGATCCCTGGTACCCGGTCCTGTCCCATGTTTGGTTTGTTCCATTGATGTGGTTCTGTTCAGTGTTGTTCTTTCATGATGATCTCTTGGTCTCTGGTCCGGCCCTTGCCTGTTAAGTGTCCATGATTGTGCTGTACCTCCTGTCCTGTCCCTCTGGTATGGTGCAGCTTCTGTCCCATGTACCCTATTGGTTCTGCTGTGCCCTCACCTGTCCATTGTCCTGGCTGTCATCAGTCCCGTGTTTCACCCCC
Organism: Pollimyrus isidori; assembly: GCA_019775955.2. Taxonomy (NCBI): domain Eukaryota; kingdom Metazoa; phylum Chordata; class Actinopteri; order Osteoglossiformes; family Mormyridae; genus Pollimyrus; species Pollimyrus isidori. The sequence continues at coordinate 19,259,368 of JABFDZ020000138.1, read as the reverse complement.
TACAGTCTTGTTTGTTTCCCTGCCACTGTCAAATAAACCCCTTTTTTATTCACCAACTCACTGCCTTTGTGTCATTCAACTTATTTTTAATCAATGCCTGACAAATCAGTTTATTTCAACACTGAAATCTTAACATTAGAATGTTTTTTTTAACAGCGAAAAGGTTAATTGCATTGGGGACTTTAGGGAAAAAGCACAATAAAGGTATATTTAAATAATTTTAAGTTTGTATGCTTAGTGTTGAGTCCGAGAATTATTGGTTTTGTTCTGTTGAAACCGTCAACCCACTAACGAGTTGCTCCTGTTTTGTTTAAGTAAAGCCCATTTTCATTCCTCCAAGTCATACCGTCAAGTCCTTCGATATTTTATTACAACACTTACAAATCCAGTTCAATATTTATTTAATTTCCCTAACGAGGTTAATTAGCCAGACAGAATCTAAAAATAGCTGATCGGTGCTCCGTGTGGGCTGCGACTAGCGCTGTGTACCGCCTCGGTTACACTGGATAGCTGCCTGTGAACAAATAACGCCCCCATGTGTTCGTATTGGGTGCTGTTTTGTAAATTAATTCGTGAATACTGTTTCTACAGACCCCGAGAATATATTATTATTAATGAAACTGGCTTCATTTAGTATATTTTTGCCCGTCATCATCTGCACACTGGGCAAATAAGCTGTCAAAGAACGGGGTGCTTTTATATGTGGGGTGCGTTTGCCTACGCATTAAACCGGCTTCAAAATTTCGGTCATGCGCAAAAACTATAAATACGCACATTTACTTATTAGGCCCATTAAAAAATCATTAGCTTATCATCCTTTCAATCAGAAACAAGTGATGAGGGAGGGCGATTTTTTTTTTATTTCGTAGAAAAAAGATAACGGAAGATAAGTTTTCAACATCAACAGTAAACAAAAGGAACAGCAACAGATGTATGACATATGGGCTGATCTGCGAAATTAATATGAAAAGAAAATATTTCTTGAAAATGTTTCATTCAAAATGTTTCATTCAATGTGAACGCCGGCAGTGGAATTTACACAGAAAAGTACACTTAAAAAAAATCAATGCGGGCTAAATTCGCCACGCGGGCGGGGATGATAAACTAATGATTTTTTTTCTTTACTGGGCCTTATTTTAAAAATGAGCTATAGAGAAACACAAAGAGTATATCTCACAGTATTATTTACACCTTACTTGACAGGACACACATACTTAGTAATAACTAAGTTGCTACTGAAGTAGGCCTACAAATGTGGTCGCTATACTTGAGAAAAAAATGCATCGATTCATTAATGACAAATAAATATGAGATCGGTATTTAACTTGTTATTCATGAATTGTTCTTTCAGTAAATTTGTCCCCTCTCAAGTAAAGTGTTACCCATATCGCTAAATTAATGGCATAGGCTATTCCAGTAACAAAGAAGTGTTTTGAATCAAACAAACACAACCAGTTTCAGAGAACACGTTCTTACGAAACAACCTTATACCCCTGCAAGCAGGATTATGTTTGGTATTTATGTCAGAAATGCATTTTACATCACACTCAAACTACAAATTTCATCCTTACCTACTAAAACCTAGGCCTACTGACCCAGTTGCTGCCTTGATTCTACATAAAACGTGCTAGATCACATTTAACATTCTGTTCATAATCTAATGCAGCATGTTTGCAGATACTTTTTCATGCCCAAACACACTACCAGAAAAATCCAAAAGCGTGAGTTTCAAGGTGTCTGAAAGGTAGATAAACCATAGAAAGCAGGTTAATCAAGCACTCGGGTGGAAAGAATACTGTCACACATATATAATGAGAACAATAAAAAGCACTATGTAAAACAAGCCACACCAAAAAGACAGAGAGAATATCAAATTATTAATTACCATTATCACAGTGGGACTAACTCAAGTAAAGTAAATACACTTCTATACAAAAATATACTCTAGCAGACTAAAATCGTCTGGCAGGATGGCCATCTTCCCCTGCTGTTGGGCAGCTATATAAACTTCCACATTTCAGTGGCTGCACTCTGAAGTACGCAGATTGGGGAGTGGCCAGATCTCTGTAGGTGGGAATACCTACTTTCGGTCTGGTCGGTCTGACGGCTGCCATACTCAGGGAGTGGCTGTTGCTGTGGCGGACCAGCTCCTCCCGATGGTGTCTGATGTCACTCCTTTCAACAAGCGCATTATGAGAGATTATTGCACTCTCTGGTTGTCTTGTCTGTTGTCTCAGTGTATGCTTTAGCTGCAATCAATGATATCTCGGAGAAGGAGAGCTTTTATTTGCTTAATGGTTGATAGATGCCCTTGTGGTGACACTCCACTGGTCACTGATGACTTCAATCTGAGCACTGGCACTGACAAGGCTGCCTATGAGGATGGTGTTGTTGTGTCTTACAACATTCTACTTTAAAATAAAGGGATGTGTTCTCACTCTCATTTGTTCAATGTTTGCATGGCTTGGGTGTTGAGTTGTGGAGTCCGGCGGCTGTGGGGCAACTGTTGGTGAGGAAAGATTTACCAATCTTGATTCTTGATCTTGAGTCAATGGAGGCTCTGATCTGGGTTCTTGAGAGACCAAGTGAGAAGTCTGAGTGTCTGGGTTTGCAAGTGTCATGGATCATAAACAAGATCCAGACCTTTAATGACTTCTTGGGCACAGCTGTCACCAGTGTGTAAGTCTGTGGAGAGAATGTCTACCTCATTGAGAGGTTCACTTGCCCCGGCAACGACATTTGTATCTTTGGTGAACTGTTCTTATGAGGTTCATAGATGGATAGGGAGAGCTTGGGGGTCATGAAGTTGCTGGAAAGGGTTGTGTGGCTCCCGATAGCTTTGTAAAAGGATGAAAGTCAAGGTCTTTAGAGTCCTGACTTGCTGTATAGCTGAGAGACACGGACACCATCCAGTGACCTGAGACACAGACTGGATTTCTTTAGTACTGTGTCTCTTTGGAGAATCCTTAGATACCGACTGCTGACTTGACTGTCGAATGAGTCCCAAATGAGGCACATTACCTACATTGTGAGAGAGTCTCGAATGAGGCACATTACCTGCACTGTGAGGGAGACGCGAATGA
>JABFDZ020000138.1:19177813-19193883 GCA_019775955.2 Pollimyrus isidori | reverse complement strand
TCTGGGTTTCCCTGCTGAGACTGCTGCCCCCGCGACCCGACCTCGGATAAGCGGAAGAAGATGGATGGATGGATGGAAAATACACACCATACTGCTGGATGTGTTGTATGTTGAATGCAGTATGCAAAAATGATTAAGTCTGTAGTACACCAAAGATACTCGGATGTTGTACTAGGTACTGATTTTGAAAATATTACCAGTATGCAAAGGGCCAGTCCAGATCGCCTACTATATCCCGCTCTTTTTTGACCTTTTCACTTGGAAAAATGGCAGTCCTGACAGCTACCTATAGAATAAAACTTTTATTTGTTTTTCTTTTTTATCATTTAAATTCTCGTTTTTAAAAGGATGGGCAAAGTACAACAAACCAGCGTCAGACTACCTGGAGCAAATAAGTCAGCAGTTCTACACGGATAACAATGGCAAGGAAGAACTTCCTGAGAGAGAACTTCCTCCTCTCATTGGTACACCGTAGTACAAGTTTAGGTAAGTTACAGTGCAAAGGTAAATTACAGCAGATGGCAGAGAAGGCGGGGGGGTGGCTCGGGGGATTAGGGTGCTGAGCTCAAGACTGAAAAGCTGCCAATTCAAATCCTGTAGTCAGCAGAGTGATGTCACTGCTAGGCCTCTGAGCAAAGCCCTTAATTAACCCCAGTTGCCCTGGGGATTGGATGAAAGGCATTATTGGGGATACCCCTGTTAGGTTATGGTGCAGGCAGGTAACTCCCTTTTATCCATACCTAGAGTGGTTCAACCTACTGTAGAAGGGGGGATATGGGAGGTGCATCCAGAGTGAATGACACCAGTCTACTCAGTAGACTGGGGGTACTCATTTATTTTCCCCTACGGGCCAAATTTCATCATCAACACAAAGCCTAAGGTCATTGCCCCCGATAAAAATAATATAGTGACCAAAGTCCACCAACTGAGTACCCCTGCATGAGACTGAGGGTGTGTCACTATCCGAAGCTGGTAAAATAATCTAAACAAGTGTTTTTCAACTATACGTAAAGACTGAGAGCGAATCCCGAAGTTCTCTCTGTGCTGTTAACGACCAAATCACCTAGCGAGGAACAGGCTCAAACAGTGTTTCATATAATGCAGCAGGAGTTTCATAATGTAATTTCTATTGCTAACTTGCACTTCTTACCACTCACTCATTGGAAACTCAGCCTAGTAGCATTAAATAACCAAGCTGGTTCACTGACTGTTTGCGATATACAGTACTTTCTATCCCCAGACCTACTGTATATAGGCAGGTTTTTTTTTAAAAAAAAACTTGGCTACATACGGGTACGGCACGGTTATAATAGGCCTTAAATGGGACTCGTGTGAATCAAAGAAGATCTAGGATTTATCAATAGAATTGTTCCACCATCGTGCCCTATTAAATGTCACTGTGGATCTTTTCTCTCCGATGCTGTCAGGTTGTACAAGGCATTTAACTCCACCAGACCCCCTCCGTCAGCGCCTGCCCTTTCCTCGGTCAGCAGTAAGCATAACGACATTAATTGTTACGACACTGTATTCACATTTGGACATTATATTATCTAAACTATTTATCTTTTCATTCTGTGTTCTGTAACAGTAATGTTTTGTCATGTTATGTTACTGTCGTGTCTGCTTCTTGTAATTGCACACTGAATGGTTATTATTGCTACTGTTTGCACTGTCTCTTTCTTGTAACAAATTACAAGAAAACATTGAATGAGTTGCAATAGCATAGAACAACCTTAATTAGACATATCGTCGTTAAGAAATACACGCGGTAATAGCTTTTCAGCAGCTAGCGAACTCCCAGATAAACTTCCTCTAAACACCGAAACTACCTTTCTTTCAGTAGTTTCAGGTGTTGAAACTTTTGCGTCATTAGAGAAGGGAACTGTGGGAGTTGCAGTTGTATAGTGCAAATGAAACGCTGCCAAAAACAAAACTGCCGTGTACATGACGAGTGTCGGTCCCGGGGAGGAGATTTGACAGAACAATAATCGCTGGGAGAGAAATTCTGGAGCGAAAGGTGTTAGTTTCGGACACTCCTCGGTGATAAAAAACGATCATTCGGATTTACGATGGAGACTTGAAGTGAATGTAGCCTGCATTGTAAATAAGGACTGAAATAGATTTTGTTCCGATGGTGAGTAACTCCATTCATTGTATGAAAACTTAGAAAGTCACCTGGCTGACCCATGCAAATTATGTACAAATACAAATTGCTTAAAGGCATTTTTGTTAAAATCTTTGAGTAGAACTATGGTCGATGGATTTAGTTTGTGGACGTTTTTTGGATTTTGTAAAGAATAGGTTTATACGATATACTTGACTCACAAAAGGAGATACAGAACGTCCATATAAAAATAAGTGTGTGAACAGGTGCATTGACATATTTAAAACGTGCAAGTGTAGAGACACCGTAACACGAGTCTTATTTCACCTAGTTACTTGTATAATTGCGGATCTTACGAATCCATATTTAGAAACGCTGTATAGTCCTAGACAGGACTAACCTGTTTTATTCACCGAAGTACGAAAATGTGATAGGAATGACTCACTGCGTTTGACAGGCGCAATAATTCCACGTAGCTCGGTTTCATGTCCAAATATTTAAACGTTCATCTTCAGATGTTACGCATATAAAAAATGTGTAATCCCCATGTGACTAAAACCAAATCCCTATAGGTGTACGACAAAGAGAGAGTAAATGAGCATCAGCAACGGCCGGAAACGTACATTGGTCTTAAATATGGTATGTTTATATACACGCGATTAAGGCTCGCAACTACTGTTTCAAAGACCTGCTATTTTACGTCACTGGAGAATGGATGTTTCTGTAGCAGGCCCTATAAGGTCGTTTGGAAACATGTATGCATGGAATGTCTATTCCAATAAATCGTAAGTGACTCAATGAATATTTTTTGTGGTCAATGTGTACTACTTATATATAAAACACTGAGCTGTCTTCGTGAGATGAGCACCAAAAAGTGTACAAAAGGCATGTCGGGGGAGGGTTAAATAACATCTCACCTAATTCAGAAGAAAATACTTGTTATGTGGTATGTTACCTGCTGTTGTTATTCAATGGGGTGTATACATTATGAACACTGAAACTACACACTAATCTAATTCTCCTTTAATCCACTTCTTTCACAAAAATAGTTTAAGATGTACTTAAAGTGTACCCTTAAATGTGTAAAGCGTTTTGGGAGACTTTTCAGAGAATTATCCCTTCATCATGCAAGATGAAGTCCAGATATAAGAATATGTGAGTTGTCCTTGATAACCCTATAAGTCATGAATGATGTAATATTGTAAGGGAGTTGTCACCATTGGAATAAGGGAGAGTTGTGTGAATGTCATGTATATCCTATGTATGTGTGTGTCCGTTTCCCTGTAGTTTTGTACACAACTGCATTTCAAATAAACAATTTCCTCTCTTTACAATTGCAGGTGTGAAAATGACAGCTACTGAAACAATGTTGCGTCACACAGTCAGTCTACTCAGGAGCAGATCTGAGGGAATGTTGATTGATTTCAATGAGGATGAGATGCCAAACAAATTTAGCGGTAACAAATTCAATTTACATTCAAAATAAACATACAATATTTTGTTCAACAAGTTACTGTATACTTTTACGTAAGCCTAATTGTTTTGCATTAGTTTCTTGGTATTAGGATTTCAAGTCTGTTATAATACACTGCTCTCTTTTACAGAAGATTTTGATGCGCCTCACATGACAAAACAGTCTGATGTGCCAGTTTTACAGCCTGAGGTTCACAATACTATACACAAAACTAATCCCTTTTGGAATGGACTTTCTGGCTCCAATCCATTTTTGGATGATATCGTGCACACTGACAAAGAAAGTAGGAGATCAATTGCAGATGTTTCGATTCTAAAGGAAGATCCCTCTGTGATATTTGGTGAGAATAATGTGGACCTTAGTAATTCTTCAGATGAAGCCAACTTTGGCCAGCTTTTCAGTCCGACACGAAAGAACAAGTCTGAGAGGCGAAAAAGTGCTTCGGATATCCTGGATGTGAATGAGGAGATGGAAACTCGAAAAGAAGGATCCCTCAGCTACTCAAGTCAGCTTTTAAACCCCGATTTTGAATGGCTAAAGGATGACAGGGAAGCCTACAAGATGGCCTGGCTGAGTCACAGACAGCTAACAAGGTCTTGCTTAGACCTTGGCTCCATGAGTCCAGGTTGGGCTCAGACTCAAGCCTCAGAGACTCAGATCATCTGCAAGATTGGGCACAGTGGAGGCTCTGTTCAGTTGCCTAACTCTGACATAAGTGTCTGTATTCCAGAAGGTCATGTTCTTCCAGGGGAAATACAAGAAATTGGGCTGAAGGCAGTCCTAGACCCACCAATTGGTCTTTGCAGTGACCTTCTAACAGTTGTAAGTCCACTCCTGGAAGTGAGTCTTAGCAACACGAACATGAAGAAATCTGTGTCTCTATTAATGAAGATTTCTGGGGAAGTGAAGAATGATCCACTGAGTCAGGTGATGACTCAGTTGATTGGCTTAGTTTCCCATAAAAGGGATGGGCCTTTCCAGAAGATAAAGCACTGTTACCTATATAACAATACCTTACAGATGAAGATTGAAAACTTAAAGCCGCACATGTATATCATTGCTGTCATGCAGGCCACCATTCTCCAGCCACCTGCTACATCTGTGTGGGACTACATGAACAGACATCTTACCATTGGGGTTTATGGACCAACGCATATTCATCCCTCTTTCAAAGCGGTTTGCGTTGTTTCCTGTCACAGTGAAATCCCAAAAAAGCTGCCATTTTCAAACACCAAAAGGGGTCCTAAGAACTTACCGCCACTTGTGTTGCAGCTATGGGGCAAGCAGAACTTCAGCCTGAATGGGCTCAAAGATCTGCATGTTACAACCAAACCAATGGGAACAGCATTTGAGGTTGGAGCTGGTGAACGAATTAAAGTGCTGAAGAAAGAGGACCTCAAAACATGCCAGGTCTTCCGCCTTCCATTTTCAATGTTTATGACTGCCAAAGAGGAAGTGGTCCCCTTCAAATTAGTCGTTAAGATAAAAGACTCAAAGGATTCATCATTAACTGAATTTCAGGTGCAGTCTCCAGGTCCTGTGCGTCAAAGGCCAGAAAAGTTTGCTCAGAAAAGGTTAGAGACATTCAGAGAGAAAGCAGTAGTTGAAACAATTCTGGAGGAAACGATAGAACGGTCTCCCAAATTTCAGGACCGGCCAGTACGTGTAAAGTGGTATGGTGTGACGCTGAAGTCTGTCATTCATCAGCCAAGGGTTGAATACCTGCTGGACTATATTAAGGGTGAGACGGTGGCCATTCTTTCGCGAGACACAGTAAAATCAGTGGGTCAGTCGAAAGTGAAGGAGTGGTACATTGCTTTCCTTAGGGGTCGAGTTGGTCTGCTCCACTCGAAGAATGTGAAGGTCATACCCAAAGATCAGGTGATTGACTTTACCGACGTGGAGGTGAAAACGCAAGTGCTTCTGGACAACATAGCTATTCCGTTTAAGAAGCTAACATACATGTACTCCACCATTGAGACTTTGGTGACAGAGCATGTTAGCAGCTGGAGGGCCTTGGCTGAGGCGTTGGGCTACACCAACCTTTCCCTGGATGAGATTGTCTGGAGGCGGATCGAGACAGAGTCGGAAAAAGTGGCCTGTGTGCTTGAGAAGCTCAAAGAGGATTGTCACTCGGACAAGAGCAGGAAGAAGTTTCAGCATGAACTCATTGTTGTAAGTGGGAAGCACTTTGTTTTGAGGAGGTCATGCCGTTGTTATCCCATTGACTTTTACACCACTATTTTCTCACATATAAAAAGTTTATAAATCTTAGCTTATGATTACTTAAGATGACTTTGGATTCATCAAAGCTGCATAAAACTGACATTCAAAAATAAAGTCGAAATAATTATATTATACTTCAATATACACTTGGTTCTGGTTTTCAGTCAACATAAAGTTAGACCCAAGTGGGCTATGCCTGTGATCAGTTCCTGTGCCTGTGATCAGAAGGGCGCTGGTTCAAAACCCAGCCTGAGCACGTCTGAAGATCCTTCAGCCTGGCCCTTAAGCCCCAGCTGGACATCATGGCCAAGCTCGCCATCATGGAGAATTTCCCCACAGAGATTAATAAAGTTTCAATTATTACTATTATTATTATTGTATGATTCAGGTTATCACACAGCCAGTCTTACACTGATGGGAAAACGGCAAAAACTTGTTCTAAAAAAATTTGTAACACCATGTGTCCCGATTTAAATTAAAAATTCTAATAAACTTTAATGTGAAATTCATTTTAAAAACGCTGAGTGGACCCAATTTTCTATGGGTCATGGTATGAAACCTGTTGGTTGGGTTCACGGTTTTCAGATGCATAAGTATCGCTTGTGCTGGTAACTTTACACCATTAAGCAGATCAGTGACATATTTCAAAGTTGTTCTGTCTTTTTCTCTGTGATTGTGCAGATGTATTAACATCACTGAATAGCCCAAGATTTGCAAACAATTTCAGTGAATTACTTTATCCAGATAATTGTAATTTCAAATTCACAAATAATGCGTAAATTGGTTGCATTTATAATGCTCAGGCTGCGTAAAAGTTTTTTTCACAAAGAAATCTGAAAAGTACAAGAAAGATTAGAAGATGCAGGTGGGATTAAAATATCAAGTAAAACAAGTATCTGAAAACGTATATAGAGAGAAAAAGATGTTAACTGTTTTTATAGATATTCTTCATACATGAAATTCAGATGATTGCTGTTGCCCAGTATATTGATATAAATATACATGGTACAGTGGGTTATTTAAAATAATAAAGATATTTGTTAATTATTAAATGAATAAAATTTTGCCACGGTATTAGTAGAATTTCTTGTATTGAATAGAAAAAGATTGCAGATATGGTAACAGCCTATCTTATCTGCTGGAATAGCACAGCTGAAAGCCATATTAATATAGTGTGCGTTCGTTTTTGGGTTGCCAGGGTCTCTTAAAGATGGATGCCCAGGATTTGGTATCTCGCCTAACTCAGAACACCGTGATTCTGTCAACGGCGGTGGAGCTGGGGGTGCGATGGAGGGAACTCGCTGAAAAGCTTGGAAAACTCTCTAGTGCTCAAATCACCAGATATGAGGTGCCACACCAGGAAAAATCTGGCCAGGTCAGCAGTCAGGTGAGTCTAAATGGTAATGAGCACCTTGATTGCTTTTCTATAAACTGATTTTTTGTAGGAAATATGGATGGATATCTGTAGATATAACTCACTAAAGTGAATTTTGATGATCTTATGTATTGCCTTTTATGTTTGTAATTTTTGTAAAATTAAGTACAGAGGTTATGTACTTTGAGCTACAAGGACAAAACATAGAACACGTAACCATATATGGTAATTCTTTATGTTAACCATACCTTCATTCATAATAGATTCAATTATACAATTATGGTGGTTGTTATTATCATACAATGTTCATTATACTGTATATTAAAGGTGTTTAGGTATGTTACGGTATTCATACATGCTGCTTATAAATGTTCTGTGAATGCATTATGAAGGTATAGTAAATGTTATCTGAATGCATTATAAAGGTACACTGAATGTTACAGTATCTGAATGCATTATGAAGGTGCAATGAATGTTATTTGAATGCATTATGAAGGTACACAATGTTATTTGAATGCATTATGAAGATGCATTTAATGTAATCCAGGAGTGGTGAACCTGATCCACAGAGAGCCGGTGCGGGTTTTTTGGAAGACCTCTCAGTCAGCCAATAATAAATCTATTTCCAGTCTTGGGGATCAACTGTCTGGAGCACATGGTCCTGAAAAATTACCTCATATTCCTTAGCTGTTGCACAGCCATTGGAGGCAGTCGTGAAACATAATGACCCATGCAAGATAGCGGTCCATGCTATTAATGATCACACACCATGTGAAACAGCTGGTAATAGTGTTGGTGGGTTGAAGACATCATTTGATTTCTCCAAAAGTAAACCAGAGGTGCTGGAAAAATTAGTGAAAGATGACTCAACAGACCAGATTACTTTGCCCATTGATCAGGGGTCCAGGTTTGTGCTATTTACATCAGGTTATGCAAGTCTAAGCATTGGCATTGGATGAAAGCATTTTTTGAGACTGGATTATAGGGGCCGTATTTAATTCTGTGGTAATCTTTGAGGCTGTACTTTTGTGGTGTAGTAGAACAGTCCTTCTAAGAGTCTATCTATCCCTGTCAGATGGCATCAGTGTGCCACAAACATTCCTCTTTGCCAGTGCAGTTTTCCTCCATTTTCACATATGATGTTGTTGTTCATGAAATTTTACCTTGACATACTGTATGAAATCATTTGGAGTTTCTTCACTGCACCTGCCAGATCCTCCTCTTTGACCTTTTTGGGTCACCTTGTTGCCTCGTGTTGCTTTGAAATGTCACATATCAAAGTGATAAATGTCTCTTTTGTAGCTGAAAATTTGCATTTAGCCAAATAAGACACATCTATGTTAGTGTTTTACTGTCCACCCTTTGTACATTCACTGAGATATATTTATTAAAAGTGATACGTTCATTATTCATTAGAATACAAGTCACAAAAAAGTCATGAAACACTGAAATATGATTATGACTGAAAACAGTAATATAGATAGATCATTATAAATAAGCTAGTGCACTTTAGATATACTGTACATTGCTTCATTATTGAATATCGTTTTTGGTAAACATCATCGTTTACATTATGTAGGAATTATGCATTTGGATCTATTGTTGACTGCAATACCTTCTGATACTGTTAAGATGGTAGTGTAATATGCAAAATGCATCTGTTATCTAGCAATCTTCAGGCTCAAATGTTGTTGCCTTGGCTTTCAGCAGCACTGATGTTTTTGATGTTTGTATTTATATGATTTGTCCTGCATTCCTCCATATTCTTTTGGTGATTAGAATAAGAGCTAATACATATCATTGATTAATATTGGGAAAATAACAAATATCAATGATCCTCGGATCTGTTACAGTAATATGTATAACTTCCTGTGTTTTGTACCGTCACTACAGTCCATGTGGAAGCCAGCGTACGACTTCTTGCACACGTGGAGCAGTCACTATGGAGAGCATCTTCGGGACCTAGTGCAGGACCTGCATCTGGCCCTGGACAAGATGAAGACCCCAATTACCAGGCAGTGGAGGGAAATAACTGGGGCTCTCATCACAGTGAACTGCATGGAAATCCTCCAGGGTTCTGCGTTCTCTAAACCATAATGCCCACAGAATATTGCGAGCCTGGCCCATTTGGCACATTTGGTTAATAGCATCTGAAGTAGCGCATGTGCCCTGCGATAAGCAGGCATCCAACAAGGATGCACATCAGATCCTGTGCTACACTAACAAATGCCACCACCTGACCCCATGTTCCTGACCTGGGTAAGTGGTTGGAAGATAGAGAGATTCAAAATAAGACCTATAAAATGTTTATCTCATTATAACTATCCACCTACTGCAGAAAATATGACAGATTTATTTATACCTATATTATTTGTTTTATTGTTCTTAGTACTGGACTAAACGTTAACTTTAATATTGCTATTTACTGTAATAATATGTCTCGACCTCACTGCATTTAAAGCAGTAAATTAATCATTTTCACGTACTGTTACCGCGCCTGTAAATTAATCATTAATGTAAGTGGCATGTAGCTTTTCAGATACGTGGACAATTTCTGAAATGCGCACCTGCATATTTGGCTGTAGTCTGTTACTCCGTCACGTATAATGAAAGTGTCTGTATTTTGAAACCATTGGATGCCCGATTCCTGGAGAGGATAAACAGTGGTGGGAACACAGGCTAAGCACAGCAGTCTAAAAAGGCAGCACACTGGCCTGTGCACGGCTTTGAGCAAGGTCTAGGCTTCATTGCTGAAATATGAAACCAAAACTCCCTTATACAGTATGTAGTGTCAGGGGCACGCTCGGAAAATGAATGCGGGAGGGGCTGACGTCAAAGCTGTACTCACAATTATTTTATTTTTAGGAAAATATGCCACTTAAGATGAATGATCAATTGAAAATATGTCTATTCAAGTAATGTGAAACTATTTTATATATTATACTATTTATATTCTTAATATAAATTTTTTTATGCTGTAATTGTATTCAGTTTTAACTGGGGAAATGTCCTTTTGTACTCACATCTGTTACATTATGTAGTGAATTAACTATTAACCACCGGATTTGTAGCAAACATACATGTGATGCAAGTTGCAATCAGCAACTACTTTCATGAAGTCTAAATACATTTAAATACATTTAAAATTTAAAAGCTTTGTATGGCTGTTAAGTATGCTTTTGTAAATAAATAAAAATAAATGTTAATAATGTATTACATGGTGGTGCAACATGTTTTTTATTTAAATATGCTGATGTTTGATCACATAATGGTATATTTTTGTTGATACCCCAGAAACCTCTGGGATACAAGCCTCATAATGCAGGAAAATTGTTTGTGTTTGTGAATGGTGTGTGTGTGCCCTGCGATCAGCTGGCACCTCATCCTAAGTTATTCCCTGTCTTGTGTTCATAGCTTCCAGGATACTCTCCAGACCTCGCCACCCGGCATAGTACAACTGGGTGTAGAAAATGGATGGATGGATTATAGATTTATTTTGAAATTAGGATAGTAATGTCATACATCACTGAACCCATTTCCGTCTGATAAGCATGTAAATGCGCATGCGCAGATGGACACACTAGCTGCAATCGCTAGCAGGAGTATTCCTTATTGTCCTTGAACTTTGAAACTGGTGCAAGGTTCTCTGTTTGCACTGCAAACAGGACTCACCTACGCTCTCCTTCAGAAGTCAACACGTTTTAAATGAAATATTATAGAGACCCTGCAGTAGTGCTTTAATGAAATATACTAAATAAAACATCTAGTGCGAATAGTGTTTCACTGTCAGTGTAATTCCCTTTCTTTGAACAGCAGATTTGCTGGTGAGAAATTCTAGTTTTTAACTGGATAATTGGATTTAAGCAGTCTTATTGAAATAAGAAGTCTGTTCAAAATTTTGATTAGGATTTTATCGCTTCAACTATGATGCAATACAGTACTGGCTATGTCTATGACGTTATGGAAAACAAATTATTCTACCATTTATTAATACAAGAGATGATATGGAAAAATTGCCAACTTTACACCATGCTTTGTGTTCACCTTTCACCAACAATATCTGCAATTAATGTAATATTATTATAATGTATTAATAGTATTATAATGATTATACTGTATAATGTAATTACCTGTTAACTAACATTGTAACTTAGATAGTTCTGCCTCAAAAAAATGGTAGACTCTACTACAGTGTCTTTTCGGACAAGGTTGGAATTGTTTCTTCTCGGAAGCTACATTCCTATCCACAGGGTATGAACGTATTCGAGCAGATTCTTCTGTGAAAAAATATTTAAACTCCGTAAACTCATCATTTAACATTTTACCCTGCGCCATTACATTCAAATTACAGTATATATAAAGCACTGTTATATATAGCACAATATATTTATTTATAGCGATTCTGCAACATTTGGAGTAAGGCCAATCGCCTGGTTTGGGATGATGTCATGAGTTGCCATGGTTATTGATCACCAATCCCTTCCCTACTAATGCCTCTGAATGAAGTTCAACTGACCTTGTTTGAACATAATGAGGTACAGTCCCTTTGTATCATTTACATTTAGTTATATTAATATATAACTAAATGTTGCCTGCTTATATATACTAATATATTAATTCGTTTATGTTGACCCCTCTAGTGCTGCGACTATGGTTTTCCTTCTTCTCAGTTTCCCACGCTGCATACGCAGTTTTGAAAAGGAGACAGTTCCTCTTAGCTGTTCACCCCATTGTATGAAAGGAATGTTATGCTAACAATGGGAATGTAATCAAGTTATTTGAATACTGAAACCACGGAGGCATTAACATTACTGAGCTAGAGAGTAATCTTTTATGTGATCTGCCCTGTGCCATTTACAAAACCAATACTCCTAAAATGTGTATAGTATGGCACTTAACTGAGTGCTATAGTTAGTGTGCGGCTCAGTGGGCTCTGCCTGTAATCACAAGTTTGCTGGTTCAAACCCAGCCTTTCGCATGTCTGCGGGTCCTTGAGCAAGAAGTAGAGTTGTTAAACCTCCTCAGAAATGTCACGATTACTCGATTATAAAAAGATTTAAAAAGATTAAACATTTCAATAAGCAACATGGCGGAAGGAAGACGGCACATGGATGAGGGTCCTTTTATTATAGAACGAAATGCATAAATTCACATTCAACGTTAATGAAAACACAGTCTTCTGTAAGTATTGCAAAGCAGAACTTAAATTTCACCACAGCACGACTGCATTGCAAATGCATGTTAAAAGAAGATGATCGGGTTTGAAGGACTCACCCCGTACTGCGAGGTTAGTCGTAGATGTGTGCCATTTAGCCTCTCGGAGTAGCCTAGCCTGTTTTTGTCAACAATTTGACTTTTTGCATAATTATTTTGCATGATTTAATTTTTACGATTCCCCTATGTAAAAATGTCGATGCTTAAACGAAGGTTATCCCAATCGCTTAGTAGAATACTTTTACATAATACGGTACATTTAATCAATTAGTCTTTTTGTTAATGTGTTGTACGTGTTTTAGGACTGAAACGGTAATGGATAAAGTTCACATTGCAACATTTTAAGTTTTTTGCGATATTTAGGAGTTGAAAATTATATAGCCAAACACAACCTATCTACCAACAGTCTGTCAAATAAGTTGCTGGTGCCTTAAGTCGTGCCAACAGACACAAAGCAGTACCGACAAATCACTTGCTTATACTCCATGTTTTGTATTCCACAGAGACGATATTTCCAAACAGTGAAAGATGAATGTCTTTTAGACTTGTTCTCTTTTCTCATTTTCGCGTTTTTTTTGTTTAATTTCTCACAAACGTACCACAATATCTACTACTGAGTTGAAACAGGGAGGACAAGAATGATTAGATTGTCTGGGATGGCGCATGCAGTCTTAACTTTAGACTGTTTTTTTTAATACGTACTAAATAATGTTGAAACAGAACCATCATTAAAATTGTAAAGCTTGTTAAGTTTTGTTTGTTCTAAGTAAAAAGTATTTTAGCACAACTTATTGATGTAACAAATGCACGTGGCAAATGCGACATAAACATTACACAACGAGCGCCAGTAACAGGAAGGTGAAATGGGGGGTAGCCACGCTTTGTGTTCGTGCACTTTGCACGTTCACCCTGTGTGAGCGCCCTCTTTCGCGGATCCTCCAGTGTCCTTAGACTGTCCAAAAATGTGCAAATTAAATGTGGTGCCTACATTTACCATACATGTGAACCAATTGTAATGTTTTTTTATTACATTATTTTGTAAAATCAGTAGATTATTCCATTATCGATATAATCGATAGTGACAGCCCTACTCTTAATACTGAAATGGGTTACTAGAATTTTTAGCGAGTTGGGCCTCTGCAAGTGCAGAGTTAGGCAGGGTTTATACAAATGGAAGCATTCATCACCATGATGCTTGTCCTAGCCAGGTAATCGAACAATGATCAGTTTAATGAAAGACGAGATAAAACTTTATTCATCCTGTGGGAAATTATTGTGCCAAGGCATAGCTTTAAAATACAAAAAAAACAAGATATTTTAAATATAATACAAGAATTTGATATTATGCAAAGTAAAAAAGGAATACAAGTATAAAGACAAAAAACAAAAGGTTTACAAAAGAGCTATGTTACTATGGGTATGTTGTAGAATCCTCCAACAAGCGATACAGAATGAAAGGGTGACATGTAAGGATCTGAAGGCATCTCTTTCCCTGGATAAGGTCTGTGCTTAAGAATCTGCAGTTAGAAAAACAAGAACAGAAGCAGTGACTGTGTGATGGTACCATAGAGGAAGCCACTTCACTCCAAGAACCACCAATTCAAGTTATCGAAATGCCATCTAGATGGTCCAGAGCACTAACTGGAACAATGTTCTGTGGACAGACAAAAGCTAAGGTTAGAAAAACAAAACATTGCATAGCAACCTCATAAACTGCCAACTTTGAAGCACTGTGGACGGACTAATAGTAAGGGGCTGTTTTGCTGCCCATGGCCTGCAATCTGATACGGACCAATAAATTTCAGGTTGCATCAAGAAATCATGCAGCGGATTGTGTGGGAGTCTGTCTCTGATGGAAAACACGTTTGTTCAAGCAACGTGACAATGAGTCAAAACACAAAAAAACAAGAGCGTGGCTCTAACAGAATGACCAGGTGAGGCTCATGATCTCAGACCCATTGAAATTCAGAGGCATGATCTGACACAGACTGTCCAAGCAACAGATGTGAAACATGCATTCATAGAGGACCGGGCCAAACTACATTTTAGCTATGGCTTGACTTATCTGTTTCCCAATAAAATCCACCAGTATTAAGCTTCTACGAGTTTACGTATGGAATAAAAACAAAAATATATCTCTATGCATTTAGGATGAGAAAAGCAATTCTCTCATTGAAGTAAATGCTGAAGAACCATATGTTCTGTATTATATCTTACCATTGTATCCTGGGGTTGTATGTAATTTTTAATCTAGGTTTGAGAATGTGTGTGTCGTCATACATGGGAAATTCATTTTCTAAACACTGGAAAAAACACCCTTCACTACAAGCTACACAATTCTCATTTGTTTATGCAGATTTTTAAATAAACAATGCAATGCAGTTTAACTGCTTGCATTTCTCCATCTACAATTCCATGTTTTCAACCCATCGTGACACCTGGTTTAAATTAGTGTTTTAAAAAATGTTGTTTTCGACTTGGCTGTCCGTCGCTCAACAACAACCTGACAACCTGCCAGGAAGCCATTTCTCCTCCTTAGTTCTGAGGGCTCCGGCCAGAACGGCTTGGAATGATTCACAGCATGTTTTCCTACTGCCTCGGAACACGGACCTGGCAATGCCTGAGACAGCCCGTCATTTTTATTGGCTGTTTGATGTGGGAGGGGCACTGTCACGCGATGATTCACAACGTGCAGGGAGAACATGAAGTTCATCGGCACCGGATGGCCTCATGCACTCGGGTGGTTATGAATGGCCTGACCTGGGCAAGCTTTCACTTTCGCTTCATGCCTGCCCCTGGAAGAGTAAGGCTACGGTGCTAATCAAAGAGCCGTTCCCTCAGGCTTTAATGATTTCTCAAAAATAATCCTACCTTTTTAACAGATCTTACAAATTATAAGACGTTTGTTATTAATTCACTCAAGAATGGTAACAAAACACAAATAAAAACAATAATACAGTAGCAATTATCTAATAATATTGTGTATATCACCCAGATATTGTAGTTAATCCATTAATTTTAATATTAACAGGCAACACATCATAGTATTTTACAGTCTGCTCTCAAGAAAAAAAAAATTCTCAAATTGTTAATACTAGGAAAATATCTACTGTCTGTAAGAACAGTAAGAAAGTGTCTAGGTTCTGCTGCTGATCTGTGAGCTTGTGGCCTGTTCACCTTCAGGTATGAGCAGCATGAAGAAAGTATAAAGAAGCTCACTGTTTGGCTGAAACTGTTTACTTGTACAGTAGGAATAATCACGCATTATATAGAATACCAACTGTGAGCTAAGAGGTGACGGGACACTAAGATACAGCAGAAATGAGATAGCAGGTAGGGCGTATATGATATGGGGCTGTAGCTAGACATTCTGGGTTCCTTGACAAAATGTCACCTTGTCCCCCCACTTAAGCTACGTTCACACTGCCAGCCACATTGTTCAATTGCCATTTTTGGATCAGAGCGGATTTGTCTATTGTGGGAACAGATCTTATAAAGGATATTACTGATAAAGGCACTTAGAAGAATATAACTAACACATAGTTAAATATGCAGATAACTAACAGAAGGCCTCCAAGGCCGCAGGCAACTAACAAAGTCATAACACAGAAACCATCCTCTGACTGTCCTTGAACATCTTTAGGCCAGTAGAAGGAGAAGGGCTGACCATGATCAGA
>JABFDZ020000138.1:19145333-19163639 GCA_019775955.2 Pollimyrus isidori | reverse complement strand
GGGTGACTGTCCTTGGGGTGAGTGTTCTCAGGGTGAGTGTCCTCGGGGTGAGTGAATGTCCTCGGGGAGAGTGAGTGTCCTTGGGGTGAGTAAGTGTCCTCGGGGTGACTGTCCTTGGGGTGAGTGTTCTCAGGGTGAGTGTCCTCGGGGTGAGTGAATGTCCTCGGGGAGAGTGAGTGTCCTCGGGGAGAGTGAGTGTCCTCGGGAAGCCTGGAAGAGACGCTCTCCCAAGTGTGCTGAGCAGAGAAGGGGCTCCCCCAGTGCGTCTTCCCAGAGAGGCCCCGCGCACCAGCAGGAACATCTGTCCGACACCTCTGTTGTTTTTGGCTCAGCACAGTATTCCACTCTCTGACTGCACCCCCGACCCACCACACACACACACACACACACACACACACACACACACACTCAAACTCAACATCATCACGTTCCTGAAGCTCCCCTTGCCATGCTCTAATGGCCAGGGGCGCCACTAAAGGTTCTGGGCCCCATGAAACGCATCACATTTGGCCCCCAGCCCAGACCAATCCAATTCTGTTCAAAAATTTTTAGGGCCCCTGTCGCTCAGGGGTCCATGGAATCATTCTAACCCCCTTGCCCCCTCCCTCGTTACACCACCACTCCTCATCACATGGAAGTTCAGCTGGGGCTCTCTGGCTCCCCCCAATGGAGCCCTTTTTACCGTGCTTATTTTTAACACGCCCAACAGTACGATCGCACCTACATACTTTCACAATCCAGCTCCGCACTCTGACAGTCGTCAGAGTGACTGCAGCAGAAAGTACCAGACGTTTCCCCAAAATGTCATCTGCAAAGTCCATAAGGAAATGCCACCATATATGCAGGCATTTTTAATATAGCAGGCTTCCATATTTCCCCCCCTAGGTTCCACATGCAGTAAGACTCCTGCTGTTTCTTGAAGGACTGTGAAGACATCTGAATCTCTTATGTGTGGGGGATACGATCCTCCTGACAGGTAGGGTGCTGACAGACCTAGTCGTATGAAAAAATAACAGCATTGTATTTTCGTTTGTAAACAATACATCTCTTTCTTATACCCATTCCCAGTATATTTTCCACCCTGGCTCACAGAGTGTGTTTTGGGGACAAAATTCTATACTTTCATATCAAGGAACAAGGCCGCAGACATTTCATAGCTGAGGTACGCTGGGAATAGATAGGGAAAGGAAGTCAGTTAGTTATTATTGAAACCGGAGGCATACCGATACAGCCCATAAAAAGGCATATTTAACATATATGTATGCATAATATTGATTTTATAAAATTGCTGAATGTTATAGCTTTAATAAAGAATCCATTGATTTTTTTTTTTAGATTCAATAGATGTTACTGCAGATATGGCTAAACTATCAATAATGTGACATAGATTGCCATATTCCTTTTGGGGTGAATAAGCATTTATACATACATGTGTCCATCCAACGCCTTCAATACAGGATCATGGACCATGATTGACTCCGTTTAATTTTAAATTCTCAAAAGCTATAAACGTTATTAATTTCTTTAAGTTTTCTCATAGCAAATTACAAGAGTTTGAATCTCTACCTGATGGTTGCCAGTACAAAACTTGTAGATGAAATATATCGAGATACATATAAGAGATGGGTACGGAAGACGCTCCCAGGACAGAGCGTGAGACTTTCTGAAACTGCTGGTGAAGGCCACTCTGTTAGCATGTGGCTCTCATAGCCAGGACCAGGGCCTTCTGGGAGTGCATCATCGCTCACCGTTGGCCAGCCAGCTGCACAAACATGCGGTGGTCTGCTGGGAAAAAGGTAGCCAGGAAGATCCACACGGGGGCAGAGCTGAACTATAGATCTCCTAGAGCAAATAAAAGAAGGGTACATTTCATATAAATCGGGCACTGGAATATTTCTGAATGCTTTATTAGGCTTGTCTAAAATGAGAGATATACCTACTGGGTAATGCTGAATTGCACCATGGTGGTAACAATTTAAATAAGTCAAATCCACCCATCCACCTACTCGCCCACATAGATCCTTGGTGAACTAGAGGCCACCCAGAAAGTGTTCAGTGTCAGGTAGGAATATAGCCAGGACATTATGCAGAATAAAATTCTGCCGGAATTCTATTTTTAGCCAAGCTGATATTATAATAAGGGGCTGGAAAGCAGTAGGTATAGGTAGGTAGTAAAATTTTCCGTAAGTGAGATTATTCCATAATTTGCGGAGGATATGGCAGGACCGTCCTTTGCTCTGAAAACCAGAGCACAAATGATAAAATGTTTACACTAGTAGACAAATTAAAAATCCCTGGTGAACCTTTTTTTTTGCAGCGTTAAAGTTAGTTTTTCAAAAAATGCAGGAGCAACTTTCCAAACTGAAATAACTTGATTCTCCAGCAGTGATGCTAAATTGCAGTCTTTGTTTTCCACCATGTAGAACAACGACTTGATTCCACCAGTCAGTTTGTCATCTCTACAGTTCTGGCACCGGAGTGCAGGGCTGATCGTGATACGTTCCCAGGCGATATTGAATCTGGCCTCTTTATGCAGGCACTGGGTTTGCCAATTGTTCCAGAAGACATACTCAAAAATAAGCCGGAAATGTTTTCCTTCGGTTAGAAGCCTTCAAAATCCCCTTCATTTTAAAATCACACCACCGTCTCTGAGGGTTCCCACCCCCAACGTCTTCAGCTCTCCAACTTGAATGTAAGACTTGCTCCGGACGGGAAGGTCAGCAGAGCCGTGTGATGGCGGCATGGAAGGAAGGGAGGGGATTGTTATTTGGGGATGGGAGTCGAGATGGATTTATGTAAATCAGTGGGGAAGAATAAAGCTGCATAAGACGGGTGTTTTGGCACAAGCATGAAGGAAAACAGACATCAACAAAAAGCAGTGATTTGTTGTGGTGGGGCCATCAAGTGGGCGGGGTCCCGGGGCGAGATTACAGCGGGGGCCAAAAACAGACATACTCATAGATATACAGCATGGGACGACAAAGATGGGGTGGTGGGAAGGGAAAGGAAAAAAAGATGTGAACCCTTACAGATGGCTGACTCACCCTCCCTGATGCATGGACAATAACCCCCCCCACACACACACACACCCACACACACACACACACACACACACTTTTACATTCATGGGTGTTAAATAAAAGGAATTTCTTTTAAGGGTATTATATACTCTACAATGGAATATGGCCTCTTCAGGTAATCAACGAGAATGATGATTAAATTTGTTAGCATTCTTACATTCAGAACTTATCCTGGGGGATCCTGGTTTGTCTTATCTCATCACGATAACATAAATCTAACAAGAAAATCACAATATGGTTTATAATGTATGGGTTCTGCCTCTTGTTTACATGTGCAGTGTTATATTTATATCAGTTGTTATTGATGAGACTTAAGGGGGTATGTTTATGAATACTGTATAACTCATGGTATTGCCTATTTATTGTTAATGTCAGTATTTTTATTGCGCACTTCACAACACTACCATAATCCCGTTGGTTTGTCCTGCTAAGTCTATTTTCTGCTGGTAAGGTATTATTCAACACAACACTGCTTAGGTTTTCCAGGATCAAAGAGCTCTCTATTTTAAAAGCTTTTTTACAGGTCTTTTCAGAAGTCTTGGGTGTTTGGAGCCAGACATATTAAAACAGAGGCTTTTTCATTCTCCACCCTGATTCCGGAACAGGCGGTCTTGCCCTCAGCGTCTGGACTGCTATCACAGTCATGATGTCTGGCTATTCTCCAGCAAGCTTTACGTCTTGAATTAAGCTGAGGTGATTGGGGAAATCCAGCAAAAATGTTCTCGTCCCCCACCCTGGACATGACTTAGACATGCAGACTGTTAAGAAGAGACATGTTGTCCTGGTTTTATAATAAAAGATATGAATGCGATGCACAACAGACACTTGTAGCTTTTCACTGACACGCGAACCGATCACAGTTCATGTATCACTCTGAAGATGTGCTAGCCAATAAAAATGAACTTATTTAAAGATGGAATCGGAAAATATTACACAAGCAAATTTTGAAATATCTATCACCAAAGTATATTAACCATCTTGCTGTAACCACAACTGGTGTAAACCATTTTAAAATCCATATTTTTCTAGATTTATAGGAAGTA
Organism: Pollimyrus isidori; assembly: GCA_019775955.2. NCBI lineage: Eukaryota > Metazoa > Chordata > Actinopteri > Osteoglossiformes > Mormyridae > Pollimyrus > Pollimyrus isidori. The sequence continues at coordinate 19,159,516 of JABFDZ020000138.1, read as the reverse complement.
TAACATTTAAGTACAGTTTCCTCAAAGAAAAAGCTATGCTATATTCATGGACCTTGGCAAACGATATAGAAAATTACTAACGCTTTAACTTCATCTAGTGACCTCTATTGTAAGTTCTTCTGATGGTGATACTGGACTGTTGTGCCTTGAAGGATCGACATTAAAGGACGGCTGCCCTCTTTACCCTTAAAAAAAGCACCAATTTGTATCATTGAAAGTGCAAAAACTTGGTACTGTGGTTGTACCCTCAAGGGTCTGCCAATTGTACCCTGGGTGTAGGTAAATGTATCTAACTCTAGGAGACATTTTAGTATCATTGGGGGAACAGTCATGTTATTTGTACTTTGGGTAACAAAATTGTGCCAGTGTTGAACCCTTTTTCTTAGTTTCCTGGCGATAATGCTTTCCCTATTAGTCTTGTGACTGGTTATTAAATTATTCAGATGGTAATTTGCAACATTGATTATTAGTATGTACATTTAAAAAATATATTTGCTACACAAGTCATTCTCTCACAAAATGATTTAGTTATATATATACTGAGATGTAAGGCTTTTGGCACTAATGTGGTATAAACATTCTACCACAACCTTCTACAACAAACCTTCACTGATTAAAGCTTTCAGTTATATCTTACACATAAAGCAAGTGTTTGTTATTTGTTTTTTTAGCCATAGTATCAAGGGTCTATACACCCCAGCGAAAATCCTCCTATTAGGACTATGTGATGAACATATGACCTGACCCCAGGCCAAGAGGTGCCCCAGGCCATGAGGTGCCCCAGGCCAGGAGGCGCCACAGGCCACGAGGTGCCCTAGGCCAATAGGTGCCCCAGGCCATGAGGTGCCCCAGGCCAGGAGGCGCCACAGGCCAATAGGTGCCCCAGGCCACGAGGTGCCCCAGGCCAATAGGCGCCCCAGGCCATGAGGTGCCCTAGGCCAGGAGGCGCCACAGGCCACGAGGTGCCCCAGGCCAATAGGTGCCCCAGGCCAATAGGTGCCCCAGGCCAATAGGTGCCCCAGGCCACGAGGTGCCCCAGGCCAATAGGTGCCCCAGGCCACGAGGTGCCCCAGGTCAATAGGCGCCCCAGACCATGAGGCTCCCCAAGCCATGAGGCTCCCTCTATGAGTGGCTCAGCAGGCTAAGCCTCTGTCTCTGTCATCGGAAGATCACCTGTTTGGGCTTCAGTCGAAAAGACACATGTCCGTGGGTCCTTGAGCAAGGCCCTTCACCCGCAGCTCCAGGGATATTGCTCACCCTGTGCTCTGACCCCTTTGCACACTTGCTCACCCTGTGCTCTGACCCCTTTGCACACTTGCTCACCCTGTGCTCTGACCCCTTTGCACACTTGCTCACCCTGTGCTCTGACCCCCAAGCTTGTTCTCACCTGTATATGTGCCTATTTGTATTACGGCGCACAAGATGGAATTAGCAAAGAGAAGCATTCCAATAAACCTATAATGTCGCTGATGGAAATGTTGGTCTTCATCTTCTAGCCCTCTATTAATTTTTATTTTTTGGTTGCATTGTACTGACATAACAGCGTCCATGACACTGCTGACACGACGACATTGCATTTTAGCATAAATTTGTGTGGTGCCCCCTATCACTAACAAAAAGAAATTAGCTGGCATGCCTGTGCCCAATAGTTAGTACCCAGCATCTCATAGCTGTTGTGTGCTGGAACCACAGAGGTCATAAGTAGTGCTAGGGGCTGTAGCGTATGCCACGTATTGCATTGACTAGTCCCGCGTTTCATGCCCTCTCCAAAGTGTATTCAGTATCCCAAAAGCAACAACCTGACACTTCACAAATAATAGGACATCAAACCATCATTCTGTTGTTCTTTATTCTATATTAATAATCACTTTAAAGCAGCCCACATAGCACTCTACCTCTGAGGCAAAGTGCAACTGCTTGGCAAGTCGGCACCCCCTAAGAAGTTGTTGCCCTAGGCAGCTGCCTATGTTGCTTATAGGATTGACTGGCCCTGCTGTAAAGCGCATAGGTAAAAAACCTAGACATTCTCCAAATATTTTCATAAAATGTGGTAAACATTTCATTATTTCTTTAAAATACTGGCTTACACTCCAAGTAATCTGCTACAATAATATGCATCTTTGGCAAATTGTCTTTTGGCACACCTTTACATTTTGCTTCAGTTTACTAAATCACAATATTCATGAAATAACACACTGTGATAAGCGTAGTTTTCAGCTAGTTCTGATTCACCCAAAATCTACCGCGGCTACGTCAGTTCATAAGTGCATCATTTTTTTTATTTAGCAGTGTTTTTCAGCTGAAACTGTCTGGCTTACAAAAATAACACTGTCTCAGTGTCTGAATATCTTATTTGAAACGCATTAAATAGATAGGAAATGTGAAAACGCAGCAGTCTTCAGAGGTAGGCTATAAGATCGGAAATGAATTCTGGGCCATTGTTTATTTTTACTCTGCTCCGTTTCATTCAGCCTTTTTGTTTCGAACATTGTTCAAAATCGTGCCGCATAATTTGTGAGTAATTTTACACACTTGAATGCAATATTTTCTTTAAAAAATAACGTTGTTTATTTTGCCTTCTACTGGGAAACATAATAGCTCTCATGTAGAATTTATCCTAAAATCTTTAATGACAAAGCCAGAGGACATGACCCCACACCAGGAGGGATAACTGAGCGAACACACACACTTCTCTTTACTGCTGAAAGGCTGAACACTTCCAACCAGCCTGGGGCAAATTGCCAGAGTGTAGCAAAACTAAAGGTATAATAGCGACAGAATAATATGGAATAACAACATTACGTTATTCACTTAAGTTGTCAGATAGCCTACACATGAACATTACGCGTCTGCGTCAAAGGAAAATAATTTGCTTAGTGATAAAAAATGTTTTTTAATTAGCATTTTTACATACATAAACTAAAACAAAAAAGAATAAGGGGGAAAAAAAGAACGCTTTGTACACTGATTGATTAATTACTGTTAGAGTCTTACGCTATAGGTTATAGATCTGAGATAAAAGAGAAAAAGTCACAATCTTATGCCCATATTATGGAAACTATGTAGCTGTTTATTAAAGGTACAAGCACATCGTGTGGGAAGACTGATGATTTTGTTTTAACATTAATTGTTTTTTGTTTGTTTTAATATATGTGTGTTAAGTTAAAGTTTCATTGGATCAGGAATATTCATTCTTAAATATTTTATAAATTGCATTTAAAATTGAACTGCATTTTGATTGTATTATAGTGAAATTTTGATTCAAAATTCAAAGTACGGGGGTGTGTCCTATTAGTACAGACAATTCGAGTGCTCGCGGGAAAGCAGTTTTAATGATCTAGCCAGGCTGAACACAGAACACGTGCTAAACGAACCGTAAACACTGTGGTTTAATCATTGGCGGAAGATGCCTGAATGGTTAGGCGTGCTCCCCCTTGCGGTAGCTATAAATACCTACATACATACTGTACACACACACACACACATACTACTGCTACAACTAATAATAATAATAATAATAATAATAATAATAATAATAATAATCATCGAAAAGTGAGAAGAATCAACCGCTAGGCTTCTGAATATGTTGTGGAACCTGAGTCACAAAAATAAATCAAAATTTCGGCCCACTGGTGCGCAATCAAGTGTCGCATGTATATATAGGCCTAGTGTGACCCAGTGTGTTTAGGAAAATCAGCGAAACATAATATCAGTTAGTAGCGTGGTTTGTCAGCAATAAAGAACTGGGACTATACCGTGTTGTTTGTATATTGTGTTACTTTGACAATGCATGTCATGTTACTGCTAAAATAGGCTATATAATATTTTCCCATTTCATTTTACGCTACTTAAAAATATTAGCCCTTTATTTACTATTTCATGGTATGTCATTAAAATATTTCAGCCCATCGTATAGCGCAGCACTTTTATTCATACATATAAAACACGAAACACGTACTGCACCATCGTTATACTAAGTGCTATGAAAACGTCAAATGTTTTGCCTCCTTTTCTGTTAATTAGTCCTCCTGGATGCAGCGTCTAAAACTGTCGACGGTCGGTAGTAGTTTACCGTGCTTCAAAATATAACGTACTGCAGGTTTTAAGTGCATAAATCATGAATGCAAGTTGAACGGAATACTTGAATTGCATGCATAGTTTTTTCCTGTTTGACAGTTCCAAAGAATTATTATGTAGAAAGAAAACTTCTGAAATAGTTTTATGTCCATCTCCACCCCTCCATTCGCGCATCTGGTTTTCTTGACCAATCACGTCTGTCTCCAAAAAAACTTTCCTCCGTCCAGGATATAAGAGTGCTCAACACTTCCAAAAAGTGAGATGGATCGTCGTGGCCAAGTAGCCACTTCTGTGGGCATGGTGGCAAGTTCACCTTGCAAAAGGTAAAAGGCCTAACTGGAATTTTTTGACGTTGAATAAATGAATCAATATAACTGCCTATGTTCAAGCTGAAACTGGTGTTTGAAGAAACGATGCAGAGCGATTCCTGCTCCCCAGTGTCTCCAGCGGACAGTCCCAGCAACAGTGAAGAAGAAGTCGACAGGCAGCAGAAAAGATGTGGAAGGAAGAGGAGACCGAGCAGAAGAAACGGGGAGGAATCAGATAGCCCGACCCATGGGAAAAGAGGGAAAAAATCCAACAGCAGCAGTCCGCAGTCTTTTGAGGAGCTTCAGACGCAGAGAGTTATGGCGAATGTACGCGAGCGGCAGCGGACTCAGTCCCTCAACGAAGCCTTCGCGGCACTGCGGAAAATCATTCCCACTTTACCGTCAGACAAACTGAGCAAAATCCAGACCCTCAAACTGGCAGCCAGGTACATCGACTTTCTCTGCCAAGTGCTACAAAGTGATGAACTGGACTCTAAAATGGCAAGTTGTAGTTATGTGGCACACGAGAGACTAAGCTATGCCTTTTCTGTGTGGAGGATGGAGGGCGCGTGGTCCATGTCAGCATCTCACTAGTCTGTGGATTTATAGGGCAAAGATGGTATGATTTGCTTTCAACATATTTTACGTCTGTTTGTTTCTTTGTTCGCTTTCCCGGCAATTAATCCAAGTAACGACATTAAATTATATATAAATTTGAAATCATAGGTACATTTTTAAATGAACATAAACTTTACTAGCATAATATAAATTGACCATACTTATTATAATAATTAAAAAACGGTTTTCTGCACTTAATATACTAAATTAACATTGGTTATCAGAATAATAACAATCGATATTCTTACCCACAGGTGACAGCGATCCCATTAGTTTCTGCACGGGGGCAACTCGGGAATCCGATGCTGGATATGTGTGCAAAGCTGCAATATTTTCTGGAAAATACGATAAAAAAGAAACCAAAGATAACAGAACGTTAAAAGCACTTAGAAAGGCCGTGGACAATCCAGAACTCTGCGTTTTGATATATAAATTTAATTGTTCAGTTTGACAATGAATGTTGGAATTGTGTATTTCTTTATGCATGTCTTTTGACCAAGCCGTGCCGAGTCTGCGTTTGGCTCGTGGAAAGGGTGAAAGTGCATCGCCATTTCAGTTTCATGGCCGCCGGATTGTTACAGCCGTGAAATGACTTGATATTTGGCTTTTACATATGCAAGACCTTTTGGATTAATATTTTGTCTCCAAAATACATTTATTAATTTATTAAATACATTTGTTGCAATGCAGAATAGATCCGGTGTCTAAATGCATTGGTACTTTTTGTAAATAACTGTATTTTTCTGCAATAAAATATGAATTTAAAACACTTTTCCAAAACGCAAATATTTAAATTATGCTTTAACTGCCGCGGAAAGCAGCAAGTGTACGCAGTGTCAAATGTTGTTCTTTAAAAATGACAAAGATCCCAAAGTTATTTCTGTTACAAACAAAGAAGAAGGGGCATAATAACGTTAATTGCGTCGGTACCAGTAAGCTCGTTTTCTCCTTAAATAGTTTAATTCCACACGCATTAATTAAGGTTTGACTCTGTAGTGTGTACAACTTAGGGTACATTATAAGCATCAAAATAGATTGCGTCAGCAGATGGCCGTTACAGATCTGTGGTAGTTAAATGTGTCATTTATGAGACTCGCAGTGACTATTACCGTGTTGTGCGTGCAGTAATACCGCGTAGAGCCAAGCAAAGGTTTTGTTGCTATGTGCTAAGGGTAAAAGGTTAAAACTGTGAAGTACACATGTTTTATGACCAATATAAACGTTGTTGTAGTTTCATTAGTTAGTTAAATAAGTTTGACAGATATAGTAGTTCTAGCAGGACATAGAGCGTTAGTAAAAACGATACAGAAAAAACAGGCCTAAGTCGCACAAGATTCTTACACATTAAATGACTTATATTTTATTTAATGTAAAGTGTTTTAAACTGAAGTGGTCGCCACACGAAACTCAACTAACCTTTGGAAAACTGAGCGAAATATATAAAGCACGCAGATATAGGCCTATGCGCACCATGCAGTTTACTGAAATGTATCTTTCAAATTATCTTCAAATTATCACTAAGCACTTTAATTTAACTACGTAGTTTTTGGAGAAATGCATAAAAAGTATAGAAAAAACAATTAGATTAACAATTAGAACAATTAGATTTATCCGTTGCACTCATGAAGAGCCACATGGAAAAATAAATAAGCCGTCAGTCGAGAACATTTACAGTTCTGCACAATTTAACAAGCAGCTCTGTGTTTGGTTATTCTTGGGAAGTTGGCCGATCACGCATAATTGGCGATTTTACATCGCCGCTGTATATTGCACCTGGTTGCATGGCGAAGTCAAATCTGACAAATGTCAACAGGCCCATGCATTACCCTTTTCATGCGGGTTAAAACAAAGTCTGGAAAAGCATTTTGGCCTAAACCCTGTTACATTCTTGGGAATCAAAGCGAGTGGCCATTTGAACAAGGTGTGTAATTGGATTTTGAGGTATGTATGGAATTTCCAGATGTCTATGAAATATAAAGCGCATTTGACAGGTCACTGGGAGGCGGAGCGGGTTAGAGGCCTAGCAAGCGGAACAAACGTATAGGCCCTGACAGTCATGATATTTAAGTAATGATTAGCAAATCGCGGTATGGTTAATACGACAGAGTATAACACTTTAAAACTCATCGAAGTATAATATGTAGCACTTGACTTTAAATATTCCCCATTTTTAAGAGCCAGTGTTATAGCGGAACAAATCATCGTCATGATTTACAGTTGTTGTTATTAGTATTATTTTTTAAGTTTTTGGAAGACCAAAAGCTAGGCAGCGTTTGAGTGTTGAAAGACATTAAATATATGCATCCAGCCCCAAAAAGTCACATGGCCTGCACGGCTTTTAATGACTTTGGCACGTGTAACTCAATTATATCTGTTGCGCATTGAATTAAAGTTATTTGAGCCGGACTGAGCACAGCTTTTCACATGAAATTATCACATTTTCAGCTTCAGCGAAAAGATATTTCAAAAGATTTGATATAAAAAATGGGAATATGTTTCACCGAGCCAAGCTATTACAGCCTACTTGCGAAAGATCAAACCTACTGTAAGTGAAATGTGTTTGCTGAGGTCGGTAAAACTGTTACCTTTCATCAGGGAAGACCTGATCTTCGACATGCTGAAAGACGACGGTAAAAGTGTGACGTGCACTCAAAAATAATAATTATTATTTGGTATACGTTTGTTCACCATCGTGGCATTTAGGCTATCTGTTAATGTGGGTCTTTTGCACTGGTACGATCGCTCACGTATTTGTTTTATCCTCCATACGTCGGACGTTTTAACACTTTCGGTCTGTTATATAGCAATTATTTCGAAGTGCTTTAAATGAGTAGATTAATTTGGTAAGTGAATTATTTTCTTGTGCCCCACCAGACCTTCTTTAACTTTGTAAACTACCCGTTTAAATGTAGACTCGTAAAAAATCAATATCTCATTCTCTTCCCAGATAGCACACATATGTTGAAATGACATTAATCAGGCAAAAAGGTTGGAATAACGTTGATCTTCAGTGTTTCACTTATCAACTTTGAACCAAGATGTCACCAGCAAATTGAACCAAATTGCCACCAGCAATTTTTCAATATTCAAAATCTGACCTAAAATCAGTTTAGTTTCAAAATTTGATAATTTAACACTGACCAAAATTAAATGCATTTAACTATAATTCAACGTTGAAACAATAACATGGTGCTATGTCTGAGTTTGCTCTTGGTTGATTATAATGTTTATCGTATTTCGGCGCGTCACCAGTTGATGTACAACAACAAAAAATTCGGGGTTACTCTGATTTTATTATTATTATTATTATTATTATTATTGTTATTGTTATTATTATTATAGATACGAAGAATACAACATTACCCCCTTAAAACAATCTGAAATTATTATTCAGTGTCTTATACATGTACTCTTGACTAAATCTTCCATTTACATAAACGAAATTATGCACTGCTGTTGCATTAGAATTTTTTACATACAGTAAGTAATATAGCATATTTGTATATGCAGACCTACCTGGTGTCCCGCAGTGTCAGATTTTTCAGCAGACTAACCCTGCATTGACATAAAAGATACGACGACACATTGCAGTAGAATCGCTACACTACTAGCGATACTTTCTTTGGATTGTGCGTTGTCATCACATCCGTATCGTTTTTCCTGTAAGTGATAATTTAATGAACGTAGTAGTTTCGCAAAACATTTTCCGCCAAAATCATAATGTTTTCAGTGTGGGGCACTGGGGGGCAGGTGAAGCTCTGAATATAAATAGTCTTAATGGCTGACACATGTAGATTTGGAATACCTATTATTAACTCCTGGATCAAAACTCCTAGTGATGTTCTCCTCTGTCCCTATTTAGCATTAGGAAGTTTTGCTGTGATTTGGACTATCTTGTCCTTGCTTAAAGTAAGCATTCCAGGTGCTCTTAGACCACTGGCTTGCAGTTCATGGCCTGTGCTGATTGGTCCTTTTTTCAGATGTTATTCTATGTAAAAATAAACAGAGACAGTAAACTCATGTGAGTTTTCTCTACTCTTCCAGCATGTTAAGAGGCATGAGGGTTTGGATAAAGATTTGACATTTAACGTTTATGATTTTGCATGACCTTTATAGGCTGGGATGTCTTTAAATCTGATTGTCCAGTGTTTGTAAAACAGAGGATATCTGTGCAGCAGCATTTTGGCCAAGTGAAACATGTAGTGATGTGTAAAAGGACACGATGATGGACACATACTGTACATGCACACTTCCTGTCTGCACCCTCAGAGAAGCCCCCGGATACTGTAGTGCACACAAACAGATAGATGTTGTCTCAGCACTGTGTGATGTTTATGCCTGACTCCATGTGCTTTTTGAAGTTTTTCCTAGAAAAAAACAGAACAAACAGAGAGCTATTTTTTTATTAGGATCAATTTTTGAATATTATGCAGTATTTCCTTCACCATAGATGAATGTGACAAATAGCAAGCAGCTGATAACAAGCATAAGGCAGTCTTTCCCAATCCGGTCCTCAGGGTCCCACTGCCGTTCCATGTTTTTGCTCCCTCCGAGCTCTCTGCCAGCAGCCCACATTTTTGCTCCCCCCAGTTCCCTGTAGGATAAAGATACAGAAATTGGTAAAGTGGTATAAGTTCTGGTATTTATATCATTTTCAGGGGTTATATGCTGAGATGTTCGTACTCGCCAATGGTGCCCTTTAACGAATGTTTAAGGGAAAAACTAAAGTGCGTGTGTGCGTGCGTGCGTGTGTGTGTGAGACTGGATATACTTTATGCGGACACAATGTCCCCACAACGCAATGAATACCTGGGACCACTTTAAATTCCGTAGATGATTATAGTTGATGATTTGCACAAAATTACATTGGCTTCTAGTAAGAAAAAAGTTAATATTGTTAATATTGATGCCATGCAAAAAACACTTAGATCTATTTAGTTATTCATCCTTCCTGTTCTGTCATGTAAATTGGTGGCCTAATATACTTTATTTTTTAAAGCCATATCTCAAATCCTCTTTGACCTGACACCTTTTTCCCATGAAGTACCCTTGGTACTTTCATGAAAGATGGCATTGCTGTGCCCTCTTGTGGCGCGGAGAGCAGACCTCTCTGTGTAAGTGCTGGGTACCCAGTGAGGACAGGCTGAAGTCTGTCCTTTTCGGACTGCTTCCTTTCTGCACTGTAACGTTCCAATGAAGGCAAGGAGAAACTGCGATTTACCATCCAAAAGTAACATGAATAACGTGATTAAAGCTACATCAACATTTAGAAAAATCTCCATGAAATTTGGAATGATGAAGGAAAATATTAAATTAATTGTACTAATTCAGTAATTAGTTGGAATGACTGGGGCCAATAGCTCTGTAGTTTGGCTGCCTGTGGGCTGTGCTTGAGGTCAGTGTCCTCAGTTCATCTTAGAAGAAATGTGTTCTAGTCCTGTGCTATTAAACGCAACGACCAGCTTGCTGAGGCTCAGTTTGACATTCTGCCATCAAGTAAACAGACTCCAGTCTTTATTAGCAGTATTTCAGTACAATATTAGCTGTCCACTTATTCCTACAGACTGAAGGAATTCTGCAAAAGGTCAGGCCTGTAGCTCAGCACCAGTCAGGAGCGACACCAGAGTGATTCTCATGCGGCATTTTCCTTATCTTTTCCGTAAACTGTAAGCATAAATTGATGAAGTTAAAGATATACTCCAAAACTTTTTATAATGTCAGCAGATGATGAAGACTTTCAATGATATTGCCTGTCGAACAAAACTAGGGATGTTGATTTAATTACCAAAAGCTGCAAATTATGTACCTCAAATTTTCTTTCTTTTCTACAATTAAAAGTCGCTCTTAGGAGGAAAATGTATGTCAATAATATCCTCCAATGATGCAGTTAATTTATTTCTCTATACTTATTTATCACAGGTACTGCAATGCAGTTTTAAATTAATGATTTGATTAAAGATTTCAGTAAGCTAAAGATGTAATATATACATACTAAAGGAATAGAATAAGTCGTGTCTGAGAGCAGAATTCCAGTTTAGTAACCGATAACCGCAGTTCATGGTCTGACAAGATCATTCCGGCCCATGCATGGTACCCAGAAAAAGAGAGGGATCTCCCTGGCATCTGCGGCGCGGCGAGAGTGAGCTGAAAAGAGCCCCTTGCTCTGTGTTTATGTTCCGTGTGATGCACGCCACCCAGGCAGCGGACAAGACACGGATCAGGGAGCCTGCAAGGGATACAAGTGATGTCACAGACAGGAAATGGCCGGGAAGCCTTGGCACTTCTCAGCACTGACTCACCGGCCGTTGGCTCAGCAGCGGCCCTGTGAAAATAAACAGGGCGTCAGGGAGCAGCACAGGGGTACGCAATGGCACCGCGGAGCCGTACGGAAAATAAAAGCTGATTTTTCACTTCTGTGCACTGTTTATTTGTGTTATCCAGTTGTCCATAAATAAAGGCTCTTTCAACAGGAAGGATAAACACACGGGCAAGTGGAAAAACAGTTAAAATCCAGAGCTATGATTTCAAATGTTCCTGTTTATGTTTGAGTGTGTTTGCGGACCTGTACGTCTGACCGAGAGTCAGGTCTTCTGCTTTCTGAAAGGACGAAGGGAATCTAGAAAGAAGGAAAGCCAGAAAAAGTCAGTCCCCCGATAGAATGTAAACTATTTTGCTTTCATGGTGGTTCAGCTAATTTTGCTGTGAAATCATATACACCCACTTATCCTGCCAGAGAGCCCGCGCACATGTGGCTATGGTTGGTATGCACTTTAAAATGATACCTAGCCAATGCAAAGCAATGCAAAACTGTGCATTTTGAGATTAGACTCCACAGGAATAATACACTCATGCTATGCAGTCGCTGCTTTAATTCACTATAAATGAAGAATAGCATAGTTTGAGCTTATCTCAGAAATTAGATTTCATTAAATTAAATTAAATTAAATTATAGTCTGCGGTTGTCCACCCGACAAAGAATATTCAGGGATTTGTAGTCATGCTGAAAAGGAATTCCTAGCCTAGCTGTCTTTACATTTAATTGTAACAGATATTATATATTTGGTATATGAAGTGATTATAGCTGAAATATCTAAATAATCAACTAATTTGGTTAATATTTGTAATTAATGTAATTTCATGTGAGCTATATATAAGCTATGTATTAATACAGCTACCCAAATCCATCATCCCTCTTCTAACCACTTATCCCAGTCAGGGTCACACTATAATTTTAGAAATGTGAAATGAAATGAATTCTGACTGTTGTTATATATCATTCATTCATGAATATTTATTTATATTACTTCTTATTAGTCAAACGCTTATTGTTTGATATCTATTACCTCTGCATCCTGCTATTTCCCATTATTCGTTAGCTGATGTTTACTACTGAGCTGCAGCAAATATCAAATAGAAGAATCATAATGCTGTCACCGTACAGGCTAATAACTGCAACGAATGAACAGAGGACACTGGGCCCGTAAGCAGTGTGCCTCCCCAGGACTTTGCAGTGTGCCTCCCCAGGACCTTCGAGTGCTTTCCCAAACCCGCAGTGTAGCTTCATGTCCCATAGCAGCATTTGTTCTTCGCTTTTCATCCTCGTCTCTGGAGTGTACTATTTTACAAATGACATCGCCAGATGTCCTTATTACTCACATTTCTGCCAGTGATTTATGATTTCGTCCAGTTTTGTCAGACCCCTCTTGCCACTGCATCAGCATGACAGACAGTGCGGCAGGCAGAGCTCCTGAGAATTCTCCCGCGGTTCTAGTAAGGAATGGCACCTCCCGCAGACCCCCCCGGATGTGGATTTGTGGGTGCCGCTCCATTTACATACTGGTGTCCTGCACTGGTGACCTGCACTGTCGCAGTGGGGGCAGTGATGGTCACTGGTTTACTGCACCTGTGCAGAAGCCCTTGACCTGTGAAAGCGGGAAGTTTAAGCAGCAAAGTCTGGTTGGTGTGTGGCTCTGGAGGTTAGGCCTCCATAGTCTTCAGCTGTAGGTAGTGGGTTTGAATCCCAAGGCCAGCAGAGTGCTGCACTGCAGGGCTCTTGAGCAAGGCCTGTTGCCCCAGTTGTGACCCATGAACCTGTATGTCTCATGGAGAGCATAATGTAATAAGCAAAAAAAACAATTTCCCCTTCAAGGTGAATAAAGCATTATTGTTATTGCACTAAAATGGGACACATATCTCATTTGCTGCATTAAAAGCGCATGTTAATGCACATACTGCGCTAAACTGTCAATAATTTGCATGCTGAACCAATATGAAAGTACATTTCACATTTTGTAATCAAATAACGTGTCGTAGACTTATTGCATTGGAATGGCACACGAATACATATACTGGTCACAGCACTAAAACTGCACTAAACTGGCCCTCGAATGAACCTTCTGTAATTCAGACAAGTTATCACTCATTATCTGAATGCATAATATCGAGAGAGGACAGAGTCGAGGGTTTGGCTCCTGAGCTTCCAGACTGGCATGTTTGGCTATGGGGGTGCAGTGCGAACTGCAAACTGAGCACAGAATTAGAATATCACTGCCAAATGTAGCCATGATCCACCGCTTGTTATACCATGTTATAACACCAACTTCACTGATGTTATGGATGCACAAAACCTAGTGGCACTGCATTGTCTGTAGCATGCAAGCGTGTGTGTTGTCCCATTCAGGGTGCCGCCCACCTCATTATTGAAACGTACTGGTATGGGGCCTACATCGTCTTACTGCATAAGCAATCACTGAAAATAAACATGCAATTCAGAGATTAAGCTGAGAAAATCAAATTAGTATGTTTACCAACACACCGTAAGCAAAGATGGTCCTTTTGTTTATGTGGATGATTCTGGAATTTGGCATCACAGCATCTGAGTTCCTGTCTGCTTGAATGACTGCAATATTAATTACATTGTTGCTGTAATCGTTTACAAATGTTCAATCAAAACAAACCTGTAGGCATGATTGTCATATAAATGATACTGGTAAAGGGAAGGATATCAATATCTCAGAAATGTTCTTCTTTTCAATACAAATTAAGAGCTTAGCCAGTTAGCTGCTTCAATCACATCTTTTTTATCTTGAAATTATGCAAATGACAGTGACACTCTAAGGGTACACTGGGCGGCAGTGACACTCTAAGGGTACACTGGGCGGCAGTGACACTCTAAGGGTA
>JABFDZ020000138.1:19114818-19124880 GCA_019775955.2 Pollimyrus isidori | reverse complement strand
ATGACTTAAAGATTTTTATAACAATACATTACTGTACAGTAGGCTATACATATGTGACTTACGACCAAATCGTGTTAGGACCAGTCAGTCGTAATCAATCATAGTCGTAAGTCTACGGCAACCTGTACGTAAATACGTAATGTTATAAGTTTTGCATTAACGTGAATATCCTTCAGACATCATTTGCTTTCACTGCCTAAGACTTTTGCACAGTTCTGTACATATACTTATAGGATCATCAGAGAATTATTGGATACTTTACCATAAGAAAATATTATTGATTTGGAAAATCATAGTCTAAACATTTATTAAGTAACATTAAGTAACAATTTAATGTAAAATTTTGTTGTTTTTTTTTAATTTCCCTGCATAACAGTCTGAATGTATCTAATAAAAGCATAAATATATTTTGCAAACTTTGCAGTATAAGTATTGATAAACAATGAAAAAGAGCTGTGAAACTGGAGTTTAATTAAAAGCAATAAATTGTAAAGGGTTTTTCTGTTTAGCCTGCATTGCTTATGCTGTGCTAATGATGTAATTACTACAGTCTTGGGACCCATTCGAAGCAAAACCGGAGCATTAAGAAAATGCTGAAACACGTTTATTAGAGGGGGGGGGGGTACTGAGAAAGCTAGCTAAAGGTGTCACTTTATGGGACACCATAAATTTGAAAAATGTATGTCTTACGTTTTATTAAAGGGCCTTTGATGATGCGTCCACAGGCACGCCAAGGCCAGAAGCACTATATTGCTCTGCAAAGTGCCAAGTTGGGTCTCTGCAACAGAAAAGTTTCACAATTAATTTGGTAAACAATTTGGCCTGTTATTAGTTCTGTAAAAGGAACTGCACCAAATGTCAAGGTACCACACGGAACAGTTCATGCAGTATTTCATTGTACATATTAATTTGATGATTTTGATTGGTATATTAACAGATTCCTTCAACGTATTTATTTTTGTGTAGCATTAAGGAACCTTACTCCCTTACTGTCAAGTGTTCTTATGATGTAAGGGATAATTATAGGCAATCCCAGTTTTAATAAACAACTACTAGGAACATAGATGATGAATGGATGAATGGATGAAATGTAGCTCCTTTACTACGGTGAAAGTGTTAAAGTCTGACTTTCATACCTCAACCTCTGTTTCTGTTTCTGGCTGTTCTTTGCTTTTTTTTTTCCACATCCCCTTAAAACACTTTGTCTCCTAGGAATCCTAACATTGATGGCCTGGAGACCTTCAGATGAACACCTATCAAGGACAGGCCAAAGAAAATACGTGTGTGTGTGTGTGTGTGTGTGTGTGTGTGTATATGCATGACCATTTTTAAATGTCTTTTTCCCTGCCTCAATAAAACAGCCATGGCGTGCTGAAGGAATGCCAGTCCAAAAGAATGTGCCACGCTGATGTGACAGAACCCACAGTCGGGTCGGGTCCTGAACAATCCCCAGCCCAGAGAGAGCAGCCCTGCTGTGGAACAAGCACCTGTTCCCCAGGCGATTCCTCAAGCCCTCGACATAATGTGCGATTATTCAGGGTGGATTAGCGGCGGCCCAGACGGCCTCGCAATGCCAGCTGAGTTTGGGACCGAAGCAATGCGACGTCCAACCTAAACACGGTGCAATGTGTGGCATCCCGCGCATTTAAATCAGGCGATCCTCGCTGGCGCACGCTCATTTCCCGGGCCGTTAAGAGCCGATCCCTACTGACACTCGCACAGAAGGAATGGGCTGGCATGCCGGTCCATCTGGCTGTGGCGATCCACTGGTGGCTCACGTCCATGGGGGGTGTCTGGGACCTGGCACCGTGAAAGAGGGGGGATTTTTCCCATGGAACGAGGCCAGAGGGGACACAGGGGAACTGGGCACAATGCATTAAGTGTTAAGGAGGAAATTGGGGTGTGCAAGCAATGGATCTTCATCCTCATATTATTATCCAGTCTAGGCGCTAGCCCCTATGAATTCTGGGCAGAAATATTGGAGTTTCCGAGAAGCATGGGAGCAAAAATGTGGACTGCCTGGCAAGGAACTGGGAGGGAGCAAAAATGTGGACTGTCTGGCGGGGAGCAAAAATGTGGACTGCTTGAAAGGGAGCTGGGAGGGAGAAAAAAGGTGGAGTATGTGGCAGGGAGCAAAA
The DNA here is from genome assembly GCA_019775955.2 of Pollimyrus isidori. Classification (NCBI taxonomy): domain Eukaryota; kingdom Metazoa; phylum Chordata; class Actinopteri; order Osteoglossiformes; family Mormyridae; genus Pollimyrus; species Pollimyrus isidori. The sequence goes on along the minus strand of JABFDZ020000138.1, from coordinate 19,122,742 downwards.
ATGTGGACTGCTTGGCAGGGAACTGGGAGGGAGCAAAAATGTGCACTGTGTGACAGTGAGCAAAAATGTGGACTGCTTGGCAGGGAGCAAAAATGTGCACTGTTTGGCAGGGAGGAAAAATGTGGACTGCTTAGAAGGGAGCTGGAAAGGAGCTGGGAGGGAGCACAAATGAGGACTGCCTGGCAGGGAGCTGGGAGGGAACAGAAATGTGTATTGTCTGGGAGGGAGCAGGGAGGGAGTAAAAACATGGGCCTTCTCTGGGTCCCTGAGGACCAGGTTGGGAAAAACAGCTTTAAACATCAAATGCTCGTCGGGCCAAAGGCTCGATTATGTCATAAATTAAACTCAGGTGCAAAGCTTCCTCATTAGTTACATTAGATTTTTCATCTTTTCATCATACAAGAAATGAAGAAACAACCTTCTTCCAATATTATTCCTGAAAATTTATCAGCTCTATTTTACAGGTCCTCCTCTGTGCTAGAATTTCTGTCAAAAACTCTACGTTTCATTATCCAGTTTATTTTGCAGGATTACACTGTCATAAAATTTCTCTCCTCAGAATTACACGACATTATTTATTGTTACTTTATTTGAGGTGGATGTTATTTTTACGTTATTATTCGCTTTTTTTAAAGCCTCACATTCTACTAACAGCCAACAATCACACAATACATTTCAGTAAAAGCGCCAATATACTGCATATCACTCAATACTGCATTAATTAGACCCAGTGTTTTAGAAAAGTAAAAATACTTTAATAACAGTTTAATCATCAGGCTGTCTGACTCAAAGGTCAGTAGTCAAAGTACCCATATAAAAATTAGTCCAAAATTACATTCTCCCCAAAGTCAAGCTGTATTTTTCATAAGTATGATAAGACAAAATTTGTGGAAGGTGAAACAGTCAAATATTTATCATCCACTGTTATTATGGAGAGAGGGGGTCCCCCTGGAAACGGCAATGTGTCTTCATGTGCTGACTGGAATCAAGAGAAACTTCGAACTGCCACCCCTGCCCCATCCCCAAGAAAATGAATTCAAGGCCCTGAGAGCAAACAGCGAAGACCATGTTCGCTAAGAACAACAGGGTGACATCCAACCTTGCATAACCTTTGTTAACTAACAGGATAAGCATTCCAGTGTGTATATATAGTCTATCTGCCATAATCGTAGCAAATCATTTTATCCTTTTATAAACTTTTGAATAATTAAAACTGTTCCAATGGCATTTATAAGTCCATATAACAAGGTAATAAAAGGTGTATTTACAAACACTAAAGAATAAAAGTTATTTAGAAACTCTGTATACATGTACCGATAATGTAACTTGTTTTAGAAATTGCGCCTATAAGCCTGTGTAAATGCCTGGTAACGGATAGTGCCTCTTGTATTGGTGAATTTTATCTGTTTGCAATCGCCCGTTTTCCAGCTCTGTCAGTAAAATCAGCCCTTTTCCAATTCTCTTCTCCCGGATCATACTCCTCCTCTCAAGATGAGCTACAGCTGTCCATAAATCTTCCATTCCTGACATGTGCACACACACACGTGCACACATCCAGAACCTGACGTAATACACATAATATGGAATTCCTAAATAACTTTTATTGTTTTAACTCCCCCCTTGGAATGTTTAAGTGATTCAAGGCCGGCATTCCCAGAGGCCACGTCCAGGCGGACAGCGGTTTTGGCTGCAGTGACCTTTGCTCGGGCCGCTGGCCTGTGGAGTGACCAAAGAACAACCCAAGAGCGTGTGTGGTAATTCTTTACAGCTGCCATGAGGCGGAAATCTCGCAAGAAGAAAGGATGCCATTCAGCACAGCAGCTTCAATGCGGCCGGCCGATGTCACAGAGGTACGTCCAGATTACCGATTGCAGGAACGCATACAACATGCCTGAGCAGCTCAGACTGTGGTCCCAAGGAAGTCCGTCTCCAGGTTGTTTGCCTTACATATTAAAGCCCAGCGTGCCCCTTGGCAACGTCGCCCCAGAAAATGTGCTTCGATGGAGCCCTCTCTTTACCACAGAAGTAAAAACGTTTTAGGAAAAACGGTGGAGTGATCCAGAGCGATAAATACTGTAGTTTGATTTTTTTTGGAGATAAAATGAGTTTTATTTTTGTTTCATTGTTTTTGGTACAGTCACGGTTTCATTTGACTGTAACATTTGCATCAGAATGGTCTAGTAGAGTATGACAGAGTAGCAGCTTAAATACTGGAGTTTGACTATTCCCTTATTTTTTTTGATCTTCTTTTTTAATAGCAGAAATTCATCAAAAAGCATTAAAAGTAAGATATTCTCATTGCTTCATGACAATAAATATTTTAAATAAGTGCAATATGTACCCATTAATGATCGTTCAATATTTGTTTAATACTATTAAGTGCAAGAGGGTATTTAAAGTTACATACGATGAAGCTCTAGATTAATTGTTCCTTCATAATGTCTTTATAATGCATTCATAGAACATTCGGAGCACCTTCATAATGATAACAAACATTAACTAATTAGAAACACTATAGTCATATAATGTTTGTTATTAATGCATATTACAGTTGTCAAGAGATGTTAGGATGTTAGAGTGTACTTACATGCTGCTTATGAATGTTCTATGAATGCATTATGAAGGAGCACTGAATGTTTTTTGAATGCACAATGAATATGCAGTTAATGTAAAGTGTTACCAAATGTACATAATATGCATTTATTAGAAAAAAATAGATAATTACTCATCCCAATTTCTATCAGAAATCTGTGGTAAATTCCATCCTGCCCTTTCTGCCAACCTTATTGACTCACTTTAAGCCACTGAATCAGGAACTGTAAGAACACGGCATAATAATAAGTACAATAGCAAAATATTAGGTAACAACATTAGAGCCATACACAGCACAGACATCAATGGCACCGGAGCCCCTATTTCTCACACCCGTCCAATCCTGTTCTGCTTTGACATGCAGGTGGCCGGCCATCCTGTTCCATCTTCCATCTTGTCCCTTAGCCCTAGTGTGTTTTCCGTTTCCCAGACTGCTCCATAACTTGTTTGAGCATGTGGTTCAGAAGCTGTTACTCCTAAGGTCATGGGTTTGAGGCTGGCCAGGGCCCAGTTGTACCTGTCTACTTGTATTCATTGTTTTTGTTTCCCCAGAATTTCGTACGTCATTTCCCGGTTATAGGTTTGCCCTACTTTTATCCTATCAAATTTTGGTTCCGTGTTCCTTATCCTAGTGTAGTAATTCCTAGTGTGTAATTACTGTTTCTTACATTGATTGTTTGTTGGAGTTTCCCTAGTCTTGAGTTCCTTAGTATAAGTTACTGCACCTGTTGCCTGATTCCCGGGACTGTTATTGGTTAATTGTCTTATGTGTCACTCCTGCCTCCTCGTTAGCTCGGTTGTTTGTTGTTTTTAATTGCTTTCCCTCCTTCTGTTCCTCGCTGATTCATTGTGTGGATGTTAATGTGTTTGTCACCCTGTGCTTTTGCCCAGTCCTGTTACCTGTGTTCCACAGTTGTGTTTGTTCTATGGTTTTTAGTTAATCCCTTATGTTTCCCCCTGTTGTTTTTCTGAACCCTCGTGGTCCTTTTGTTTTATAGTTTTATCCAGTGTGTTCAGTTTCCCCAAAAAATCCCTTTCTCTTGGAGTTTTTGCATGGATGGTCACCTCTGTTTCTCCGCCTGCTCCAATCCGCAACAAAGCACACGCTGTACCACCTAGAGCTTCACACAGATGTTCTCCACTGAGAAACTGCCATGAAATATGACGACGTCAATGAAATGGATCTCCCTCGAAATGTGACGGTCTCCTGAGCGTCATGAGGGCATGACTGATATACATTTGCACCGTCAACTTGGTAAGTAGCTAGTAGGAGGTACTTTGAAGGCAACAGCCAGGCCTGATTTTGTTGGGTAAAACCTCAACATGGTGCCGAAAGTCAGAAGAGCTACACACTAGTCATCTGCTCATCACAACAAAGACAGTCCAAATTTTAATTTAGATCGTTTAATTATTGCCGACTGTCACCGTCGTTTACAACTTTTACCATCGCTGCTACTCCCCATGCCCATTAATTCAAACATTGGTACCCAACCCACCCAACATAGCTAAATGCCCACTCCAGGCCTCCCATTAATGCCATTGACACTCACTGGCACTCACTGATGGAGGATTACCCACTTGTAATGAGCAAAGGCTTCCAGGCTATTGCGGTCTCACAAGGGCTATGAGTTTCGTCTGGGCCAGACAGATGCCTCACGTACGTTGCGTCCAGCTCGCTGGTGGGATACAGGGACAGACCGGCATCGTGACGCTCGAGGGACGGGGCAGGGAGTCAAAGAGCGGGGGAGCTGGGATGGCTTCCCGTGGAAAGCAGGCCGAGTTTGCCAGCTGATCCTCCCAGAGGGGAGCGAGACTCCCTGGACCACTGTGGTTCTTCACGATCACCTATCACCCAGACCAATCACCGCCTGAGATAAAGCAGCTCCTCCAGCTAGGCTGGCCTTTGAACACCCCAGGGGTATTCCTCCCCCAGGTTTCTTATCTCATTAAACTTGAAAAGAAATATTAATCCTGGAAGGCCTAAGATAACAATATAGATGACAACGGTCAGCAAGACTGACAGTTACATAAACTCTGCTCTCTTTATCTGCCTGACTTTGTGCGTTTCATCTCAGCAGAGAATGGGACTACTGAAACCCCTCTTCCTCCACATGAAAGAGAGTTGCGCAACATCAGCGTTTTCTCAGTGGCTTCAAAGTGTCGCAATTCAGCAATTGGAAAATTGAATCGTTTTCACTAAATGTTAAAACAAAAACAAAAAGTGCTAATAATTAGTGAACAGAAACTCACATAATCACAATACTTATAAAAACAGTTCATTTATATATTTTCAACTGAATTATGCTGAGAGGGTGATTTTTGCCCATTCATATGCTTCCGCGGAGGAAATATAAGATTTAAAGACAACACTTCAGTCCAAGTACTTGCTAACAGAATGATTTCATCCAAGGAAGCATTACAGTACTATCCCCACTGGTATTAATAATTGCCCTGGTACTTGACTTAAAGTCCCATTATGTAATCAGTCTTATTTGCAGTAATCAGGAGGTGCTGAGTGGATACTCGCTCTGACCCTCGGTCCTGGGGAGGGACAGTCTCTCAGAGGTGAGGATCCAAAATGAAAATGAAGATCTCTGCTACAGCAGCCAAGACTGCCAGAGTTTCATTTCCCGGGGGGGGGTTCCTTCAAAGGTGAACACACGCAAACACTCCTGCTCACTATCTTTGTGGGGTCGTCACCCCGCCACACACACACACACACACAAAACTTGAAAGTGGATGAAGATTTATGTGACGCTTAATCTCATAGTAAGCTTGTTTTGTGAGGACGTCTTTGTTTTTGTAAAGATTGGTCCTCACAAAGATGCACACATACACACACACGTGAAATGGAGAAAACTCCAACATGACGACCTTAACCCCTACCCAGCCATAACCTTAACTATAAGTAACCAAACAAAATATGAGTCTTTTGGCAATTTTACAACTTTGATTGCATTCACAGATCTTTCTGAGGACCTGAAAAATGGTCCCCACAACATCAAAATAGCAGGTTTAGCAGGTTTTTACTACATTGTGGGGGACATTTGGTCCTCACAATGTAATATAAACATAATCTACACACAGAACCTTCCTTTTCCTTCCATGCCAGCTGTGTCTCAGCAGCACAACTTCGCTTATGACACATGGAAAGTAAGCCGGGTGCATTACGTATCATGGTGGGGGAGCCAAGACGCCGTACCTCACCGCGAGGACGTCCAGAAAGGGAGGGGCCGTGTGACAGTGTGTCCTCACACTGTCCCACACTCAGTTTGGGACATTTCCACCAGGAAATCTTGAAATGGATGTTTTTTAAAAGTCAGCCCACTCATCGTTTGCTTATTCAGCCACTTTTCTGATGTGTGGGGCGTGATGTCACCATGCTCACACAACAATCCACACACTAATGGCTATTTAGAGACACCAATTCATACTCAGCTCTTCAGATAAAGAAAGTTTTTTCTTCGTAATAAATTTTAGATTTTCGCACCAAAACTCAGTACATTAAGACTGTATACCCTAAGATAAACATATTACGTTTACATTAGTAATGTCAAACATAACCTCTTTCATTAATTTTGATGTCCATATTCTTATACAATCTTGTTGTTTTGATTTATGAAGCATTTTTCTGTATGTCAGCAATACTAGAACCAAAGTTATGCACCATATGACCTGGAGTGCGTGTCTAAGATCAGGGCATCGCTGACGGCTGCTGGATTAGCTCTGACTTTAATTTACAGGTGGCAGCTCAGCGCACCAACTTCACACCTGCAGTCTAGGACCAGCTGAAGAGAAGGCCTCGCGGTCTCAGAGGGACACGTTCCCGGTCAGTCGGTGTGCAAAATCCTGTGTGACACCAATAGGAGGAGATGTTTCTTCACGCCACACGCGAGAGCTGCCACTTTGGTGAGGAGCACACAGCCAGCGTAAAAGCCCAGCGCAGGCAGAGACCCTGCCAGTGGCCCCGGTCGGCCAGCCCTTCACAGACACGTCTTTGCTTTTACAACTGGCCCTGTGGCTGGGGAGGGGGGCAGCTTGGCGGCGGCGGGGGTGTGCTGTATTTTTAATGTCTCAGTAACAGCTCATTTAAAATCGCCAAAAACGAGACTAATGACATCGCCTAAAAGAAGAGGAACTGTCTGTATGCGGGCCTGGATACTTAATACGAGACACTTCCTAATCTGTATTTATGCTGAGGAATATATATGGCTTTTTTTATCAGTCATCCGTCAATTACTGTATCAAAAGCAAAACAAACACGATGAAGAACCCCACAGCACAGTCGCCGATTACAACATTTAATCTACCTCAGTTTTACGCTTCATTTGTGGCAAAAGCACCAGGGTTCAAAAATTACTTTCACAGGCATATTTCTCTTTGTCGCTTAGGTACTGTTACGTTCAAAAAATATTGTTAAGAAAACCTTTAATATACTCCTGAAGAATCTGTCGCTATAAATTCCATTTTGAGAGTCATTAGCTTCTTGAACATATCAGTTCCAAAATATGGGACATTCCCAATACATTCCTGATTCCTTACAGGCTGAGGAATAAGTATTCTTCAAGTCTCCAGAATAGCCGAGAATTAAATGTATTCTCCGGGAGTATTTATAGCACTTTATAATGGCGCGAAGGTCTCGCCCTGCTGGTGCTCAGGCGTGATGCGGGGGACGTGGAAAATGCAGACTTCTGGCACAAATATCGAAACATAACAGATGCAGATAAAAACCTTTAGGCAGCTGGATAGACTGGTTAGACTGCAACCAATCAGCAGGCAGCAAGCTTGAGTTTAAATTTTGAGGTGTGGGGGGGGCACCTTCCTTTAGTTCACTAGTTTGGACGCCTCCATAGATGGGTTTTTAATGATTTGTGTTTGATTTACTTAAACTGCAAGTGACCAGAAAACCGGCATCCTGTGATTGCAGATGGTGTTCCACCGTGTTCTCACTGACGAGTTGAGTTGGGGAAGCACCCATGAGACCTTTGGAGCGAGAGGGATTCCATCTTAAATTTCAGGGCAAACCACGGATGGGACTCGAGGACTCCAGTAATGTGACCATATTTTGTGGTTTTGAGGTCTCTCTCAGTGCTGTAGCGGTTTGAATCGGCTGCACAGTCCAGAGGGTAGAAATTGAAATCTTTGATGAGAAGCACAGGCAGTTCTAACCCTAGCCCCCCTGAAAAATAACTTTTCTACAACCAATGAGGGATTTTTCTCACATTTTCGCCCTCACTTGGCAAACTTATCGCACAGGACCCGGGGGGGGGGGGGGGGGGGGGGGGGGGGGGGGGGGGGGGGGGGGGGGGGGGGGGGGGGGGGGGGGGGGGGG
>JABFDZ020000138.1:19023453-19044649 GCA_019775955.2 Pollimyrus isidori | reverse complement strand
ACAGCACAGAGTCAGCTAATATGCATTACCCCTGCAGCTGGGGGGAGTTAAGACCGTTCCACCAAGGCCAGGACCTGAACTGGCAATCTTTTGATCATAGGCACAGAGACTTAACCCCCCCCAAGTCACTCCCTATTCCCACTGTCAGTCGTGTTCCCCGCTTCTAATGTAAACAGCCCATAAGGCATGTAACTAACTGCATACAACACGCAGCCAGGACCTACAGTGATTTTACGCATGGTGTGATTGTTGGTACCAGACATAGTGGTTCCAGCATCCCAGAAACAACAATCATCCTGGGATTTTCATGTCCAGTGTCTAGAGCTTACAAATAACGGTGCGGCCAACAATAAACGTCAGGTCAGAGGCAGTTATGTAACAAAAAACATAGTTACAGGCAGAAGTAGAATAGAATAGTACAATAGTTAGATGTGTTAAACCAACAGGAAGACCACAGTTGCAGAAATAACAGTGGTGTGCATATAAGCTTCTCTGAGCAACAAACACATTTACTATAAGATCAATGCTGGAAGGAAAAGAAATTCCTATCCACTGCAAGCTAGGTCTACGTATAATAGTCTCCACTGAGTGTAGCCCGAATTAAGTGATTACACAACAAAGGTGATTAACACCCGCAAGAAAACAAGTGTTAAGCTGTATCACAATATTAACAATATTCAGATTGGTGACAATGTGAATGTTCATAATCACGATACAATATGTTGTTTGTATATTCATATATAAATATCACATATACAATATTTTATATATCTCATAATTATATTTACAGAATGTGTGTCACGACTGTCGGCAGGCAGGCGGAATAAGGCGAGTGCTCCAGTATGGAATACGGGCAAACGGGGTTAATTGGAGCACTGGACAAACAGAGGATCGACAGCGGGGTAACGTCAATGTTAAGTCTGCCGGAAACTACTCTGACGCAGACTTAAATACACCAAACAAACAGGCAAAACGAGCAACAGGTGAGAATCATCAGGGGAAGACAAAAGGTAACAAGGTGGGCGTGGCACACGAGGGTCGTGACAATATGTGTACGGTGAAAGTGACTCATCTAAAAGGAAGAAGTATATGACTTTCTGCTGTACTTGGTCTCAGGAATAAACCTCTGCAGTCAGAAATCTGACACATTCCATCATTCCTGTAATACAGGCGAGTGATCAGGCATATAAGCAGATGACCACACAGCGATTTACTCGATCTTGAACCTAATTATTATTAATGGGGTGTTTTAAAATGTGCTTTAATTTAACATATAGTTAAATTAATGAGCATAGTGGCTATGTCTGAATGAGCGGTTATATCTATTAAAATACCAAAGGTAATGGCTGGACTCAAAGACGAACTTTCAATCTGTCATCTGAATTTCCGCACATACACAGAAACATCAAGAGAAAAATACCACATACAACACGGACAAGTTGGACTCCTTAACAAATTTACTTTTAAACTAACGACATACATCAAACACTTATTGTTCGTTGCCAAAATATATTATTAAATGCTAGAAAATCGTTTTATAAAGTAAACCAAACTGTTAATTGCACAAATTTCGCATAATCGCCTGTGAGCGGCACGCGTTCTTCCTGAATAAATCCTGCGGCAAACGTAACGTGCGTAAACACGAAAGCCGACAGCGAACCGTCCCTGTAAAATCTGACGCTTCTTCACGTCTATTTGCCCAGCTACCTCTTTCATCTGAATTAGCGTAGGCTCAGTATCATTTAAAGTTTTGCGTATTTCCTTACAAAAAATGTGCGTATTCTGCGTTCTAGCCTTTGTGGGCTGATTTAACCCGACTGAACTGTTTGCAATGTAAACGATACTACCTACTTGTGGCTACTTGCAAAAACAACAGACGCTCCTCTGTCAGACACTGCAGTTCCATTCCCCCCCAAACTGTACAACTTCAGGTAATACTCCATACAAATGGTTGTAGCAAGTATAAAAATATTCATTTGACTTCTTAAAAAAACCTTAAAACTGAAACCTGTATAACAAATATTTTTAGAGAAATTACTACAAAAGTTTTTTTTTTCTTCACAGAAATTAAAATACTGCTGGTTTTCCTTTGTTACTCAATGGCACAGTATTTACCAAATAAGGACAATGGAGACATGAATTCTCCTTAGGAGAATGACATTCTTTAACTGTTTGGCCATGCTGGATCCAATTCCAGGACAGGTCCTGGGGGACAAGGCGGGGGACACCCTGGACAGGTTTTCAGTAGAGTCCAGACTGTCCATCACAGTAGAGACATGCTCTAAAGGGAATCTGGACACCAAATCAACATATATCTCCGGACAGTGAGCGCGCGCGCGCACACACACACGCACACACACACACACACACACACAGATTTATAATTATATCTTTGTAAGGACTCCATTCATTTCTATGTGGAAAAGTCCAATACCAACTTGATGAGTTTAACCACTACCCTGCCCTAGCCTTGACCATAAACAAGACTTTTGGCATTTTTACTTTTTTGATTGCATTAACAGATCTTTGTGGTCCCTGTAACATCAAAATAACAGGTTTTTATTACATTGAGGGAGACAATTATACCCCAGCCTCCAATCTTCAACATTGTGGATCATTGTCCCTGAAGATCACTGCCAAGTCCCCCCACACCCCCATTCCGGAATCCCCACGGGGGCCACTCAGCCGAGCCATGGGCGTGAGGACCTTGCAATGCCCCCTAGGGACAAGTCAGGGTACAGGGCGCTCATGCATGGAAGCTGGTGCAGCGGCTCCCCCTGCTGGTGGAAGGAGGACAGCATGCAGGAGTCCTGGAAAAACACGTCTGTGTCACCGTTGCCACTCTGAAATGTAGATAAGCATGAAAATTAACAAGCAAGACAGCAAAAACACACAGACTTCATAGACACACTCCATACCTGTAAGTGGGCCTGCGGGGGCACGGTACTCCTCCCCAGGCCAGGCAGCTCAGCTACAGACACACACTGAGACACAGGCGGTTGGTTGTCAGTGACACACACTTCGCCCCCGACTCCTCCCAGCTCGGGGATCTCCAACAGCTCCTCCAGGTCCATTGCAGGGAAATGGTCCTCCGGAACCGAACCCGGAACCGCCGGGGATTTGGGCAGCCGGGCTGAGAACAGGCCCAGAAGGTGGCCATCGGGGTCCGAGCCCCCCCATTCCTGGCCATGCAGCTCTTGGGGTGACCCCTCCACAATAAAGCGTCCATATAATGGGGGGGGCAGTATCTGCAGATGGGGCTGATCCAACTTGAGTGAGGAAGGGTGTCCATTCATAGTGTCCATGGTAACAGAAGAGGGCGGGTCCCTACTGACCTGCACGTGGCTCAAACTGTGATGTAGCTGCTGATGTGGACAGTCAGCCAAGAGATGATCCCTATGCATTAAAACCTGCGGATGCTTACACTCATGCGGGTGATGCTGCACACAGGGAGTGTGCAGATCCTGCTGCTCCGCCGCCCTTCCTCGTCTCCATGCCTCCAGGGACGCGTCCTGCCGGTCGGGTGTCGCTGGGCACCGCGGTGGATCCGGAGGCTGCTCCTGGCGCCTCTGGCACAGGGGACTGTGAGGTTTCTGGCACTGCGTTACACACGCCGCCATCCCATAATCGCCGGCGAGCACACAGTCGGACTGTATCGCGAGGGACTCCCCTAAGTACGCCAGAATCTCATCGGCTACATCTGCGATATCGCCGTCTCCAGGCGTGTCCTCTTTGAAGAAGGTCTCGTCCCGCTGGAGCTCGAGGTCCTCGCTGCACACGCCCAAGCTGCTCATCAAAGTCCACAGGTCGCCGTCTTTATCTTCTTCTGACCGGCCGTCCGGCTCTCTGACAGTACTTTCCGGAAATATCACATGGTTCTGGTTCCAGTCACTGTGAAATATGGAGCCGGCGTCCCCAGCAGGGCTGGGCAGCCTGCCAGATTGGAGGGAGCTCTGCTCCTGCCCTGGAAGGCAGACATAGATGGAGTCATCCTGCCTCAGCATGGCACCCAGGAGGGAGTCAGGGTCCAGGGACCCCTCCCCAGAAGGGACTGCGCCTCCCAGGCCGGCATCGCTGAGGGACCTGAGGAAGCCGGTGTCATACAGGAGTGCCTCTCCCGTGGCAAAGTGAAACGGCAGCCTGAGATTGCGTTTCCTGAGGTTGTCCTCCCCCTCTTCATCCCTGAAGGCCAACAACACGACGGGAAAAATATTACAAATAAGAAAACGTTTGCTTACTATGCATCCACAAATATAGAAGAGCGATATTCTCCTTTTCACCAACAATAGTCATGAAGGAGAAAAAAAAAGTTGAGGGTTGGTTGCAGGATTTGCACTCCAGCCACCAAAAAAAAAACTCACACTGGTCCATTGGGACTGGTGCGGTGCCAAGGTATCGACCACTGTGTGGCTGTACTCAGGTTCTCATCCCTGAGGTGGTTTGTCATGTGGTGAACGTGGCGACGCGCCGTAATCAGCGCGCGCTCCCTACGCGCCGTAATCAGCGCGCGCTCCCTAGGCGCCGTAAATCAGCGCGCGCTCCCTAGGCGCCGTAAATCAGCGCGCGCTCCCTAGGCGCCGTAAATCAGCGCGCGCTCCCTACGCGCCGTAAATCAGCGCGCGCTCCCTACGTAATCAGCGCACGCTCCCTACGAGCCGTAAATCAGCGCGCGCTCCCTACGCGCCGTAAATCAGCGCGCGCTCCCTACGCGCCGTAAATCAGCGCACGCTCCTTACCTGCCCACCTACCTACCTCAGCTAACATCTAAACAGCATGATTGTCGCTGCAGCGCCCATTTCCAGGTGCGAGACCAAAGATGGACCTACGTGAGGACCTTCTGAGAAGCGATGATATAGTCGGGTTTTCCGTTCTTGTAGATCAGCCGGGCGTTGGCCTGGACCCACAACCATCGGCTTTGCTTACTGAGCAGCCTGAAGACGGTCATCCCGCTGTCTCCGGTCTTCATCACTGCAGAGGAGACAGTCATCTGACAGTCACCTGATTGGCTGGAAGAGTGGCAGGTCTCAGAATCAGCATCATCGTCTTTCTGTTAGGTTAACTGGTCACACATCGACCACGCAGGTGCAGTTTGTCACCCTCCCCGAGGCTCGACGTCAGCGGCGACTACTGCGAACCCGCACTCACTGCGAATGTGATTCTCGGCGCAGTACAGCATGTCTGCCGCGTGGATGAACTGGTAACCTGTCCCTCGGTCACAAAGCTCAGCCTCTGTGTAGCCCAGAACAAGCTTCCCTCTGAATACGGGGTAAAAAAACATGAAGAGAGAAGCAAAAAAATAACCGAAACTGAGTAACTGAAAAGAGGACTATTCCCATAAACAACAATCATCCTATAAAAAACACTTTTCTGCAGCTATTCTGCAGTTAAACACACCCCCCCAAACCCACCCACCCACATGCAGCCATCTGACCTGGCATCACAGGCCGTGGGGGTGAAGTCCAGCTTGTGTTTGGTCCTGAAGAGGAAGTTCCTCGTCCGGATCTCCACAATGGAAGGTGGCTGAAGGGGCGTGGCCAAGGCGAACAGGGCCAGCTGTGGCAGTACCAAGGAGCCATCTCGGGACCTGCGCTTCTGCCCGTGCAGGAGCTTCAGGCGACCCTGAACATTCATGGCCTGGAAGAGCCACGGAGAAACATCCTTCAGTTAAACTGGGACAGAGAAACACACGGGAAGCGATAAAGATGCATTTCGATATTTATTTTCTTTATTTTACAGCCCTGTAATCAGCACATGCTCCTCACCTCTCGTTAAAGCCAATCTGCTGAATATGGATATTATATGGATGGTTATTCTTCTCAATTTCACATGATTGCCGTCAGCTGTATATTCTGGGCTCCCTGAAATAATGTCATATTCTATCCTATTTTATTTATAATTTTTCTTATTCAAGGGTCCCTGCAAAGTCTTGCACCCCCCCCAAATCTGCCAGGGTATCCATGCCCCTATTGCGAGCCTGATTGTCGTCAGTCTCTGAACTCTGAGACACAAACTTGTCATTTCACGCGACGTGTGACAGGTGGGACACAGCCATGGAACAACAGAGGTCCCTACTCATAAACGCCCAGCCCCCCAGCAGCCAATCACAGGGCCGTAACTCTATATGTAAAGCATGACCGAGGTTAAAAGGTTCATTTACCATCCCACTAAACATCAGGACAAGCGGGGCACCTGATCTTAGTGATGTTGGTGTGATTGTTGGTGTCAGACGTGGTGCTTCCTGCATCTCAGAAACTTTCCATCGACTAGAGATTTCCACACAATGTCTAGAGCTTACAGGACATGGTGGGATAAACAAACAAAGCATCCAATCAGAGGCAGCTGTGTGGGAGAAAACGCCTTGCTGATGCAAGACATTAAAGGAGAATGACCAGGTTTGTTTTACCCACAAAGGTCACAAATGCGTAGATAACAGCTCGATACAACAGGGTCCACAGTCTGTGCATGCAGTGAATGTACACCATTCCAGGTCCATAATGGTATGGGGCAGTTGCAGATAGTGAGTATGTACCTGACATGGGTGTCCGATGAGCATAGTAATGGGAAGGAACCATATGCTTGGGGCTAAGAAGATGATCAAACTCATGGGGAGTTCAAAAGGTCACCAGGAAATCAATGCTTGTGTACACCCCAACCGTTTTACTTCGCGTTTTCATTTCCCGTTCTACGTTCGCGTTATCATTCAGCTCCTAGCTGCTCCTTGCAGCTTGTCCATACCAACCCCACTCCATTTAACTCTGGCTTAACCAGCAACGATGGCTAGTAGCGGTACGCGAGGGGCAGGCGCTGGCGGGTGGGACTCGCCAACACCTCCGTAGGCAGACTGTGAGAGCAATGCAGTCCCAGCAGGCTCTCCACTCGCGTGCTAAACTAGCGGTACGATCGTTTCCTGTTCTAAATAAGCTGCCGGTGACCCTTACGTGAACCCACACGGAGGGATGGGAAATGAAAGAAACGTTGGCCTGAACTTTAGCCGACCGCCCCTCAGCCATAACGCAGAGACATACTTAACCCTTCGCTCTCCGTCAGAGTTACGGAAATCAAAGTCTCGTCGGCAGGAAAGGCGGCAATCCCCTGACCGCACCTAGACCATCTCCCTCAGACAACTAGAACTTCACTGTCTAGCAACGCAGGCTTTCTTGCCTCTCAGCATGAACCCATTTCTCTCTGACTTACCAGAAATCCGGAGGAGTTGTCCAGAAAAGACCTCAACCTGCACACAAAATTCCTCTTGAGGAAGGCGGAGTTCTCAGGAGGAAGATTTTCTGGATTCCAAGCTGGAAGAGGGCGGCATTTCTCTGTCAGATCACCAGTATGACATCTATCTTCTGGCAACTTGACAGGCAGTTACCCTTTAAGAGTACATTATATTTTTAAGATAAATTGCAATAACACTGGGGGTAATGACAGGCCACATGTTTGACACTCGCTTCATTTCTGAAAGTAAACAGCTCCCTCTTAATATGCAGGTCAGGTAACCACTTAGAAAATAAACTCAAAAGATAGAAAATAAACTCATTGCAGCTAATCAGACAGGTTATCGTTAGTCCTTAGCTACTTATTCAAAATATGCATACCCACAACCTTTTCTCAAGACCAAGAGATGAAGATTAGAACGCCATATACTATTGTATACACTTCATATCTTAGAGCGTCGTAAAACTTCATTCTTCCCCAGTTAATCAGATGAAGGAAAATTCTGAAGAGGGCTGACCATAAAGTTATGAATGGAGGATTCTTTATCGCAATGCGTGTTGCCACAACAGCTTCATCTCAGTCTCGATCTCAAGGAGAAGAGAGAATTGAGAGGCCTAATCACCACTGTAGAGTTAATAAGTACCATTGACGTCCCTGTGAAGTTCAGGCAGTGACTGGACAGTAACACGGCAAAAGAAGAGGAGCCTCTTCTCAAACTGAACTGGATCTCAGTGGATCGGAGTGTCGAATATGATGATCCTGAGCAGGCCCAGGCCACTCTGTGGACATATCTGTCCACAGTACTCAGGAAATTTTCTTTCCAGATAACCCCGTGTGGTGGGGCCACGTTGTCCGCAGAAGCAGCAGCTTGTCCACACGGCACTCAGACACACACACTTTTCCTTTACAGGGTCTTCTGGTACTTTCTACCCTCTCAGTGATTCCTTGAAGGATCTTAAACGTCTTAGAAGGTATGGGAATTACAGGAGACACCAAGTGAGCCTGGTTACACCTCAAAGGTGTCAGTAATGCATTAGCAGCTGAGGTCCACCAGAATACCTAATAAACGAAGAGCAAACAAGCTGTTCATTACCCTTCTCAACGTGGGTAACTGTCACACACAGTGCTTACTCTGATATGCTATTTTGGGCAGAAACCAGAGGAGGGCAGATTAAATCAGAGCTGTGAAAAAAAACACACAAACAGGGTGTGGAACACAGGTCACAGCAGAAGCCGACATGTCACAAAAGCGAGAGTAAACTGTAAGAGACGCACCGTCTTTTCCGTAAGTCAGCAGGAGGGGGGGGGGGCTTCGGGGGGTGACTCCCATAAGTCAGTCTATGGAGGGAACAGTGAGCCTGGAGGCAGCTGATAGCTGGATTTGCAAACTTGATTTTCCTTTGAAAAGTTTTGTAAAAGTTTGGCACCTCCTGAACTCCCCATATCTATCTATCTATCCGGATATCTATCATATTATCCTTAGGTGATGTATCACTCTGGACCTGGCTCATGTTTCAGGAGATGGGTCTTACAGGAGTCCTCTGGACTGCCTTCAGGACTGGGGGGCGGTTTGAACGCCCAGTGGAGCTGCTTCCGGAACTCGAAGCGGTCCTCCGTGTGGATGAGCTCGTAGGCACTCTGGTGGATGACGTCAGACTGTTGGGGAGAGGGGTTGCATCAACCAGAGGACCGATATCGCCAAAATGCACACGGTTGTCATCTTTTGAGGTTCCCTTCTTACCTTAAATCCATGTTCTTGCTGTCCAGTAGGACGGACATTAGGTCATTTGATTCATTATCCAAAAAAATTTTATTGGTATTTTGTCTTGGGAGAGAAATGCATTTCCCTCCCAAAAGTAGGACATTCTGGCAGCTTCCCCACAGACCACTAATATAACATAGTATGTTTCCCAGCTGGCTCGTTTAACACTCTATGCAGGAGTAATTTGGTTCCAAATTCATTACACGGCCATATGTAACAAAATAAAGTAATGCTTTAATGGTAGCTGATAACTGCCATTATTCAAAATGTATAAACCTGCTGCCCCCTCCTCCTCAGTTAAGGCCTAAATGACACAGACTTTCCACCACAGCAGCCATGGTAACAGCTATTTTGTTGTGCGAGTCGGTTTGCATGAGATGCGCCCCCCCCCTTAACCTCTGTGGGACGCCAACGCCTGCCCGACACTAACCCCAACCTTAAGGTAACCGCAATGATACATAATGGTGTAGCAGTGGTGGGGGACTGGAAATGCTGAGCGCCATCCACGAGCTACCAAGGAAACACACGCTCAGAAACTGTACGCCCGTGTGGTTTATTTACAGAGGGGGACATTCTGTGTTCCTAAAAGTATAATCCTGCAGCCTGTAAGCTAAACTGTGACATCACGTCCAAAACAAGCATTCAGTTCAGTCTGGTTTGTGATTTATGAGACCGCCGTTTATCAAGATCGATCAACATATGACAGATATCCTACTTATAAATATTAACAGTTTCTTCGCCAATTTCCATTAATCTAACGTAAACCAGGTAAAGTAAAACTATTTTTTTTTTATTTTCCAAAAGTTAAGAAAATCTGCCCCCCCGTAAAACGCTAAGATGGAGATGGAATCAGACGAGCAGGAAATGGATGTGATGCGATTGTCACCTTAATGTCAGGCCTTTAACTTTCAGAGCAAACAGTCACCTGATGGAAGCCCAGGTGGTCCTTTATGCCAGGAGAGACGTAGAAGATCATCCCGTCGGCGCTGACCACCAGCAGGAAACCATTTAGCACCTGATGGGGGTGTAAAGAATTTGTTCAGCAACAAACATAACTGCAAACAAACACATTTATATTTATTTAGAGTAGAAGTGAATAAGCATTTTAAAGTAACATTGCCAATTTTAAGTATGTTGAAAATAATCCAGTGTCACTGAAATGTAGCTTAAATTAGGTCATTTTTTCAGGTCTGGGCGTTTTTTAAAGCAAAAATTGAACATGACCGTCTCAGAGAGCTTGGCATGGCACTTCCACACACAGGATTTCCGCATGCAGACACCCCTATGCAGACAGCCCAGGACGCACCTTCAGCAGGAGCTCCGATTCCAGAAGCTCCTCTCCCTGCAGACCGGGGCCTCTGGCTTCCGAGGACCCGAGGACCACTGGAGCGCACAGACATTGACACAACGTAAGACTGGTGCCCACGTAAGGAACTGAGGTCCGATTTAAGTAACCGACGCAACAATTCATCAACATCACGCACTCAGCTGCCGCATCATCTGACACCACTATCAGAGGTCAAAGGTCACATTCGTGTGACGGCCCAGTGCACACAGGAGACAAGATGCACGGCCTGCGACGGGGATTGGTCATCGTGCAGTGCATATGCGAGAGTTGCTGTGGTCACGAGTCAAACTCCAAACGTAATCATCTTCCAAAGAAGGCTCTTCAAATCCGTCATCGAAAATACTGCTGTTCCAGAGGCAGACAAAATAAACTGGGTTTAACGTGACAAAAAAAGACAGATTATCTGCATTTGAAAACCTGCAGGGACTTAAACACCTACACCAGGGTTCTTCAAATCAGGACCTCAATTCCAAATCCAGGCCGTGTTTTCAGTTCTCCCAAGTAGTTACTTTAATAATTACTGATTCTGATTGGTCAGAGGCTTCACACCTGATTGACAGGTAAAGGAAGGCTGGAAAACCAGCTGGGCTCGGACCTCGAGGACCGTGATTTGAATAATTCTGACCTACACAGACCCAGCACCTAGCTGAAGACTCAGGAAAGAGAGCAGCTGCTTAAATTAAACTGTATTACATAAGTGAAAGTGACTAAGTGATGACGATTTTGCCAGAAGGATGACATCTAATCAAATCACATACAGAATGTCTGGGGTCCATTTGACCTGAATCACACAGTGTTTGTAGAAAAACCACAAAAATGGCCTGGTCTGAAGCCCCACATTCACAAAAGCTCTGGAAATGAACTTAGGGGCAGAGACAAAAGTGTGACAGATTTGCAACAGCACTTATATTAGGCACTAGATCAGACTGACTGCGAAATTATACATCCTGTTATTCTTGTCCATAGTCCAGCACAGGAAACGCAGGCTGACCCACTTCCTATCGAGTTTTCTCACCTAAGAGAGAGTAGGCTGAGCCCAAGATAAGCAAACCTGGAGGAGCATCTAGAGGCACTTCATTACCCAAAAATGGGCGTTGCCACTGCGACAGGCAGCCAAGCAGCTGTGATTGGGGCCAGGGCTCTGATTATCGCCTTCGAAACTCATTAATTGGCCATTTATAAAATACAATTCTACTTAACTGACCGCACGGTCAGCCAATAAAATTTAAATATCGTTGAAACAGGAGGACTGATATGCGAACAGGAGTACAACTGTGCCTACGGTTTTAAGTGTTCGATAAATGCTAGGAAAGTCAGTATGTATGAATCGGCCTAATCGTTTGAGGTCCCATCATAAAGCAAAATAAGCAAGCATTAATTCTAATTCAGGTATAAACACAGCTTATGACCTGGGTAAAATAAGAGAACTATGAACACCTCCACAGCCCTGAAGGTTGCAGGGAGTGTAAATAAAGACTCTGAACTTGTGGGGGGCGGTTAGTGACATACACCAGTAGACACCATATGACTTTACGTTTAAGAATCTACTGCAGATATTCCTCAAAATCATCTCTACAGTAACTGCGTACATGAGACATGGTGCCAGGAAACTGGACTAAATTTGACGTGTATCCCAAACTCTTCCGGGCAGAAACTGCCCCCACTTTGGCTGCCATGGACCGCCATCGCTTACTTTCCTCCAAAACCCCTGGCCAGCAAACCGCATTTGATCATTTCCTCATTTTGAGCTACTAGATGAACAGACTTTCAAATCAGTGCAGAGAAATTCCTCTTGCAAGTCAAATGTGTGTATATAGACTGTAAATATATAACTATCAGGCCCACTTTTAACTTCTAAGACTTCTTCTGCAGTCAGAAAGTCACCAGTTCAAAGCTATGGTCTGCATAGCGTCCACACCACTGTCAGCTCCTTCCTTTAACCCCGAATGACTGTACTCTGACACCCACACTTTGCACTCAGCTCTGCGCGTCTCATAATCACACAAAATGGAACATGTGAAAGCAAACTAACTGCTATGTCCTTGCGCAAGCCACAAAATAAAGTTTTTTTTTTTTTTTAAACAAAACAACATGCATTTCTCGTGACATCAGCAGGACATGTTTGCATTCCTCCATGATACAAACGGCACACATGGAGCAACACCATGTTCATTAAAGCTATTTTAGACATTGACATGAAGATACCCGAAGCACCAATGAAGGTGAGACAGCGTAACACAAACACACGCAGTATGTATGCTCTCTGAAATATAACTCTGTGGCCTATTAGTTAGATGATGTCCACGGGACAGTGCAACTTCAGTTCAGGTTGTTCTCACACAAATATTTAGTAACAACACAAACAGACTAAGAACAAATCGATTTCTTTGTAGCTTTTGGGTCTGTCCTCTTATTACATTTCGTGCCTGGCTGACATTTGGTTGTTTTCTCATGCCTGGTTTTAAGCGGTGTTCTACTACAGCTATATTGCAGTTTTCCTTCATAATATGTAGTTAATATAGAATATGCCTGGGTGATAGTGATAAAATACCACATTGTGATTATGACTATTCATATCCTTATGATGTAGCCTAAACACTTGTTTTCTTGTATGATTAACAGTGTAATGCACTATTTTTACCGAAATCCCATCAAGGCATGAGTCTGTTGTTGGCATAGTTCATTATTATATCATGTCACTATTATTATTAGTAAAATAATTTGGTCATAATAATCAGAAAAACTCAAAACCATGTCATATTTTACTGTTTTCTACGTATGAATTTTATAATATCGTGATATAGATATTGTGAAAATATGGTGCAGCCATGTGATACCTCAACACCACATCAGTTCAAGTCGAATAGAACAGTGTAAGGTTGTTTTTTCCGGTGGCTAGAGTGCCAATCCTGTTCCCAACCCCCAAAGACGACCAGTTTATGAGGCTGAATGTGAGTTATCATCACACCCAGGACAGAACAATTGCAGGTTAAGGGCCCAAAGGAGGAGGATCACTCCGGGCATTCATGAGACTTGAACCAGCAATCTTCCGTAGCCATACAGCCAAAGTCTATAAAACTGACATACAAGAGCCAAGCCGCACGTAATTACAGCACGGTTCCAGCGCAGTTCGGTTTTCCACTGCTCTTATCTTTAGATAAACGATGTGCAGAACACTGGTATCTCCATGAATTTCAGCCAATCAGCTGCTGGTGACCAAACCAGCTTGGTTTGACTTTGCAATGGAAAACGGGCAGTTTGTGGCAGGACTTGGGCACCATTTGGTTCCTGGTAGTAGGACTCCTGGTGGCAGTGGAAAAGCACCATTAGAGCACATGCTGAGGAAGCTACTGGAAATATTTCTAATTATGCACTTTTCATATGAGTAATTCGGATGACCTGTTTACTAAGACTCTCAATATGAGAGTGCACATCACGTGACAGTACATTTCATTGAAAGGATTCAAGGAAAATACTCCAATTTAAGTGTTTATTTTTAAATAAAATCTTTGAAATATTCAAAAACACAAGCTCTGAGATATGAAATCCAGCCATTCTTCTGCAGCCTCGTTACTGTAGTTCAGGGCCCTCAGGCCCCACCAGCAGGAAAACCTTCCATGACCAGCTGATTCTAATGCCTTAAATAAACAGTCCCTCAGGCTTAAACAATCTGTGCAAGCAAAACATTAAGATATTATCACAAGCAGGATCTCAGAGTTGCTCACATGCAAGCCCCCTTTGACTATGGAGACCCCCCCCCCCACACACACACACACACACACACACACACACACACACACACACACACACACACACACAAACACATCAGTGCTTCAGATCCCTGGTATTCAGCTACACAGGTCAAGGTTTGTGGTCTGAGCCAAGAGCTATCTAAGTGTTTCGCAACCCGTGTCTGCAGAGTCAAGAGTTCAACAAAACTATTCCAGATTACTCACGCGAGCCCCCACGGCCCCCCTCCCCTGGGAGTCTGTCTAAACAGCGGTACAGTAGGGAATGTTCATAACGCAGCAACCGTCGAAACAAAATAAGCCCGGACAGAAGGAAAAAGCTGCACAGCTCGTGCAACCTTAAGGACAAATGTAGCGGCGAAACATTCCCAGAGACAACAAGCGCGGGACGATGTCCCTGTCAGGGCCTCACTGCTCTTACACGTCACCCACTGCAGCCACTTAGCTCATCATGCATTTCCTTTTTAACTTATTATCTATCCATTCATTCATTTTTTAATCTGCTTATCCTGGAACTTATCCCAGACAACAAAGGGCTGGGGTACACCCTGGGCGGGATGCCAGTCCAGGCCAAGGCATGTTTATTTATTAATTATTATTGTTATTGTTGTTAATAATCATAATGATAATAATAATAAATATTTTGCATATTATTTATTCGTACTATCGCCTCTCAGCTCTGATGATCAGGGTTCTAGTCTCCTCTCCATGCCTTCCCATCCCCTGTGTGTGTGAAGCTTGCATATTCCCCCCAAGTCGTTGTGGGGTTCTCTCCGACTTCTCCCCAAGATCCAAGGACATGCCAAGGTGAACTGGAGTTGCCAGATTATTCCCTGAATGATCCCATAGAACGAGTGGGTATGGGAAATCACAGCCTCACCAGTGACATCACTCAGATCAGCTGTGGGATTTGAACCCGAAACGTAACTGCATGAGTCGTGACACTGCCACTGGTGTAGGAACAACAGATGTTACCTAGAAGCTGCTTCGGTGTGTGATAACCATGAATGAAGAGCCAGACGCACGACGCCCTCGCAGACGAGACCAGATGCTGCGCTGCCGTCCTCCAGCACATGCGGAAGGGCAGATGTCTGCACAACTGCAGCTGCAAACCGCCCCAGGGGGGGTAAAGGAACAGGAAAAAGGAGGGAAACTCAAGTAGAAGACCCAAGTCCATGCATGACATTATGCTCTGTGTGAGATCACTTTAACACCTTTAAATTAGGACATCGGGAGCTCTTAAAATCTATCCCAGAGCTTTGGATGGAACGACAGCATAGCAGAGAACCATATTTCCCATAATCCAATGCAGTCCAAATGATGTACTGAGACATTTGCTCAAGACGACAATGATCGTATACAAGAGGCTGGGTCAGGGGAAATTGTCATTCACACAGTGTCCATGGGCCCCCTTTGGGTCCATGTCAAGGCCTTCTGGCCAAAATTAATCCTGAAATGGAAAAACAGGCCAATAAAAACGTGCACAGTCATGGCAAACTACCCACAGAAGGCCATGTACTACAGGACAAACAATCCTCATCTGATCCTCCTGCCAATGTACTACAGGACAAACACTCCTCATCTGATCCTCCTGCCAATGTACTACAGGACAAACACACCTCATCTGATCCTCCTGCCATTTAATACTCAGGTTAATTAACAGTTACCAGCTTCACTTAGTAACACAGCATTTGTTGGTTTATCAAAAAAAATGCTGATAGCTACTAAGACAGACATTTTTACAGAGCAGCGTAACAGAATTGTAAGACAGGAACAATTCAATGTATTGCGTGTAATATCTGGGTCTCTCTTGAAGGTTTCTAAAAACAAAGCATCTGCATGTTTATTTCTCTTCAAAGGAGTATCCATTGTTACAGCACAGCGCAGACTTCCTCAGAGGAGATCAGACGATTACGCACTTTTTTTTATTTCACTTTCCACAGGACCTCACACACCCTAATAGCATCCTGTTATTTACTGGAGAGCTTCCCCCTGGCCCCACTGAATGTGTCAGCTTCGTGAATCAGCCGCCCCACTCTCCCCCAGTGCCCCTTTCTGAGTTAATAGCTAGGAAATATTACTTTTTACTACTACCTTTTAGAAACTGCTGGGGAGTGGCTGGGTTAAGGGGCACAGATAGAACAATAAACACGACAGGAACCACTGACGGCTCACTTTCACTTATCTGGGAAAAACCAAGTCCTGTGCAAAAGAGTTTAAAACAAATTTATCATCTTTAGAGCACAGGATAATAGACCATTGCAACAGGAAGCTATGTCTATAATCCCACAAGAGGCAGCACCGCAGACAGGGTGCCATCTATCTGTCATCTCTGCCTAAAAGTTTGGCCGATCCACATTGAAAAAAGGGACCTATTCAGTACTACAGTTAACCATGTGGGGGCGTCAATCTACTAAAAAAGATAATGCCTCAGGAGAAATTTCACGCATTAGGTCTTTAACAAGCAACATTATAGTCATATAGTTAAAAAACTACATAAGTATTCCTTTTTGCTGGGAAGTGTTAGCTAACATGCAGTGAAATATACCCAGCAGACTTCACTGGAGACACCACAGTGGTGCACAGCACACAGTACAACCCAGTGTTTATCAGAAACAAAATAGAGGGTGTTTCAAATAATCAAGGGTCCTTTCATGCATTGTCACTGATGGGTATTGCACCTGTTCACAGTGTTTCTTTCATGCAAACGAAATATTTCCGTGGTGAGCGATGCAGGCTTCTCCCGCTGGCAGGTCTTACCGCTAAAGAAGCTCTTGGCCCGGAGGTAGCTGACGCACAGCCGGAGCACAGTCAGCTTGTCCAGTTTGGAGACGACATCCTGCGGAAATGGGAGCAGGCTTGCCAGGCTCTCCAGCTCTCCATTCAAGCGGTCCCGGTGCCTCTTGGAAGGGTTCGTTTTGACACCAACAGGGCTGGACTTTGCACTACAAGGAATATATATATTTAGGTGACATTTATCAGATTCGGGTTAAAATTCAGATTCAAATTGATCCCCCAGAAAATTATGTAAAACTCTTTCAACCCACGTGTTTGAGAAAACACTGTTTAAACAAGCCAAGTGAATAAGTAAACAATGAAAAAGTATGAAAAGAGGAGTTTAAAAGTTTGGGAAAAGGCGGAAGCAACTAAACAGGCTGCATGCCAGCTGACGCATGTGCATGAAAATGATGAACGTCTGAGTTTAACGAGCATCACATTGGAATTATGAATGGCAGTAAATGAGAGGACTCTCAGAACAATAACACTATCCCATTTCCAGGATCTGGAAAAATTAAAACTTAATTCTATGTTTAGGATGCAATTTCAAGGGATAAGTCATGGGAATTCTGATGCAAGCAATTCTGGAAAACATGCACATAAGAACAGCCAAGTGTACAATCGGCAGACAAACTGAGTGTACAAAAATGTGTCATTTATTCATGTAAAATACATATTAAATTGATGTTTTCATTTTTATGCACGTTTCTTTGAATGAACTCCACTAAATTATGCACAGCGGTTCCACACAGCTAGAATGAGCATTTTGAAAAGGAAACATTTTTTTTTTTCAGTTCATGGATTTTGTGTTCTGAGAACAAAAAAAAAAATTTTCACACGTATAATTAAACCAAATGGGTGTGGAGTGACCATACGTGCCTTTCATTAGAATAATATAAAGGCAATATAATTTTTTTTTATTAAGAAACAACAAGCAATAAACATGCATTTCCCGCTAAATCTATATGTCATCATGTATGGTATAATATAAAGTTCATATACAGCTTTTATATTATTCCTATTATCTTTTTCCGCGGGTGCCTCACATGCCAACTGTGTTTTTGGTATTTAAGTGGCCATAATCAAACAAGTAGTGAACAAATAAAAAACATCATGTTTTGTTATATTATTTGAAATAAGAAAAAACCTTGATAGCCTTAAGTGAAGCACATGGTCATTAAGTTCCCAAGCTAGAACTGGGACAGAGAACAGATGTCTGAAAAAGTGACGTTAAACTTTAACATTTCATTCCGCACTACAGTTTAGCTTCTTAATGCAGCAAAGCACTATGCAGCCCAACGTGGTGCTAAGAGAAGTGTCATGCATTCTTTAAAAAAATCCCCGGAAAACAAGTCTTACCACGTAAATATCGTGCTGCAGTAAAGACAAAATTTATATTTAAATTTAATGATGATAAGTTCATCTGCACACCTATAATTTCATCTTAACTTTCCAACCAAAAATGAAGTCAAACAGACTGATTAATTACAGGTGATGTATTACAGGTACTGGTAGAAAGCTACCAAATAAACGATTTTACGGGCAAGAAGATAGGAATTGAGGGCATTGCATAGTAAGCATTAACTTTTACGCAAAATAAGTAAATAAGAACATTACAGCAAGATTAATATTTCGAATGACTGCGCAGGTAATGTCTAATCGTGGAGAAAATGTCCCCGTCTCACATACCTTTTCTGCAACGGCTTTCTCCTCTTTGGCTTTGCATATAAACCATTGTTGCTCATCTTCAGCTCTACAAAGTTTGTTACGCTTAAACGTGACTTCGCCTTTATATTCTTGGCACTCAAATAATATACAAATAATAATGGAAATGCAAAAAACTCGAGTGATCAAGCGTCGCCCAGCACGGAAGACGACGCATTAATCGTATTTTCCTACTTGAATCAGGTCAGTCAAGCGATTTTGGTGATTAGCTTAGAATCATATCTCGTGTCAAGCTGGCTTTACGGTATGATACACAGCCGCACAACTACAAATCATATATATAACCAACGACACGGTACAGCCAGGAAACCAGCCGCAGGGCGACGCCTACATTAGCTTAATGAGCTAGAAAAAAGACGCTGTCTCGCCACCGCTCCATAAATATATTTCGGGACAAATTAGGTTGTCAAAGATCCTTCGGAGAGCAGTGTCCCCGGGCCAGCCTCCTTCCGCGACCTCCCCCATGCACCTGGCACTGGCCCGGCCGGCGTTGCACCGACCGGCGCCTCTCTTCCATCGCGACGCGAACTCAGCTCTGTCGCTCGATCCTTTTACATCGAAAGTCTTCTACCGTCAAAAAGTCCTAAAATGCTAAGGTGTTTTGCATTAAGTTTTCTGGTGTCATTTTGTGACAAGTTTTGGCATCGAAATAAACCCGCTCGTGCTGGAGGAAACATATTCTGCTTTACAAAAATGAGCGCATCGGGGATCGGGCGAAAGGCTTCGAAGCAGCGCAAATACGCGCATAGAAAGTATTCTGACTGCAGAAAGCAAATGTCAACATGAAACACAGTGAAATCCTGAACATTTCAGGGATTTTTAGGTCAAGTCCGGGGAAAAGAGTGTTCTGACAAAACGTCCTACCGTAGTGCTAATCGATTGCCCTAGCCCTAACCCCCCTAAAACGTGTACCTTAACCCTAACCCCAAAACGGTGGATCTGCACATGCGCAGAAAGGCTCGATAAATGTCTCGTTAGGTAGGATGTTTTGCCAGAACACCTAACCTCTGCTCCATATCTCTGACCGAGGTTAATTAAGGTTTAGTTCTTGGCATACGGTACTTCAGAACAGTTTTTATTTGCAAAGTTGTCTGCTCAGCACCGTCCAATCAGACCCGTCGGGGGGGGGGGGTTCACAATGTTCAAATAGGCATTTATTAGTTAAAGTTTAGTTTTTTGGTTTGAGTGTGGATTAGGAACTGAATGATATGTTTAACATGATTTTCTTTTCAGTGATGTTTATGGGTATACCTGTTAATTATGATAATTGTAAATGCTTAAATGTAATATTGGTGCACGGTTTTCATAAAACCAGCCATAGGTTTTGAAGAGCACTTATATTAAAATTTTAATATCCTAATAAGCATAATAAAAACACAAACTTGTTTAATCTATTTCCACTTTTATTTGAATGCAAATAATTTTCCTGTTTCAACAAATACAGATACGGATACAAATTCTGGGCTCTCTGTATGTCCTTAATCAGAACTTCGGGAGAACATGTAAACACCTCACACAGAAATCGGCAGCAATCACACCCACAGCCCAGAAAGGGAGGCCACTCCCCCACTGAACATAACCAACAAGTCATTAGTTGGGAATTCAGCAGCTTCAGAGCCCTGAATGTTCATTCCCATACAAAAGAAGCTACGTTTCCTTTTGAGTAACTCATTGTAACCTGAGGAACACTCTTGTGGGCTTAAAGAAATAAAAGAACATCTTGATCCTTCTGTTTTCATATCTGAGACAAGCCTGACATCGTGGGCTAAGTGATGCAAATGACATTTAAAAATTTTGCATATAGTATTCAAATGAGTGCATGTGATAACTAGATTTCACAGAAAAACTTCTTTCAATAATGCCTACAATCTCATTGGAATAAGTATTCTATTCAAATTGAGATTCTGTACTTACAAAAATATGTTAGAAACATACAAGCAGGGCATTTGAAGCTTGTTTAAATTCTAAACAGGATGAACAACCTTTCGCAACTAAAGTACCTGGAAATTTGGCCTCACTTGAGCAAACATGAACGACGTTGTCATTTACAAGTGTAGCTTACAGCAAACAGAATTCCTGCAGGAAAGGTGACATTATTACAGTGCTAAAGGCATAAAAATGACATGCAGTAAAGATGTACTGGAGTTGTTAGTCTCCATCTAACCTGATGCTACAACAGATTAAGATTAGAAACTTTTTTAAAGCCCACCTTCCATAAATTCTTGAAACATACATACAGTAATTTATAAGTGGAAAATAGTATAGGCCGATATCGATTATTGTGCCATTGTCCAATCAAAATCAAAAATAAAATGAATTCTCAAGTGAAGTAGTGATGTTTACATTGTGAAATGAAATGGTGCATTATTTGCCATTCATATTAGTACAGGTCTATTAGAATGCTTTTTTTCATATATCCCAACTTCTTGCTCTCCTGTGAGAGGCTATATACACTCACCTAAAGGATTATTAGGAACACCAGTTCAATTTCACATTAATACAACTATCTAATCAACCAATCACATGGCAGTTGCTTCAATGTATTTAGGGGTGTGGTCCTGGTCAAGACAATCTCCTGAACTCCAAACTGAACGTCAGAATGGGAAAGAAAGGTGATTT
>JABFDZ020000138.1:18952192-18978134 GCA_019775955.2 Pollimyrus isidori | reverse complement strand
CTGTGTGACTGTAATCTCTACGTCTTTGGTGTGTGACTGTAACTTCTACATCTTTGCTGTGTGACTGTAACCTCTACATCTTTGCTGTGTGACTGTAATCTCTACATTTTTGCTGTGTGGCTGTAATCTCTACATCTTTGGTGTGTGACTGTAACCTCTACGTCTTTGCTGTGTGACTGTAACCTCTACGTCTTTGGTGTGACTGCAACTTATATGTCTTTGGTACGTAACTGCAACTTCTACGTTTTTGGTGCGTGACTGTAACCTCTATGTCTTTGCTGTGTGACTGTAACCTCTATGTCTTTGGTGTGTGACTGTAACCTCAACGCCTCTGGTGTGTGACTGTAACTTCTATGTCTTTGGTGTCTGCTTTGCTCTCAAAGGAGTTTTTGTGGTTGGACAGAAGGGGGAGAAGGGACTTCCTGGTTCTCCTGGTCGATGCAGCTGCAATGCCCCCATGAGCGTAAACAGCCCCCCCCATGATGAGCACGCCCATTTGGGTAATTATGACAAAGTACCCATGGTAAGAACCCGAACAGTTTTTGTCATTTGCTTGTAATTGGTTCATTGAACCTTACATTACTTTAGATGGATATAGAGGAAATAAACACATCCTCACTAGGTCTGGACTGGTATAATGTGTACATTAAGGCCGCCTAGTGACTAGTCTGTTGGTTAAACCCCTAAATTTGAAATCTGTGAGAGTTAAATGATACATGAGCAGTGCAGGGAGGAAGAATCAATCAGGATTAGGTTTAGGGTGATTCAAACCCAACAAAAGAAGAGCCAGGAGACTGAAAACACAAGGAGTGCTGAACTGCCACTTAAGCTAAACAGCTTACTCTTGGCTGAGATTTGTCCAAGACTCAGCAACTGGGGGAATGGAGACGCAGCAATTAAACAACCCACCCCCAGCTGGGACTACTCATTACTTGATGATGCCAATATTTCTGTTCCAGACTAGGCATCCTGACAGGTAACACGGGAATTCTGAGGATGCTCAAGGGCAAATGAGCAACAGCTAAGACCCTGGGAGAGACAAGTGTTAGGGACAAAGCACTCATCTTCAATGTCAGCTTTATGACAAAGGACTTCTGAGCTTATGTCACATGGGACTTGATACTACACAGTTAGCCGTGACAAGTAGAAGACCATTGAAAATCCAGTTCCAGTGGACAGTAGTTTGAATATGTCTAATATTTGAAGTAATGGACACCTTGTAGGATTACCGCATATCTAAAAAGAAATAACCTCCAGGGAAACAAAAACTTCCCATTAAAAGTTCCCCTCTTTTCTCCTAGATATTTGTGGTCAATAATGAAGAAGAACTGCACCACCTAGACACGAAAAATGCAATTGCATTTAGAAAAGATCAGAGGTCTCTTTATTTTAAAGATGTTGGAGGATGGAAACCAATTCAGGTATTTCACACATCATCATCATATACGTGGTATGCGTCTGATAACAAACTGGGGTGGCATGAAGATCACTAGTTTAAATCCTGTGTCCAGCAGAGTCATCATATCACTGTTGGGCCATTGACAGACGGCCCTTATTTTTGAAAATGCTCCAGCAATGCTAGATAAATGGATAAACTAGTACTCTGACCCCAAGCAGAGTAGAGTAAGAAATGGCAAGATAAAGTACTATCATTTTCATAGAAAATTCAAGGAATTATTATGAAAATCCCAATAAACCCCAAAGACCGTCATAGGTCTTAAATTCTATAAAGACAGTTTTATTTTTCAGCTTAGTCCATTCCAATCCATGGACAACACCCAAGATTTGGAGGGGTTCTGCGGTGACAGAATAGTGCAGACCCACAACGAAGAGGAATGCGACGACGGCAACAAGGTGGTTACTGACGGCTGCATTAGTAAGTGGCACTAACGATCGCATCACCACTTTCAATCTGGGTCTGGGTCTGGTCATGTTTCATCAAGCAGACAGCCCACCCAGGCATCAGGAAGACCTAAAACCATCCAGCACCTGTTTTCCCCATGCAGGGTGTAAATTAGCATACTGTGGAGACGGATATCGCCATGAAGGAGTCGAAGAGTGTGATGGGAAGGACTTCGGCTATCAAACGTGCAAAGTGTATCTTCCAGGGTGCGTCCTTGTTTATTTCCCATTGATCTTTCTGCTTTATCACCCATGGTGTAATACACAACTGTACATATTGAATTTTCTGTACTGTTCCAGCTTATATATTTACCCAGGTTTAAAGTTTCATGTCCCTCAATCTCAATGCTCTCCCCGTTAGAGCAAAATGGGGCCAACATTAAGCTTAACATAATCGATCATAGTGATAATTGGCTTTTAGCACCATTCAGCAATCTTACAAAAGGGTTTGCGATACTTTGTCCTAAATCATGCGTTTTATATGAAAAGAAATATGGCAAGTGTAGTTTTGAAATAATATTCACTTTTATATTTATAAAAACAGTTTCAGTATGTTGTGGTGTCTCTTTTGTTTTGAAGGTCACATGGACAGCTCAGGTGCACTGAGAAGTGTTTCATTGACTCTACAAACTGCAAGTATTTCACTTGAAAGAGAGACCAGGGATGGTGCAGGACCCTCCTTACTTTCCCAGGATGGAAAGGTGACTTATGTGAAAAGACCAAGCTGCTAGGAATAAGACAAGATGCTCATCTAAGAGAAACCATAAGCATGACTCTTCTACTACACTGTTTCTATAATGGCACATAGTTGGCGGAGAAGCTCTTCACCACAGGAAACGTATCATCAAAAAGCATACAGGAGCAATGCATTGTGTCTTAAAGGCTGGGCCAAGAGAACCCTGTGGAGCTGAGCTGTAGACCTGTGTTTAGGTTCCTCCCCAGGGGAAAAAAGCCCCTTTTGGCTACAGGAGATTTATATTACCAAATTACCGCCTTTTCAGGTTTCGTGGGAGTGATTCTTCCAACTGGTCTTGACCAAGGTGCTGTGCATATTTTCAGTAATAAAACGCTGTACTATTTGCATGAGGATCATAAGGCAGAACTTAATGCCAGGTAGACGGTCTACTTATCAGAATAAGCTATGTAAATAAAGCTATTTATGTTTGTCCCTGTAATATTCTGTTATATGACCCAATGGGCATCCAGTCTGTGGTTTCTTCCTGCCTTGTAGCCTGTGGTCCCTGGCATGAGCTCCAGATTCACCACTGATTGTATGCTGGATTAGTGGTTATGGAAAACTGATGGATGGATGACCCAATAATTACGGAAAAGGGGAAAAAAATGTCCTGCTAGTTCGTAGCACAGACGTGCATGAAAGATGCAGGTTGCATAGTTACCCTGACCTCTCAGGGAGTCATTTCACTTATTTCCTGGCCACTGAGAAGGACAAGTGGCCTGCCTGATGTGACACCGCGAAATATTGATTCCGTTCCCAGAGCATCAGCAGCATCTACTGTCTTAATGATGAGAATCCAGAGCTGTTTTTCTTAGCTGGATTTTTAGCGCAGCTGTGGCTGTCATGCTAGGCTAGTAAACAGTCGCACGTGAGCAAATCATACTGGTCTGCCTCGTGTAGCATCAAAGACTACGTTGCCTTAGTTCTCAGTTATCTTAGCTAATGTCCAGGTAAGTGTTGAATTATCATCAGCAATTGTGCATCATTTTTATATTTGCGGTCATGGTTGAACTGCACGTTCATATATACAGTTTACATGTTAAAGTGCACTTGATATTTTAGCATGTGCCGATACATTAAGGACTGCCCTATAGTATATGGTATGAGCGGCTGACAAGGCTGTTATTGGCCACATTTATGAGTATTGTGGTCTGTACAAAGTGCTGCATTCTCTGCCACGTGAGTGGGCGAGCAAAAGCCTTTTGTGAACCTTTAATTTATTCCAAAAATGTCTGATTTACGCCTGCAATATGGTTGAATAAATAAGCGAAATCAAGCCAAGAGAATTTATACAATCTTGCTAATGTACCCTTCATTACTTTAATTGCAATCTTTCTTCCCCATGACCTGAACTACCTCCATTTAATACGTCTCCCGAATCGACGGGTCGCTGCCATGGATCTTTACAAAGTGCACTGTCGCTGTCTGGGTCAGGCTGCTCCACTCAGTGAATTGCTCTATTTGGCAGTGACAGTGATGGACGGGGTGCTGGAGACCCTGCCTCAGGATGACTGTGCTGTGAATGGGCAGGAAGACTGTGCTAAGTCTCCCCCTCAATGCTGAGCCGGCGCCTGTGGCCAATGGGTCGAGCTGACACAGCATAGGGGCGGGGCATGGCACGCCTCCATTGGAACAGAAAGAGATGGGTTCGAAGCTGAGGTTTGCCGCTAACTGCATTAGTTGGCCTCGCTTCTCACCTGAATTACATTAAGATAATTTACTTACAGACACGCCTGTCAAAAAGACTTGCCTAAGCGTTTTTTTCTTTTTTCCATTACTAATTACCTATCCTGGGATAACTCAAGAGACATATACCTTTTGACATGATAATATTTTCTCATATATGACTTTAAAACAGGTCAACTGTTAACAGGTTCATTAACAGATGAACTGTTACTTAGGAATTGGACGCTTATCCTAAAAGAATTCCCTCCAGTTAAATCCATGAAGGGTCTGGAATATTCTAGAGGCCTTCTGAACTTGGCCTTGGGTCTAAGCAGTTGACCGGAAATTCGGCAGAGTGTTGTGAAATAAAAACCAGCCCGCAACTTTTCCAGTCAAACCAGTGATTATTTTGGGGCTGGCTGAAAAGTGTCATGTTACTGTTGATGTGGGGCAGAAGTGACCCCGGCAGGAAACGGGCAGGGCACCAGCTGTCGACTAGGCCCAGTGAAAAAACCCTGGGCTATAGGGAGGAATCTATGGCATGCTAGGTACTCAGGAAATTACTGAACACATCTTTGGATGTAAGGAAACATGGGCTATAACGTAAGGGGTGCAAAACCTGTAAAATAGGTCATCTGTGTTAGGGGCTAGTCTAAGATGTACACATGTATTTACTCATGTGAAATTGTCTACAGTAGCGCTTGACTCTACAGTGGAGGCCTGCTCTAGGGTTTTACCTGCAGTCAGTGGCAGACTCTGCACCTGGATTTCAGAATCTCTGACTTAATGGCATCAAACCATGAGTCTCAAGCTGGTATCTGCAACAGGGACAGAGCAGGGCAGGAGAAGAGTCATCCGGAATGTGGTTGATCATCCCATCAATCCTTCTTTATCCCACATGGCCTTTAGATTTGCTGGTAAATAATACTTCCACAAAAGCAGTAAAGTACATTTGGTTTAATACATTTTGGAAAAAAAAAAAAAAAACAATTAAAAGAGCATTCTTCCATTAAAATTGTGATTCTGTCTTGAACATTCTTTGATAAGGAAAGGTCATGTACTAGCAAGAGTTCTAGGCTCAAGCATGCCCCCCACACTCAACTGGAGAATTCACTGGCGTATACATATTTAGCGACCATAGGGCATCGGAGAAGAGTTTTTATCCACTGTTGGTCGAAGCCCACTAAGACCAAAGCATCCGTGGACGCTTTCTACCAGCAGATGCTTTCCTACAGCGAAGGTTAGGGGTTTTTCTGCATGAAATATAAGAATAAGAAAGCAACCCACCTCTGACTCACACACAGTTGGCACCTTCGATTTGTTCATGCAATAAAAGAAATATTAAATATCCCACAAGATGCACTAGTTAACAGCACATGACTGCAGTGGCCTGACATTAAATAAAAGAAATGCATACATATTTTCCAAGGAAAATAAATAAAGTTACCATAAGTGTTATATTCATACATAGTGTATCGTTTCCATGTACCTGCCCAGTACAGGATCACTCTCCTGACTGTGGCTAGTGCTGACGATGACTGTGCCAGACCAACAAGAATGTCTACTTTCAGTCCGGTACATCCCACAACCTACCATGAGTCCCACTGCAAAAACACACGTTATTAATATAACATGAGATACAGAATCCTGCCGTGTTACTGGGTCGTGCAAGGCACACGATTTTGCACGACCACCATATACTCCGCAGGAGGAGGGCACACATCCAAATGTGCAGCTGCCGACCCCCCCGAGCCCCCCACCTCGGTTACACTTGGTATTTCCTCCCTAAAATGATCACGATAAAAAGTATCAGTATCCAGAAATGTTCTCTGGCTGAACTTCCAACTCAACCTGAAGTTCACACCACCTCCTATTGGCCTGTAAAGCCTCACAGCTGAAGATGATTTAAAGGGGGAGATTCCAGCTCTGACAGATCGGCAGCCATCAGCTACAGAGCGAGACTCGGGAGGAGAAACTTCCCATAAAATAAAGCTGCTATTACGGGACCCGTCATGTTTTCGGCAGAAGACCTTTCCCTATGATTCACACCATTTACGCAACTGGTGAGGGTGAAAGCATCTGGACTGAGGGGAGGGTGTACTTATTACAGGTAGAGCCTGAAATGTAAACTTAGCTCCCAGAATTCAAAGGATCAGAGAACGCAATCACAGCGGAGGGAGCAAAAATGGCTGCTTCCAGGCACTGTATGCTGTGTGTTTCTTTCCAACACAGACCTCGCCACATACCACTGGGACCAGGTGCTCTGGAAACAAGCTCTGCCCTGATACCCTCTGCTCTGGGCCCGCTCCTCCTTCCAGGGTGAGCGAGCCACTGCTGAAGTCCACATGGTTACACCACCTCGTCCGATTCCAGGCCGTATTCGTCATACAGGGTGTCCAGGACACCTAGCTGCTGCTCCATGGCTGGCAGGTACATCCCGAGGTCCCTGTGCATGCCGCTAACAAACCCCTCCTTCAGCTCGTCCCCTTCCCTTGACACCAGCGCCCCCGTGAAGGTCCCATACGATGGGGCAGCCCTCAAGGCCAGCTGTAGAGAAACACGAGTCAGACAGGACACTCACGTGGCAAAAGTAAGACAAACTATGAATAATATGATGTTGAGAGATGTCTTTATAGCAAGAACTCACAGCAAAAACCCCTCGTACAACCCATCCATGGTACTGCCGCAACGTCTTCCCGTAGGCGTTATCTGCGAGGAGAAAGATGTCGAGTGAACACTAGGGTCCTGCGTGATCTGTGGAGCATGTCAGCTTCAGCCAGCAGCCGGGGTCGTGCCGTGTGAAAGCTGGCTTTGGCGTTGCCCTGCCACTCACTTAGCGCTCCAGGGATGTCCCTCTCGCCCTCTTTCACTTCCCCCAGGAATTCCTTGAGGAACTTGAGACCCCGTTTTAGCCAGAGCAGTGCTTCCGTGGCCGAGTTCCGCACCTGTGCTACCTCTGTCTCCAGTTCATGCATCACAATCGCCTGCAAGGTTGGGAATCTCTCCGGATCAGATAAGAACTTCTGATGGACTTTCTGCAGGAAGCCAGAACAGATTGATTTTAGTTATTACACTGGTTACAGACATCAAAGTTGATTGATTTCTTGACAGTTCAGCACATTATACTTCGTTTCGTTATCTGACACTTTCGATAAATGTGATTTATGCACCAAAAAACTAGGGACATCTGTATATTTTACTTAAAAAAGATCTAGTACCTTACCCAACAGAACAATACCAGAGCATCCCCTGGGTCTTGAATCAGAAACTCTAAGAAGCCAATATTCATGAACCAAGCTATCCGCCACTCATCCTGCTTAAATGTAATTCACACTTTGTAAGACCACCTGGCCACCATAGTGGCTAAGCTTACTAATACACTAAACCCCAAAACAGCCCAAGCAAATGAAATAGAGCCAGAAAAAAGGAGAGCACATATTTCAAATTTGTTCTCAGTGCAAAACTTCTACGTGTTTTTAAATTAACTGTTGCAATTAGGAGACTGGAATGCCACTCTGTGGCCAAGTTAGGAACTGCAACTTTATCCTTTGCTTTATAGTCGAGCCATCTCCATACTAGATACTCTGCTGTATCTAAAAATGGGGGTAATGTTAATATATGGTGCTTATTACAGGGTCAATTCAACCCTGAAAACTGGCCTTCAAACAGCAGAACCACAGTGATGCCCTCACCCGCTGTTGTTAGTTATGTGAATGTTTTATCTAGCCCAGCTGAAAGCATCAGGGAAAAAAAACACCATACTTAGTGTACCTACCTTGATATTTCCCACAAAGTCCATTTTAACTGGTGCAAATACTGTAGGGCCCAACTTATCTGAAGGACAAAATTAACACAAGTCAGCTGCACAAATTGCCCTCATATTAGTTACTTCTAATGCTGTTTTTAATTATCACTCATATTCTACCAGCAGGTTCTTTGGATCTATAATGTTCTCTGTACACAGATCCAAGTCCATAGTATCATCTCTTTAAATAATCCAGGATTTCACAAAGTGAGCTCTTTGTTAGTGATAAAAAAGGCTCATTTAGCTACCTAAAGGAAATGAATAGCCCTAAAGAGAACAGAGTATCAAACAGGGAGTTTGACAGAGAGAGGGAAAAGTCAGCCTACCCAACACTGGTACTATGGCGTAACAGGAGTCCAGAAAAGGCCCAGTTGGGATTCCAGCGTCCTCTTCCAGTTCTATATCGCTAAAGCTGTGGATCAAAAAAATACCCAAACTGAAGAGAAATTACAGGCTGCATCCAAAACACCTAACATCTTAGCCCGTTACTGCAAGGAGATACATCTATGTGATTCATCACAGTGAAATTTAAGCAGGAAAAATGCAAGTAGGAAGTGCGAAGAAAAAAAGAGAATCGTTTGCCTTGGGTGACATACGTTACATTGCAACGATATCAGTGCAATGAGGACAGACAGACAAGGCTAAACGCCACACTACATTTTACATTGCCAAAACATTTTTGGTTTAACATATGGTTTAAACACTGTCACTGACGTAAAAATGTATGTGAACCTCTACGACAATGGCCTCCTGAAAAGAAGGTAATTAGAGGCAACAATGCAGATGTGGGTCTAACCTGTCCTGGTTATCTGATCTTCACAATAAGGTCTGATCAAAGGAGATTTCAGAAAAACAGTTCAAACTCATAAAGCTGGTATTCTGGTATGTGGAATGTTGTACTGTGTTCTTGCCCGGCCGGACAGTGCCCCTCCGCTCACCATAATCCGCTGTACTTGTGCTGTGTTCATGCACGGCCGCACGGTGGCTGCAACTCACTACTCCTGACTCTCGGCAATCAACATGTTGGCAAGTTCAGCACGGTCGGTTAAAGCAGTTAGTAGGCAAATCACCGAAGTCTCAGAAGACCCATAGGAAGTGTTAATGATATAACTTAGTGTATTATTATTATTAGTGAACTATTTCTTAGTTGAAGTGCATATAATTACATTATTGGCTATTGATACCACTGTTTTTATTTTTTAATTAATTTTGTTTGGCGTAAGCTACCAAGCCTTTGGACTCGCATTCCTCTAACCCTGTTTTTCCCCATTGGATTTTAGTATGAAATTTTAGTGAACACAAGGTTTTTCAGAAACACATTGGTAGCAAGACTGACTGCACCTTTTTTACATTTTATATAGCTGTGTATTTGTCATATTATTTCTGCATTTACTGTATGTTAATGTTATTTTAGGTTGCATCTTATTTGGTACAATGAGGTAGGTAATTTCTTTGGTTTGGGAAAGCTCGAAAAAAAATTCCCCACATAAATTAATGGCAATCGCTTCTTTGCTTTACACAATTTTAGCTTACAGAAGAATTCATAGGAATGCTCTACTTTCGGAGAGTGAGGGAAACCTTCATAATGGTGAAGAGCCATTTTGCTGGCCCATGACCCACATGGCTCGCCATCAGTGACGGACCAATATACTCTAGGATGTGCCAAGATAGACAGACACCTTGTGCTACGATCTCAAAGTCAAACAAGATGGGTCACGCAACAGGACAATGATCCAAAACACAAAACAACAGAGCAGTTCAAACTGAATAAATTTTATATTGTATAATTGTTAAGTAAAAGGCCTGATCTCAATACCACCGATATGCTGTGACCTGATCTGAAGTAAACTGTCCAAAAACTTACATTCCCTAAACCACCTTCCTAACACTGTGCAGACCCAGTCTGCAGGTACAGACAGCATTTGGTTGAACTTAATGGAGATTCCACCAGTCACTAGATATTAGATTCACATTTTTTCACCTATGATTTTCATTGTTTAAACCATTTGTTCAGTCAAGATATGGCAATGTAAAATGTTTATGTAGGTTTTGTTCAACAAGACTTAATTTAATAATATTAGCTGAAGATTAGATCATATTTCAGGGTTAGCTTGTGTAAAAAAACAGATTGTTTCAAAATTGATCTATGCAATTCCACAATCTTGACTTTCAGGCACCATGTATTAAAGGCACATTAAGCTCTAATTACGTCTTCATGACACGTCAATGGAAGGGGGTCATCATACCGGTGACTCATAGTACTGAAGAATGTTTCCACCTGCTCTGGATCTTCACGGTGGGTCTGCGTTTTAGCGGGGTCAACCACTTCGCCCACGCCTTGGTCAGAAGAAATCACTTCTTGGTCCTGAGGCTGTATGGGGCTCACGCCTTGGTCCTGAGGCTGTGTGGGGCTCACTTCTTGGTCCTGAGGCTGTGTGGGGCTAAGTTCTTGGTCCTGAGGCTGTGTGGGGCTCACTTCTTGTCGATCTTGGAGGTGATCAACGTCCTGGTCAGGCAGGGGTGCCTCCTCCTGTTCCATCGCTTCTATCTGCCCGCCATCAGGCTGCTCAGGGACGGATGCCGGCTGAGGAACTTGTTGCTGGGCATCCGCGTCCTTGGCGTGCTGATCCGGGTCTTGATTTACATTGATACCTACAGACCAAAATCACACAGCACAGGCAGATAATTGAGATTTCAAAGACCAATGAAAAAGCTGGAAATCATTTGGCCTCAGAATTCTGGAATTTATAGAATTCTGGAACGACTAGGAAAAACTGAAAGTTTCCAAGTTATAGCTGTATACAGGACTGGGTCAGGTTCATGTTGCTTTGATCCATTAGTCACCAACCTGGGCTTAACTGAATTCCTTTTCACCCTCAGATATAGGGCAAAGGTTAGCAGTAGCAGTGCAGCTGGCATGGCGAGGTCACCTGCCCTCTGGCATGGCGAGGTCACCTGCCCTCTGGCATGGCGAGGTCACCTGCCCTCTGGCATGGCGAGGTCACCTACCCTCTGGTTTTGTGCTTTCAGGAGATGAGCTTAGACTTGTCGGCCCCTCCATTGCAGACTCCAACAGCTCA
This sequence comes from Pollimyrus isidori, assembly GCA_019775955.2. Lineage (NCBI taxonomy): Eukaryota > Metazoa > Chordata > Actinopteri > Osteoglossiformes > Mormyridae > Pollimyrus > Pollimyrus isidori. Next base: position 18,966,946 of record JABFDZ020000138.1, on the reverse strand, counting down.
CTCCCTGAAACACTTCCAGAACTGCTCTTTCGTTCCTTTTTTCTGAATGAAAGAGATAATCAAACCTTAAAACACATCTCTAGAGTGTGCCACAATCTTTACATATCATTGTTTTTTTGAACATGGACTGCAATGAACACCAAAGAGAAGATAGTAGCTAATGCAACCTTCAGAAGCTGTAGTTTTACACATTTGACTTTGTACAGACTAAAATTAATTCTACAGCTGCGTAGAGAGTACCCAAAGGACCTCATTAGTGTCATGAAGACATGTCCATGGCATTCAGAAATAACCTACTTCTCAATGAAATTCTGGCTTGACTGGCTTGCAAACTTGACCTAAGAGAGAGGGAGAAGTTATTGATTGATCATTAGATCAATCATATCACAAATATTCCTTAAAGAGTAACAGATACAAACAACAGGGGCTTTCAAGACATTGGGAGGTCTTCATAAGTTTACATAATATATTTAAATTACTAATGCAAATACTACTAATACTACTTTCCTCAGAGACAGAGTACATTCTAGTAATGAAAGTTAAAATATTCCATTATTTAGGCAATTATTTGCGAATAGACCACCGTGAAAAGCACACCATTGGCACAGAGTCGTACTAGTGTGCTTCCAGTTTTTACAAGAAACTTAAAGCGCAAAAAAATTTGAAGCACCATTCAAAAATGTTAAACAGAAAATTAATGTAAGACAAATGGCATTTTCCATTGCTGCGTGGTTCCTTAGTTGTGGTCTCACCTTGTGGGGCTTGATGGTCAGAACCGGAGGAGACGCCGGTGGGGTCTGAGTCAAAAGATGAGAACTGAAGGTACGGCTGGCGATCAGCATGCACTCCTCAAGTGTCTTCAGGAAGGTGGTGCAGGTGGTTTTTACCAGGGTCCCCAGGGCTTCACCCTCCTCCGCCTCCAGGGAAAGATCCGTGAAAACCCAGAATGATGGTTGTTCACTACAACCCCAGGGGCTCGACCTCACCTCTGCTGCAGCGGCTGATAGCTCAGCCTGAGAGCCATCCTTGATCTTGGTGACTTGCTGAAGGAGAAGGTCGCAGTATATTCGCAGCTCAGACATCTTGATTTTCAAGGCTTCTGCATTCTCCTGAAGCTCTAGAGAGAAATATCAGAAGCTGGGTGAGCTCAGACATTGACACTTACATTGACCTTACATTGACGTTATCAGCCATGTTACCATCACCTGCCACTTTATTCACAATATTAGTGGCACCATACCTCCTTGCACTGACAGCCTGGACTATTCTGAAGATTGTATATATTTTATTGCCGAGTTTTTATCGGTTTTTCTTGCATGCTCTTACATTTGTTTTATATCTCTTGAGTATTTTATTTTTATTATAGTTGATATTTTTATTTTATTTTTATTCTTATACGCGTGTTTATGTTATATGTTGTATGTTGCACATTTGCACCAAAGCAAGTTCCTAGTTTGTGAATTACTTGTTCACCAACAATGGCAATAAACCCTTTCTGATTCTGATTCTGATTGTTATATACAGAATAGCAGCTGGTTTGAAAGGGCGCGATTAGAAACAATCTGAGAGTCACCAAGTGGGGAAACAGTACTGAGCTTCGGCTGTAAAGGGGTTGAAGGGTAGGCAGGGGACACAGCGGTGAGCAGGGACAGTAAATACACAGGAGCTCACCTTTCTCTCTCTTGGTCCGGTTGTCTGTAAGACAAGCCTTTGCAGTTCCCAAGGCAACCAACCACTTCTGCCGTTGTGCAGCATTGATGGCTCTGAGATAAAAATATTGTTCCCCTGGGATGGTTAGGTCCACCCTGGTAGAGTCTGAGGAGTGAACTGGAATAAAGGATCAGAAAGTGTAGTCACGCGTGTGGAAAAATACACCAAATTTAATGAAACGTGATTCATTGCCAACAAGCTCTTACCTTGTATTTCACACACAGAGATTTTGATACTGCCCTTGCAGCCTTTCCAAACATCTTCTTGAGAGTCATAATAAGAGAGCGTGTCTCCTTCAAGCACAAACCAGCGAGGCTGCCAACCTAAACAAGTCATTTTTCACATCAATAAACCAGGAACTGCCGGTCACAACGCTGCATATCTATGCGGTTAGCTGTCAATACGAGCTTTAGAGAGACACTCGTTGTGGGTCTTATCCTGCCTAAGGCAATGTTGTCAGTCGTTTATCCCGTCAAACCAGTACTAGGTGCCCTGCCTCCCCAAATCATTCACAGTCGTCAACACAGGCGACCAAAGTTTTATTTTATGAATGTAAACATAACTGATGTAAGCTGCATAAACACATATCCTTAACAGTAGATATTCTATACTCGGATTAGATGCTGATACACAAAAGATGTGTCTAAATTAGAAAACAAGACAATGTTTAGGAGCAACTAAAAAAAATTAACTTCCAGAACAATTTTGGAAAATTCCAGAAGAAATTGGATACGAAATGAAGATTTCCTAATTTAGCTCGTTTAAACTGAAATCCAATGTTAAGTATTTTCCTGTCTTATACATCACGATTTGGACGAAATAAAAAGTAGAGCCAAGTAACGAGGTATCTCATCATCTACAGTATTTAGCTAGCTAGTAAGCTACAAACATCTAACTCTTTTCACGTTCATAATACTTATGTTTAGTTAGCAAATGTCACCATACTTACCACTTATATAATTAGTCCACTTATAAAGCATTCCTTCCATGATTTATGTTATTCATCTGTCGCAGGTCATTATTAAAACGGGTGGAAATCTTCACTCAACCTCCGGTCTTCGTTTAATTCGGCAACACAAATTCCGTAACTTTCTGAGCGAACGGCTCTCTTTTTACAAGCGCTACGCTGCTCGTGGGCGTAAAGTCTTCGTGAATGCGACGTACATGCAAAGTCCCGCCCTATTTTCTCACTTCACACAAATTTGATGTATAAAATGACAGAACTAAAGATGGTGGATTTTCTCCACTCAGCGCCCCGCAAAGCAAAACCAGGCCTCACAGCAAACCGACAAGTATTTAATTTTTAAGACTGTTTTAAAAAACTTTACTCCCACCACCGTCTGCGTTCCCCGTTGCCCCCACCGGGGGTTTTGAGTCTGTCAAGCTGCGATTTTAAGAAATTAAAAGATATTCTCCATATAAAACAAAACACAAACGCATCTCACGTCTCGATTTGCATGTATTAGGTTAAACTCGGGTCGATTTACTAAAAACGCATCATTTGTGGCTCTTGCTGAGAGAATGGGTGTGGTCATAAGATGAGCAGGCGTTATATCCAATTAAAAACGTGATATTTCGTTTAAGGCTTTAACCTTTTTACATTTTAGCCAATGGAGTGCAATGTGGGTCTTTCTCGCGAACTGAATAACTGTGTCTGTAACAAAAATATCCCATCCTAAAAAATGTTAGGACTGCCACGTATTCGGGTAGCGGCTGTATGAGTAGCGGCCAGGAATACTTGAAGTACAGAAAAGCTGTCACCAAACGTGTTCTAGTAACGTAAAATGTTACTTGCATGTGTCAGTTGGTTTTGCACATCATTTTTCTTATATGTCACTGGAGCAAAACTTCCAGAGCCGGAGGTGAAAATCGAGGTTTTACACAAACCTTTCCTCTGCCACCGCAAGTCAAAGTACGGGGATATGCTCCTGGTGCACTACGAGGGATTTCTGGAGAGCAATGGCACCATGTTCCATTCCAGGTGAAATATCGACTTGGTTCGGCAATAACTGGCAACATATTTATCCAAAGAAGACGTTATTTGCTGCTGACACCAGTTAGTCATTCAATGAAGTTGTATGCTATATAGTTCTGGGTCATGTCGAACCTGGAGTTCTGTGATCTTTGATCTTAGATCATGTAATAAGCATTAGTAAAGTTAACTGATTAATAATTTTATCTTTCCGTATCGGTTTATAATTGCCTAATTTACTTCTCCACTTGCTTATCGTAGTAAAATACCCTTATGCAGAAATGTTTGACAATTTAGTATTTAAACCATTGTTAAATCGCGTACAACCACGTGCAGGGGGTGAGCATATAGACCTGAAATAAGGCCTCGATGCTCCTAAAAATTAGGCAGAGAACGTTTACCACTGGTATTCACCTAAAATGCTTTTCTGAATCTGTATGCCCCTCGGCAGCCGCACCCATGGCGATAAGCACCCAATATGGTTTACTTTGGGCATCCGAGAAGTGATCAAAGGCTGGGACAAGGGTTTGCAAGACATGTGTACAGGGGAGAGGAGAAAACTGACTATCCCCCCCTCCCTTGCATATGGGAAAGAAGGGAAAGGTAAAGTATCTTATCAGGAATTTATTAACATATGAGTAGTATTATGTATAATTACTGGGGGGTGGGCGGGGTTGTGTGTGACGTAGTGTCGGTCTTGTCCCTGTAATTCGGGTCCTTCAAAGGCAAGCAGGATGGGATATGCAGTGATATGCATTCCATTTACCTGTAATTGTGCAAATGGAAATTAAAGGGTCATTTCAAATAATAACTGGAGACATTTGCTTGTTACATTTACAAAGTATTTTTTTTAAAGTGAAACTTTGTCTACCTAGGAAAAATCCCTCCCGAAAGTACACTGATCTTCGACATAGAGATCATTGAAATCCGAAATGGCCCGAGGTCTCACGAGTCGTTCCAGGAGATGGATCTTAATGACGACTGGAAGCTGTCCAAAGCAGAGGTGAGCCATCATAATACTAAGCTGTTAAGTTCAGAGGTGTCTTTGCATTTTTCTCTTTGATGCCAGTTGAAAATGCTTCTGATTGCTTCTCACAGGTGAAGGAGTACCTGAGGAAAGAGTTTGAGAAGCACGGCTACCCCTCCAATGACACCCACCATGAAGTTATGGTTGAAGATATTTTCAATAAAGAAGATGAGGATAAAGACGGGTACATATCTGCTAGAGAATTTACATACAAACACGATGAACTCTAGACAATAATGGAATTCATACATCTCAGAGGATCATTTTGGTAGTTTAACTGTAAATCTGGGTGTTGTTACAAGCGCAGTTGTGACATTTGACATTTACTTGGATTTCATGAATTCCTGTGAAAGTATCTCTGAATGTGATGGACAAAACCATCTCAAGCTTCCGGACATTTCTTTTTTTACATTCTTCCTTTTCCTTTGAGTGAGGATGCGGATATTTGTATCTTAACATTTTTTTAAATAGGCACTCTAAATTTACACTACATTTTTAAGTTACTTACTAGAATAAATTATACATGTGAGAATCATTTCTCTCTGCATTTGTGTCTTGAAGCCACAAGGTGGCACTGCTGCTCTGATGTAGGAAGACTGCCGAGCAGTGACGTCAGCTTTGGGTTTTCCCGAATATCTGTTGATGTTTTTTTTTTTTTCTTTATCTCATATTGAAGGTAGTCTCATGGAAAGGCTATCCCAGGAAGCACAGGGAACACTTGGTACGATGGGATGGAAGAACCTTACACAGCACATACACACACATGTGGGTTCGTAATTACATCTTTGTGGGGACTCTCCATTCATTTCTAGGTGGAAAACTCTAATGCCAACATGACGACCTTAATCCCTACCCAGCCGTGATCTTAACCTTAATTAACCAAACAAAATACAAGACTTTTTGATTTTTTGTTTTTTGCATTGCATTGCATTCTTAGATCTTTGTGGAGCCTGAAAAATGTAAAGAGTTTCTATTACATTTTTTATTATTATATTGTGGGGGACCAAATGTCCTATCCATCCATCCATTTTCCAACCCGCTTATCCTACTGGGTTGTGGGGGGTCCAAAGCACATCCCAGAACTGGACGGGGCGCCAGCCCATTGCAAGGCACAGTCACACACCAACCATTCACCCATGCACACCTATGGGCAATTTAGGAACTCCAATCAGCTTCAGCATGTCTTTGGACTGTGGGGGGAAACCGGAGGAAACACCGTGGGGACAACATGCAAACTCCACACACATGTAACCCAGGCAGAGACTCGAATCCAGGTCCCAGAGGTGTGAGGCAACGGTGCTGACCACTGCACAACTATGGTACTCCTACCAAATGTCTCCCACAATGTAATATAAACATAATTCATACACACACACAAACTGCACACTGACAGAATTGAGCCAGTATGAAAGACTATAGACATATTCACACTAATCCTCCAAATATGGAACACATGGAATAATATATGATAGAATTAAAATGTTGTTAAATGGATATTGTGTTTAAGGTTTATGCCTCGCGCATTTATGCGAGTGTGCTCACCCACTGCTTCTTTTGGGCTATTCGCAAAGCGTTTTGCTCCCCAGTGCTTTGTTTCATTGAAATGTTCTCTAAACAAAAACGACAATTATTCTTTGAACCATCCATCCACCTTTTAATTGCTTATCTTAGTCCAGGTCACCTGGAGTCTGTCCCAGAGAGCGGAGGACCCAGGGGCACCGGTGCATCCGCGACGGGAAACCTGTGGAAACATTTGCAGGCAGTTGACATGATCCCAGTGTCTTTCAGTTGAATTTGGTCACAAAAATAATAATACAGAACATCCCAAAAGTGATAAATATTCAGCAATAAAAGTAACTACAAACAATACTGTACTGAACAAAGTAACTACATGCAGTACTTTAATGAACAAAGTAATTACATGTGGTACTGTACTAAACAAAGTAACTTCATGCGGTACTGTCCTGAACATAGTAAGTACATGCGGTACTGTACTGTACCATACCTCAAGCCAATGAACCGCTGATGCTGCACAATCTCTTCATGAGCGTCACAAAGTAGCATGTGTGTGGTAGTTGTTTTGAACCAGTGAATATAACCAGATTTTTTCATTTAGGGTTTGTGGCCGTTTATTCTTAAGTATGAGTTACCCATCAGTCGGATGTTCTTAACCTGGGAACTGCTTGTAATTTATTTAGCCAGCCATGTTCTGTCTCGCCTACTTGACGCCTTCTTCACTTGTACGTGGTCTGTTAGCACTTTATACTCATGCACTGAGAGATACTGACATGGTGGTTTAGACATACTACTTTAAACCTTGATTGGCCGGCATGGAGACAGACAGCATTGGATAGAAACGTCTCGCTTCTCGCACGTGAGCTAATGGGCACTGTGAGAAATAGCAGAATGATGTTGTGGTCAACAAAATGGGGAGAGATAATTCTGTTAAGCTGGATATAGATAGATAGCTACGTTAGCTTAATACATTTGTGATTTGAAGTCCTAAGAATAACTTAACTGGTTCCTGGTTCATGTAGTTTCTTATTCTTAGCTATTTTGTTTAAATTTCTCAGAACTTCCTGAATGAGAATTCATAACTGAATTCATAACCCATTGCTCATAAGCAGTAGTTCATTTGGTTTTATTAAAAGAAAGAAAAAGAAAAACTGAAATTACCCCTCTAGTCCCATACCGTAGCCCAAACCAGACCAAAATATTTTATGGTTTGGTTACAGTAACCCTAACAGTATGTTATCACACTGGCAACTTAAATAACCTTTGACTTTTGGCAGCGCTCAGAAAGAACAGAAATTGAAAACAGATGTATCCTTTCCGTTTGATGGTGGCACACACTACTCCTTTCAAAGTTAAACTGTTTATCAGTACAGCTTCTGATTTATTTTTTATGAATTTGGAATAACAGTTGTGCTTGTTCTAACAGAATGAAATTCATCCAATCGTTTGAGTAATATTTACATCAGATCCAGCTCTTACTTATGACATTCCCGAATGACATTCGGCACAAGTTTGTTCAGCAGAAGATGTAAGCCTTTTCTTTCACTCAAATATTCCCACGAAAGAACATATTGAAGCAAGAATGCAAGTGAAGTCGAGGATGAAAGGGGCTCAGGTTTAAAAGAACAGATATTTACACACACAAAGGCCAGGGAATGTATCAATGCTTTCTAGTCACTGATTTTCTGAATACCATGCACATTTTGCTGCACTTTCAGAGGAGATTAAAAGAGAAAATGGGTTGGGCATAAGCTCTTCTGCTCAATACAGAATTACACAGTTCATTGACATGCATACAGGAAAAAAAACATTAAAACACATCAGAGATTTAAATCACAGATGAATCATCCAAGAAAGGTTAAAATTTTGTTAATCAAATATATTTAAGTCATGGAAATTTAAATATAAGCTAACATAAAGCTCTCTTCATTTTATTAATACAATTAAAAAGTACAATAGTTGTAATTATAACTGCATGGCAACAAAGTTAAACAAAAACTTTACATATTTGTTTAGTCTGCATTTCCTTTAAGGTTTGGACCAACTCTGCTGTGAATTGTGTAAAATATTGAGTAAGGAAGAAAACTGACAGAATAAATATTCACCCTTCATTTACACTCTTGCCCATAGCAATTCTTCATAGTATGTCCTTCATAACAATTACTGAAATGACATCTCCCCACCAATATATCTGCTCTATAATAAATAACAGCCTATGAACATACAAAAATCAATATACCAAAACAGAAACAGGCCTATATTTCGGTTATTTTTAGAGTACTTTGCGTTCCTTGGTCTTCATTAGGGGATCCCCCCCCCCAAAAAAAAATAAAATAAAATAAAAAAATAACATCGTTCTGTAAACTAAATAATGTGCGCTTAACTAAAGGCATTAGCCCATTCCTTGGGAAATTACTGTGTCATTTTTGTTCGGAAGTCTATACAGACCTATAAAATATCTTTGCATCTATGCATTTCAGTTTTCATTATATACAGAAAGCAGCCGGGGTTGTTCCGTCAGCGGAAAGTCTCCTTGCCAGGTGCGCTGTTTCCTTCGTAAAAGTTGTTATTTTCGGGTAGCGTGGCTCTTATCCTGCGCTTTTCTTTAAAACGTCCGGAACGGGAAACTTTCCAGGTGCGCCGACACGTTTTCTCATTAAACATGGGCTCAAACTGCGAATCGTCATAGGTTTCATTGCTTATTAAGCTGGAGTCCTTATTCTCCTTAGATTCCGCGGACGGTTTGCCTCCGCCGGTCTTCTCCGGACCAGCCTGGGTCTCCGGACCGCTCTCCTTATTGGCCACTTCGGAGTCCCTGGAAGTGACTTTCTTCCTAACCGTAAATGATTTCCACCAGGGGCTTCTCTCTGCCATCTCCTTCGGCGGGCGTAGGAATATCTACGATAAAACCCCGGATAATAATAATATTAGGCTATAGGCCTACATGATAAAATATTAACAAAGTGTTCATATCATACAAATCACGATGGTTCGCTGGTCTCAAAGTCTCCTAAAGAGATTTTTTAATAGTTTAGTTTTTTATAATTATTCTACTAAATTGACATTCTTTTATTATCAGTAGGCCTATGTTAATATAAAAACTGACCCGGCAAAACATGCTTACAATGAGACAACCGAAACCACAAATCGCATGCGATAGACAGTCACGCACCTGGTTGTAGTAAGCGGCACCAGTCACGGCTGCCTCCGAAACTTAGTACGGAGAAAATATGTTCCCTTTAACAATGTATTAGGTTATAGGTAATCCATGTTAGGGGCTGCGATGGCAATCCGTTTACGACGCAGTGAGACGAGATTAACGCGATTTGCAGTGATAGAGCATATTCCCAGGTGATAATAAATTCCTCCGTGGCCGGACAGGTAAATCTTTCAGAAAAATGTGTAGACGGAAGCCTGCGGAGTTGATTATATTCGGTGGAGGCGCAGCATTCCTTTCGCACCGATTGGCTCATTCTCACCTGTTCAGCCGTCCTACTGGCAGGTAAGGCGCTGTCGAACAAAGTTTATCTAAAGCAGAACAGTGTATGGCTGACAGTGGAGAAATCAAACTCTGGAGAAGTGCCAAGGTCACCTGCCAAAATATGTGTGGAATAATTAGTAGTGTTATACAGCTAGTGAGTAAAAGATATGTTGAATATTCTGGCTGCTGGGCCTCTGCGCCTAGGTGATGAAAAACGGATACAGTTTGTATGGCATGGTGACAATAAAATTTCTAATTACAGACATACATGCATTTGCAAGACAGGTGTGCCTCACATTTTAAGTGAGCATCCATCCATCTCTCCATCCATCGATCTGTCTATCCATTCATTTTCCCATCCATCCATCCATCATCTTCTAGCAAGGTGTCCTTGTCAGAATTACTGTGACATTTTAGGTGATCACTTAGCACTGACATTTATCATCTCAATGGCAATTTGACCTGTGTCACGTTTAGAGAGAGATGAGTAACATATCGTGAATTTCCCTGTTTGTTTCCATAGGAATCACGCTTCTCTGTTCATTTTCCCTATGCTCTTATCTAAAGTGACCCACGGTGGAAGGAAAGGTCACAGAGATGTCTGTGCTTCAGTATTTGAATCTTCATGTCATTAGTACTATATTCTATTTGTTTCACATTAACATTAGTGACATGTGCATGATTTTAGGAGACTGACCGATCAGTAGACATATATGACACATGCATAATTATAGGAGACTGACCAATCATCAGACATATGCGACACATGCATAATTATAGGAGACTGACCAATCAGCACACCAAGTGAAATCCAGCCACTTTTAATTGAAATGGTCATAGCTGATAGTGTCCCTCCTCACATGAATTAAGTGGGTCACCCCACCTGTGCATCCCCCGCACCCCCTGCATGTGGAGATGCATGCTACCTCCCATGTTTGCATGTGTTTCCTCCCGCAGTTCAAAAGCATAGTTTGCTGAGCTAAAGGCTGTAAATTGCCTTTAGAGCCTGGCTATGTGTTCATACTCTGTCACTTGAAGCAGCCATCAGTTTGGGGACACATTTAACTCATTTACATGATTAAAAACATACCTAAGCTTTAAGCAAAAAACATCTGAAGGCAAGTTTCTTTTTACAAGCGAGTTTCATTATGTTTTGAAATCGAGTCATCAATTTGGGGACATATGTAACAAATCAAGCAAAAAAATCCATTCACTAAATTAAAAACATACTCAATCTTTATGCAAATAACATCTGAAAGAAAATTTCTTTTTTCAAGTTTCATTACATATTAACCAAATAATCAAATAAATTGGGATACAAGGGACAGTCCTTTCTTATGGGTTTTTGCAGTGGACTGAGATGGAAAATGCAGACGATTAAACAAAGACAAGGCAGTGTACAGGTGACAGTGTAAGTGACAGTAACCTCCTGCCTATATCCCAAGAGGACTACAGGGTAGATGCAACATGCTCTCCTCTGTCTCATGCACTCATTGTGCTATAAATCTTGTTTTGTGAAACAGATGAAAGATGTATGTCTGTCATTTTAAGCATTTTAAACATTTTACATAGTTGACTACTTAACATCAGAAATTCAATGCATAGTCTTTTGGCTTGCAAAAGCCCCTGATTTCAAAATAAATCATCAGAATCCTAAAAGAAGACATCTTTGTACCTGGACAGTCCCGTAGAGCAGTGTGTCTCCACCTGGTCCTCAGGGACCCCTGGAAGCTCCATGTTTTTGTTCCCTCCCAGAGCAAAAACATGGACTGTCTTGGAGTCCCCAAGACCAGGATGGAGACACCCTGCCATACACAGACGGCTGTATACATTTTTCTTCAAGCCATAAATTAAGTTGTTAGATCCTTCAGGTAAGTTTATTGCCCAAGTCAATTTTTTTTTAATCTGTCACACACACTATGAAAGCCACACTTTCCAAAACTCTGCTGGAATTAAACATATAGGTTTCAATGCATATTGTGTAACATCAAATTAAAGATATTTATACTGGTGTTAATAATCCCACCCTGAGAATATACCCAGCAACTTCACTGTCTTTAAAAGGTGACTCTATTTTTATTCTTTAAAACAAGACGTCTTCATGTTCGATCAGGAGCTGAACAATTAATTTCTGGTGCTGTGTGTCGTTCAGAGTTTCTAGACTATCTTGGCTTGGTGGCTGCATTAAAGTAGGCCCGAACACGATACCCAGATTTTCTGCATTCATAAAGTTTTCCTTTTCGAATAAGGTGACCCTAAAGGGAAAACAGAAAAAGAAACATTGTCAAAATCAAGAAGTTACATAGAATGTTTCTCAGGGAGTGTCAGTGGTCCTTGGCAGTCACGTGACAGGAAGCCTCCTGGACTCACCTCTTCAGGTGCGCCAGCAAGTAACGTAGCGTCTCGTGGTGGGCGGCCGGCAGGAGTAGCAAACCCTGGCGAACAGCCGCCAGTCTGGCGCCTGGATCTGGCATTTCTACAATAAGGAATCCGCCATTACAGTAGATTCTACATCACCATGGAAACAAGCAGGAGCTCAATAGGTCTGTGAATGTACACAGTATCCATACTGTACACTGGGAGGCATATTCCCAGCAAAACTTTAAAACACAACTTCACAAATAAAGACCCATCCATCTATACATGTCCATAACTGTTTATCCAGTGCAGGGTGTCAGTGTATTTAGGAAAGTTGTTATCATTAATATCTTGTAATAGGTCTTACTCGCAGCATGTATGAACTTGGGGTAAACGTCGTAGGTGATGATGGGCACTGGCAGCTCTCGCAAATAGAGCTTCAGTGCCCCGGCGATGGTGTTGATGTCCGCGTACACGCTAGCGCTGATGTCAACATCCTCTCCTCCTGCAAGATGATGGCGGAGGAGTCACGGCGGAGTTACACCGGGGGCGGCTGGGATGCCCGCAACTCTACACCCACCCAGCTCGCTGCCTAGCTTGACCCCCCTCCCGGGGGCCCACAGCCATCACAGTTCATGCTGACTTAGCCTGTCGTTTATCATGGGGGGGCAGGAGAGGTCGTTACGCACCCACCTCGATCGAAGGCCAACTTCACGTGCTTCACATCTTCTGTGCAGCCAGAGACCCTGTAGAGCCCTTCAGACTTGAGACCTGTGAGATGATGACACATTTTGATGCTTTGCAGAACCACATGCCGTCAACCTTCACCAATTCCCATTCAGTCCTGGGGTGTGGATGCCTCACAATCAGGAAGAATCCCAGGGTGTGTAGGTTGTAGGCAAATTTCTAGATGAACAGTAATACTTTCAAACACAACTTGAAGGCCTTTTTAAAAACGCACACACCTCTCTGCTCTATCTCCCAGATGCACATGTCCAGCACCATGGGGCGCTCTGTGTTGTGAGCCTTGACCAGCGTGGTGAGGTCACAGCTGAAAACCCTCTTTATCCTCCGTGGATCTGGCTGACAGTCCCTGGGTATATGCCTGACGCATTGCTTGTGTGCGTTTAGCCCACAATCTGTAGAAACCAGGAGGAAGTGGCCACCAGTCAAAACCTCAAACACAGCAGACACAGTGCAGCACAGGACCTAAACGATGCAAATATACTGAGCAAAACACAAAAAATCAGGCAGCACTCAAACCATCAGTCGGTATTATGCTTCTGATGGTACTACAGAGAGAGATAAATTTACATGTGTTTAGCAAATACTGCACTTCGAAGTCAGTAGTTTGTACATGCAGTTATTGACAGTATTGCAAATCATGAAGCATACGACACACAATTATAAATTACATACATGTATACAGACACTCTTTAGGTTATGATGGTCCATATTACAATGTCAGCTTTAGGATGATTATCCACTTCCATTCGTTTTTCACTCTCAGTACATTATTCAATTAATTACATGAGAAATTTAACACTTTATTATAAAATAAGCTTTGTGTTAATGATTTTGCCCAACTGTAGGCTAATGTAAGTATTCTAAGCATGTTTAAGGTGGGCTAGGCTAGGCTATGATGTTTGTTAGGTTGGGTTTACTGTATTAAAATGCATTTCCGCCTCACAATATTCTTTCCTTATAAATAGGTCTTTTTCGGAATGTAACCCCATCGTAACCCAGGGAGTGTCTGTATATTGCACTTCAGTGATAGTGGTAGTAGTCAGTGTTCTGCAGAGTTACTGCTCTCTAGAAGAAGCTATTTTGTCATTTGTTTGTTGGGGTGTGTATAGCCCTACAGCATTTTCCTGATGGCAGAACAGTATGCTCATGGTAGGGGGTGTGCTGGGCATTTGGGGTTTTCTGGAAGCAACTAATGCTGAAACCGTCTTGGAGGGCTGGCGGCCGTGAGCCGAAGAGAGACCCAGCTGCCTTAAGCACCTGATTTCAGGCTTCTCTGTCAGCAGAAGAGCAGCTGGTGGCCCTTACTGTTGTATAGTAAGTCAGAATAGATTCAGTGGAGCACTTGTAGAAATGTTTCAGGGGCTGCTCTGGCAGGTGGGCTCCCTGCAGCCTCCTTGGGATGTGTAGGCTCTGCTGTGACCTTTTAAGCAAGCGGAAGGTGTTGAAAGGTCATGGGAGGTCCTGAGTGATGTGCATTCCGGGGAATTTAAAGCTGCGAGCCAGCTCTACATCATCTCCGTTGATGATCCGTTGAAGTGAATGGCTGAGTACACAAAGTCTTTTGTGTTCTCAATGTTGAGGACTAGGTTGTTGGCTGTGCACAACATTGCCAGATAGCATCCTCATTTGATGTTTATGACCTAGAAGCTAAGTGGTATTGCGCCAAGGTGGAGGTACAGCATCATGAGCTCTGGAAACCGTAGCACATACTTTCAGAAGATGCTGGACGTTGTTGATTATCCATAACTCCTGGTTAACACTAGAATCCCTGAAAAAAATCAAGCTCTCCGGACAAGGAGCCCTCCCCTCACTCCCCACACAAGCTGCCCGCAGCCCCATCAGTGCCAATCAACACTTAAATTGTTTCGCAAATGAAGCGAGTTTCACGGTTTCAACCTCGAGTCAGCAAAGAGACGTTTTTCTAAGAGTGTGGTCTGAGGAATC
>JABFDZ020000138.1:18896657-18908595 GCA_019775955.2 Pollimyrus isidori | reverse complement strand
CCCCCCCCCCCCCCCCCCCCCCCCCCCCCCCCCCCCCCCCCCCCCCCCCCCCCCCCCCCCCCCCCCCCCGCAACAGTAGCACAGCTACCCGCCTTGTCCGCGCCGCAGGTGCCCCGCCCGCCCTGCCCTGTGGGGATGATGTAATCAGACACTCGTTCCAGCTCGTGCAGGACAAGTGTGAGCAAGTCGCAAGGCCCAGGGAACACGAACACGTTCTGTACATTAAGATAAACATCAGGCTCTCAATGGGACGCCCACGCCTGCCACATAACGGCCCCTTTATTTCCCCCCGTCCAGACCTGGCTTCGATTCAATACCAAGCGATGAAAAGCCCACGACAGGATGGGCTCCGGTCAGGAGGAGTCCAGCAGGCGTGTGCGTGTCCATGAATCAGCAAGCTCCACGACTCACCATCTTGGCCTCTGAGTGGATGCTGGGGATGTGGGGGGAGGAGCAAGAGTTGTTGTGGGCGTGGCCTTGCATCGGCATCATGCTGGAGCTCATGGGCATCTGTCTCTCCATCTGAAGCGGTCAAGGTGAGACACAGGAGCGATCAGCCCGCCAACCGGCATGGTCCACACCACCTGACACAAAGCGCCCTCGACGAGATGCGGGGGCCTGTCTGTAATTACGCAGTTTGCCGCAAAAAGGGGCTTCTTCTGCACTTCCATGACCTCAACTTCACACATCATCCCTGTAGTTTCCCCACATGATTCGGTTCTCAGCAGTTTAAATGGTGAGTCAAAGAGAAACTAACACAGGAAGAGACCCGCAACCAGAATACATCTCCAGTGGCCTAAGAATAACTGTGCCTGGTGGGGCCTGAGAGAAGAACCACAGCCGCCCGCGGTGGCTGGTGGGATCCATGTGTAGCCACGGCGTGAGAAAGCTGTAAGGCAAATCTAACAGGTGCAAAAATATTCC
Organism: Pollimyrus isidori; assembly: GCA_019775955.2. NCBI lineage: Eukaryota > Metazoa > Chordata > Actinopteri > Osteoglossiformes > Mormyridae > Pollimyrus > Pollimyrus isidori. The sequence goes on along the minus strand of JABFDZ020000138.1, from coordinate 18,907,671 downwards.
CTGCCTGAAAGCTGGCAGAGTTTGCGTGGCTCTGAAGCCATGGAGCCCAGAGCAAGGTAGGGTGGCATTAGCTTCCATCACACAGGCTGGGGGCCACCATGCGCCTGGCCAGGAGCTGTTAGACAGAGAAGCTGGGGTCCCCCGATACTGGGTTGGCGATTTGTGTTAAGTGTCAAAATACCACTGGGACCCACTGCTGTCAGTCACCTCGGGAACACAGACAGGCCCACAATTTGACTGAGACTGAACATGCCAGCAAAAAGAAGAAAAAAAAAAGAATACAGGTCATCTGGCATTGCATGATGTATGATGTCATTAAATGAGGGTGGGGCTGTTCTTCACCAGGAGCTCATCCCGACTCACAGACCCACATTGTCTGCCTCATGGGGCCTCGGATAAGAAGGGTTTTTCTATAGGCTTTCAGTGCATGTTAATAAGGGGAAGTACAGCGACCGGGGGGGGGGGGAGACAAAACAGGAATCAAAGGTAAAGGGCAAAATGGGGGACCTGTGCTTGACCGGAATCAGAAATATACCTGCATGAGGTTGGCCATTGGGGGGTACTTACGGGCATGAGGACTGCAGAGGAGCCGGGCATAGTGGGGTCCGGCAGCGTCCCGGCCATGGAGGCGGGCAGCGGCTGGCGTGGCCTGTTCCTCATGTGCAGCAACGACGACAGCGAGTTCGGCACAGGCCTGCAAGAGTGACAGACGTGCCCGATGAACATGGAGAGAACCTGGGTCCTGCTGCTGGGGCCATGTGCTGGGATCCCGACCCGGCCGCAGACTCTCCAGCTCGCCGTTAAATCAAAGGCCTTCAGGTTCCGGTCTAGATGTGTGAGACATCAGCAATGGCTGCTGAGGCCACCAAGTGGCAATGGAGCGTCTTGAGAGGCCGGGGGGGAAGTGGGCAGAGCTTTGGGGGCCTCGGGAGAAAATGTGCTGAAGCCCCCCCCCCCCCCAGCTGTGTGCACTGACGTCTCCCCTAAGACTGGAGTTATCTTCTGACATGGTTCACCCTCCACATATGCTCAGCCTTTTAACTGGTCCTCAAACTCCCATAAGAAATCCCAGTAAAAAACACACAAACTAAAAAGACAGACAGGCAGACAGACACATGATTAGATAGATGGACACACAGAAGTGGTCTAACAGATTGTACTTGATCCACGATCTGTGCAGGTTCCCCTGTGGTTCAGCATGCAACTGAATCACAGATTAACTGCAAAGTTTAACCATAATAGTGTGAGAAACACTTCTGCTTTTAAAAGTGATAAATGTTGTTGCCACAGAGGACATGCATTCAGAGCTAGAAATTCCTTTCTCACAATATGGGAGAATTCCCCCCTTATGTGAAGCATATTGGGGGTAAGTACAGATTTTCAGTGGGGATGCCCTAAAAAATAGAATAAAATTTTTTTTTGCAATTAAAAAAATAGTGGGAATTTGATAGCGCTGGCCTTGGCATTTTCAGTGCCACCCGCTTCCCATTCTCTTGACAAGCTGTTTGAATGGTTTTCCTGACTTTTGTTATTCTATTATCTCAATAAAATAACTTGTGATCTCAAGAAAACTTAGGCTATGTTGAGATCATGAGAAAAATAAGCCACAAAGTCAGAAAAAGACAATAATGGATGTTCTACTAACTTCCGTATTCCGTATGAAGTGATGAAAAGATACAGATGAAGAAACTGTGCAAGTGTAAACCGGCATGTTAGAAGTTTCTTGCTATGCAAGTTCTCTCAGTAATAAATGGAAAGCAAAATAACCCAGTCCATGACTCAAAACTGTGATACAATACAAACCAGACAGACAGAGAGTGATATAGCGAAAGATACAATTAGACAGATAGATAGATAGAAACTTGGCAATCCCAGAATTATTTGACCCAGAGTACAGTGGTACCTCAGTTCTCAAACTTAATCCGTTCCGGACTCTGGATCAAATCCTAAAAAGTTTGAGTTCTGATGGAATTTTTCCCATAAATAATGGAAAACCAATTAATTTGTTCCTGACCCCCCAAAATTACACTTAAATATGTTTTTTGTTTTTTTTTAGCAAATGAGCAGGATAAAACCAGAAGAGCATTTTTTTCTTAATGGCTTCCAAAGCAATAAAGACCTAATCCCAACATTACCCCTGTCCTGCCCCGATGGTCCACTCCATCCGTGTGCCACGCCCCCTCGTTAACCTCGAGTGGGATCCCCATGTGATTGGCTGGTTGCTGTCATTAGTCCTCTGTGTTAACTCTGTGTTTCAGTTTGTTTCCCCAGTCCGGTCATTGGGTGTGTTCAACTTGCTCACAGCTTAAAGCAAAGCATTCTGATCCTGATGCAATGCATTATGGTTAGATGCATTGCAACCTCTCACTCGGCTGCACAAACGGAAACTGCCTCCGTGACGACACACCTTTGCCCTTATTGGCTGAAGAGTTTAGCTACACGCATGACGTTTGTATCTCGGGCAGTTCCAATGCGTAATCTACTATTCCTCCTGAATATCACATAAAACAGTGAGAACTGGTTTTCAGTTAATTTACCTGGTAAAATAAAGTTTAAATAAATGACATAAATCCTGTAATAGTACATGTAAGTTATTGCTTTATTTATTGTTAGTTACTGTAATGTTGCGCTGCTTTATTTGGTTAATTGTCCAGTCTGTGAAGAAGGCATTCAAGTAAGAATTGCATTGTGGTATGACTCATTTCCTGGCGCTTGCAATTTATATTAGGGCAGTGTTCACGGTTCGACTTCTGATATTCAGATTGAGTTCTAGGTCAATCTCGTTTGTTCGACTTTCAAGAAATTCGAGTTCTAGTGAGTTCGAGAACCGAGGTACCACAGTGTGTCATGATGACTGCAAAAGAATGAGGGTGTTTGAACTCACATACGCAGGACAGATATCTCCACTGATCTCCCTTTAATCTCTGCGTGTGACTCGACTGATGCAGCCGTTACTAGCCTGACTCTCCCCCCCACACCCCAGTCACCCCTGCACACGGTATCCTTCCACAGCTCTCATTACTGCTCCAGCCCAGTGAGGTCCAAATTCGGGGAGCTCTCAGAGTCTGGAGGTGCTGCAGCGACATAAAGAGCAAGTCTAGCACTGGAGAAGTGCTGTGTCTCTGAAACACACCGCTGGCTGTAAAGAAAAAAAAAAAAGGAAAAATAAAAAGCCTCTTGACAGCTGTCCAATAGAAAGACGTATTAATGTGTGGAGGGCAGAAAGGAGAGTTAATTAGGGCCGGCTCCAGCTGTGCAAGAAGAAAGAAACCTTTGAAGGCGCGCAGGTTCCCTGGCCCGCCCTTCGGGCCGTCAGAGCTGCTCACCTGCAGCTGACGGCCCATCGACGGAAAAACCAACAGCGCGAGGCGTCCAGAAGGACCGGTGCGGGAAACAAGTGCCCTTTTCTGAGCGTGGATCTAAACGGGGTGAAAATAAAATCCGCCACACAGTCTGCGTGTGCACTGGGCGAAGCAAACGTGGCCTGCACAGCACGTGCACTCATGCGACCATGGGCCTGGCGATCAGCGTTTGCGGCCCCCCCCAGGGGGCAGGTGAATGCGCTGCAGTCCTGACCCTGTGCTCTCACATTACCCTGCGCCTCGCGGCTTCAGCATGACATCACCACTCCCCCCATTGGCTCCCGCCCTCCCTCCCATCGCTCTTCCTTTTCTCCATCCCATTCCCTTCATTCCCTTTCTCACTCCCTTCTTTCTCCAAAGCTGGACCAAGACCCAGTCCTGCGACGTGAAATTTAAAAAAATAAATAAAGAAAAAAAGCCATGCAGGGCCGCCCCATGCCGCCGGTGCAAGTCGCCGTGCTCAGCCGTCTTCTCTTCCTGCCAGAGCCAGATCGCAGCGCAGCCGTTCTGCACTCACGCAGACAGCATGCGCACGATCCCGGGTCCTAAATCCCGACTCGCTCGCTGTGTGACTCAAACTCAGGCGTGCTGGCTGCTGCCCAGGCGGGGGAGGAGAGAGCGCCAGGCCTCGCCGCACCACTGACTCACATCCTTCCCTTCTGAACCCGCTCCAGCGCTGATGTAATCTTCTTGGCTCGCTATCGCCCCACCTCCCCCTCCCTGCCTGCCTGCCTGCCTGCCTGCCTGCCCACCCTCCTGGCCTGGCTCAGCCTGCCCGTCCACCCCTTTCCCTCATCCGACAACCCCAGCCTCGCCGCGCACGCTAGTGAAGTCACCATTAACCATGCTAGATACAGCGATTCAGAGAGAGAGAGAGAGAGAGAGAAAGAGAGAGAGAAAAAAGCTTTCGATTGTAACCAAAACAGCCCAGGGCCGAGCTCCAGATGCATAGAGCCGCGGCAGCACGGTCGCTGTGGCGACGGGGGCAAACACTGAGAGAAACAGCCGCCAGAGAGGGCTTGCAGCTGCCTGGCGCTCGGAGTAAACACTGAGCAGGACGTGTCAGTGATTTACTGCCTTTAATCACATGCGGGAGGAAAGTACCACGGAGCTCGGCTGAGGAAACAGTCAGAATCCAATCAAATAAATCAACCCTAATGGCTAATGACAAAGGCTGACTTTTATTGGCGGACCAGGGATCGGACCCGAGGTTCAGGGGTATCGCTGCACTTGGGGCAGGACAGTAAATAGTAGTAGAGAAGAGAATGTTGGCAAAATTACACAATTTCGCTTGTCCACTTTAGGGGGCTATCCTGGAGCAAATTCAGCCACCAGCTCATTCCACTACGCTGTGCTGAAAAAAAGATACTGGGGTCATTCCCGCCTGCTGCCATCAGACCCCACAGCACCTCTTCTCAATGTGCCACACCCCCCCCAACCATAACATGTCCGCAAGTGACCCATCTCTGTAAAAACACATATCCAAAGATATGTGCTATCTGTATATTATTATTATTATCATTATCATCATCATCATCATGTGAACCTTGTTTTCTGTGTATGAGAGGGACCAGCACACATGAAGGGACGGAAAAGACCGTCCTACACAGCGTTCTTAGGGATGCTGAGGGTTCTGATGTACATATACCTATTGTTTTATAACCCAGCCACACGCTCAGGTTGACCAGCCCATGAGAGCTGCAGTATCCCTGACAGCATGACCGACCAAACAACAACACAAATGCAGACCTGGGGATACACTATCACAAGCAACTCTTATCCAGGGATTCAGAGATCCTTTTTGTCTTCTTTCAAGGCGTAGGTTTCCACACTGGTAGCGACCAAATCAGCTTCTCCCCCCCTTCTCCCCATACAGACCCCCTATCTTCTCCCCCTTCTCCCCGTGCAGACTTCAGCCTCCTTGTACAGATCCCATTCTGGCCCCCCATCTCCCAGGACAGAGCCTGGTCTGCCCCGCCATCTTCCAGGAGAGACCCCAGCCTTTACCCCTACCCCCCCAGGCAGATCCCCGCTCTCCCTGATGTGCCGCAGCCTGCATATGTGGTGGCCCCAGGCACAGATGACACAGAGGCGCTGGAATGAGAGGGAACGGAGCCTGGGCGTTCCTCTCCAAACGCACTATTAAACACGCTGCAGTACACAATGAGCTCATCCTAATTCAGCTCAGATGTAGTCCCGCGTTGACTTTCTGCGGAGCTCAGTGCTGGTCGGGCTGGGTCACCCATCCAATCCCCTGGCGTGCCAACGCCCCCCAGAGCCCAGACCTGGTAGGTGCTCATGGCGTGTTAGCACCATTGGGCGTGGCCAACGGCCTGCCTCACACCAACAGGATCCACCACTAAGTATCCCACCATCATCTCTCTGCGCTCCAGTCTCATGGGTGACCCAAAGGGTGACACACAGCAACCACTCTCATCCATCCGCATTAAACTTTTACTCCTCAGACAGAATCCACATCCCAAAGACTCAGGATTCGCGAGCAGCTCCAGAACCTTCTTACTGTAGGGAAGACGACCCAGACAACGAGCTCTTTCATACGGATGCCAAATAAACTCCATTATGAAATTAAAACATGCTGGGACAACAGGCGAATGCATTCTGCATTTAAAAGAAAAATATGTCTCAAAAATAAGAGAGACCACCGGCACAATATCCGCAGCATGTCAGTAAACACACAATGCTTCTTATTTAGGTTTCAACTTCCTTCAAATTGTGCTTTTCAGAGGTGTGAAAACTATGTATGTATTTGCAACATGAAATTCATATATATAAAAAAGGAGAAGGTAATGAATTCCCCCCCCCCCACACCCACTTTTGGCGCGTGTGGTTTGCTCAGGCCCAATGCATGCTCCACAGACACATATTCTTGCTGCATTCTTGCAAAGCTTTGTGTTGTGAATCCAGCTTATCTGATCACTAACTCTCTTGACTCTGGAAATAGGAACTGAGCCACCAACAGCTCCACCCTACGCCTCCACACCATCCAGGCCCACAAATAGCTCAAACTGCCCACTACCCCTTCGCTTTGGCTGCCATGCTCCACGTACCCCCGCTGAGGATCATTTGGAAGCTTCTATTCCGTTCCCCCTTTTGCCATTTTTTTTTCCCTCTTCCTAATTCGTTGCCGATAGCTTGCGAATATTCTGAGCCCACAGACTGGAGACTGACCAAATGTAGGAGGACATGTGCAGCAAGAGGTCCAATGCAGAACTTGTGCTGTCAAGCTTGTGCTACACATCACCGTAAAGATCATATGTGTTATGATTCTGAACGAGTGACTCTGACAAATTGGGCAGATAGACCAGGAGCCAGCAGTTTCTTTGGAGATTTATGCTTAGTGAGGTATTCCATCGTAAAATCATTACATTCATGCATATAGTTTAAGGATAATTTAATACATAACCCTTTCTGAAATAGTCCACAGGTACCTGAATGGATTTCATGCTAGTAGGAAGAGCTACAACATCAAAGCTGACCACGCTGATAACTTTCTTTTACTCTTTTGAGCTGAAAGAATCGCAGACACATTACGTTCTTCGCAATGACAGATCTTTATATTTCTCACCGATAGCCCTGCTTCTCTGCTGGTTGTCTCCTCAATGTAATGACACAGAAATGTTGTGGTAGATACACACTTCCTTCCAGCATCTGGCAAGCAAATATGAAGCATCAGCTGTGAACTTCCTCTACGCTTTGCAGCCCTGACGCCAGAGCGATCAGAGGGTCACGACATTACAAGGAGTCTGACAGCGTAGTGGAACATTCCACTCGACTACCAGAGGGGCCAGAGGCTGCTGGAATTCTCCATTCCAACAGACATTTTGGGGGTGCGGGGGGGGGCAACAGGAACACTCCCCAACACAACTATGCCTGGGAGAGATCCTCAGAATGTGTCTTTTTCATCAAACATGTGTTTCTCATACACAAAGGAAATCTGCAGCATGGGGACCCTCAAAACATTTACGCGAGATAAGAGATCGGTGATTCTGCTGCACAGCGATTTTTGCCCTTATTCCTGGAACTTTTAAGGCTCAGTCGATACAGACTCAGTATTCCTCCGTGTTCCCCCCCTTTAACGGTTGACCTTATGCACTCGACAGGTTAATAGTTACATACTCCTTGACATTCAAGGCAATGACAGGTGCTCACAATTCAGCACGGCGCAGAGCCAAACGTGGGATTCCTTTCCCTAGCAAGATAGTAATTTCCATGACACTATGAATCGTTTCTACTTCCCCTGGGTTTTTGACGCCACTCTGCCCAGAAGACCGGTTTCACAAAGCACAGGCCTCCACTGGACTAGTGGATAAGCGAACATATAGAAAGCCAGCCTTAATTGATTCCAAGCCTGTGAGCCCTTTTGTAAACACTGGGGAGCAATCAGCACCCCCCCCACCCCCCAAGCCGGTCCACATTTTGGTTCCAGTCCACCACCTGCGTGCCAGAGGGAGGTAATCAAGGGCTTTATAATTAGCTGACAAGTAAAATCAGGTGTGCAGGTGGTGAAACTGAACAAAAATATGGACCGCCCCGGAGGGGGGGGGGCAGCACTACTACAGGCCCCCCAGTTTCCTCACACTTCCCAATTCCTCCGTCCCCCAGCCAGCAGCAGCTCTGATGAGTCACACAGTCACATGCTTACTGTGTAAGACTCATGCCATTCATCAACACTCTTGCTCACTTGCAATCCACATTCACTAACATGATACTCAGGTCAGGTGGGTACGCATGCTGTCCTCAGTCCAACGCTGCCACTGGCGCGCACACGCATACGCAGACGCACACACACACACATGCACAGACACACATGCACTTACACACAGTTTTGCATATGATTGTGGGGACTTTCCATTGATTTCTATGGGCAAAACTGTAATCCCAACATGGGAACCCCTACCCAGCTCTAACCGTAGCCAAAAGTAGCTAAACAAAATACGAGACTTTTGGCACTTTTAGGTTTTTGACTGCATTCACTGATCTTTCTGGGGACTTGAAAAAAATGGTCCTCACAACGTCTAAATAGGTTATTACATTGTGGGGAACATTTGGTCCCCACAATGTAATTTAAACATAATCCTCACACACAGACACACACACACCTCTCTGCCCACTCCCTTCAGAATTCCCCCTCACTGGGATTGAGGCCTCATGAATAAGTTAAACGATCGATTAGTATGGAAGACACCCGATCCTTGTGCTGGCCCATTCGGGGAACATTTCATGAAGCTCATTACACTAAAATGGGGGCTGGGAAGAGTATGAAGTCCATCCCAGATCCATGACTCCATCAAGGGGGCTCCCCTACACCTCAGAACGAAAAAACGTAATCCATGAGATTCATCTCAAAACAAGCAAACATAATCCATAGGATGCACTTTACACCGAACAAATGTAACCCAATATATATTTCAAACTGAGCAAACATAATCCATGAGATTCACCTTAAACAGAACACACGTAATCCATGAGATGCACTTCACATCAAACAAACAAATCTGAGATGCATCTCTCACCGAACAAATGTATCCCAGGCCCAAAGAGCACCAAATGAAGGGAAACAACAGCGAGAACAACCTATTTGCATCTATCTATAGTTTCTGAGCAATAATCGTTAAGGCTAATTGATATTTTATTTAATGACACATTCTGTTTGTTAAGACATTTTAGTGATTTGGCCGCGTCCACAATTTCTAAGTGAAACTGCACAATGGCCTGATGCTCACAGCCTATAATCTGCATTTTACTGCAGTTTCCATACCCCAGTGCCCCAGAGTGTGAATCGCGTGGGGTGAGGTGGAGGCGCAGGTCAGCTATTTCAGAACATGCCCACGATTACACAGGGGCGTGGGGGGCAGCGCGAGTGTCATCTGCGGGTAGGAAGTTCCTGGGGGGAAAGAGGCATGAGGCAGGCGGGCAGCTGGCCCTCACGGCTTCCTGTGAAAAGCAACCCATCCCAGATCAGGGACCCCCGGCTTTCCTGACGATGAGGATTATCTGCCTGCTTTCTCTGCTAAGGGGACTTCCTTCATCCTGCACACGCGTCTCCCCAAAAATTTCTACTCACCCTCTTTGTAAACCCACTAATTCCCCATCTCCGCTCTCCCCCAGTCCACCCACCTGATCTCCTCTCAGCCTTCAAAAATGATCTGAAAGAGGGTTTACCCTACACTCTAGCTCAATATCTGGACAACCCCCACCCACCAACGTCTCCCCAGTCATGTCTCCATCAGCCAGCCCCCTTATTTAAATAGTGACTGGGCCATTAAGCACAACTTTGTCCCCCAACCCAAGCTCGCCCAACATTAAACCCAAGGCAGAGCTTCTGTCTCACATCTGCTTACAGTGTGTAATCATAGTTTCCTCAGCCCGTTTTGACACAATTGGTGTTTAAGCTATGTTTAAACGTCATCACGTGGTAAACACCCCTACAGACCACATGCTGCCCTCGCTGCCCAAAGTCCCCGCAAGGATGAAACCCCGAGTTTTTTGAGGAAGCGCCTTCCTGCCCAAGTGTGGCCACTGGCGAGCTGCCGTCCTTCACCATGACCCCCGTTCCTCAACATGCACACAAAACACACAGCAACCGAAAATACCCTACCAACAACCTGCAGGAGAATCTCCCCCAAAATCGGCAAAGAGGCCCACCACCCTCCTTGCTCTGCTGAACTAAACAAAAACGAATGTCCTAACTGGACAATGCAAGACCGCACGTGTGATATCATCTTTGGCAGTGACCAAAACAGCCCCGAACCCCTGCCCCCCCTAAACATGGAGGTACTCCCACAATACTAGCAGTGACCTTGGCACAATGACTTTAGGACAACACATAAGTCGTGAGAGCTTTTCCTCCTAATATTTATGTCAGAATCCCTCAGCTTTTGCAAACAGTTTACCTCCGAGACTGACACTAAATGGCACCGAATGGCGGCCCAATAACAGCAGCCAGTCACAGTGCTCCGTCAGCCGTGAGCACGAGAGCAGGTGCTCGACGTCACAGTGCTCCGTCAGCCGTGAGCACGAGAGCAGGTGCTCGACGTCACAGTGCTCCGTCAGTCGTGAGCACGACAGCAGGTGCTCAACACCAGACACGCACAGAAGAGACATGGTTTTCGGGCAAAACAAGTATGGGACCAGTGGTATAGAAACAAGAGTGTGCACCTCCCAATATTTTATTTGGCCTCATTTGCCCCCCCTCCCCCCAGCACCAAAAAAAAAAAAAACAAACCTTGGCATTTAAATTATGTTGTACCCCCCCTGCCAACACCAAACTCCCTCCTATGTCCTTTCACAGGACAGTGCATCAATTTTTTTTTTCAAATGACTATACATCTTGGATACCCGCAGACAACACGAATACATTAACTCTGAACAGAAACTAAAAAATGTATTATCTGTATGTATGTTTGTATATGTCCCACAGTGATTTTTCTTTACGATATCTATATGAGGGTGGGATATTTATATTTAGCATTAATAGTGCGGCTCTTTTTCTCATGTCCCAGACACTCTGAACAGGTGCCAGGTTTGCACTCAGGGAAGACACCAGGGATTAAGATTCTGTCTGTTAATGACGCTAAAGACTCTGTTCTGTGAGAGAGGCTCACGAGCCGTGTGAGTCTCACACTCGTGTA
>JABFDZ020000138.1:18883143-18896557 GCA_019775955.2 Pollimyrus isidori | reverse complement strand
CATCAGTCTCACGAGCCGTGTGAGTCTCACACTCGTGTACATCAGTCTCACGAGCCGTGTGAGTCTCACACTCGTGTACATCAGTCTCACGAGCCGTGTGAGTCTCACACTCGTGTTCATCGCTACACCGGCACGTACCAATGAGAGATTCAAGCGAAGGATGTACTGCTAAGAGATACTTGCCAAACTCAATCTGGTTCTGATAAGTACAGTTACAAACAGGAGCACCTCACACTTGGTTTTACGCTGCATACTTTGGGTTTTGTGCATGTGTGACTCAAGTGAGAATCGGGTGTGGGCAGCATGTCACTTTCACAAGGTGCCGAGGTGAGCAAAGTTGGAGACATGCGAGACCATCAGGTGTCAAGTGCGTTATGATATCAAGAGCGATAGAGGCACCCTGAGACGCACTGATTGCCATTGTCTGGGAGGCTCTGCAGTGTGTGTGTGTGTGTGTGTGTGTGTGTGTGTGTGTGTGTGTGTGTGTGTGTGTGTGTGTGAGAAATTTCATCCCCATCAGATTAAAGGCCCTGCTGGATTATCAGTCAGAGCCACTGATGGGCAGCTCATGTAAAATTCAGAAGACGTCTAATTCACCCATGTGGGAAACAGGCCGTCACGGTCCTGTTCGTGCTGCACCGCGCTTGCGGGGCAAAGGCAGCAACCAATCGGTCTGAGCAGGAGTGCAATGGGACACACCATTGGCAGGAAAGAGCTCGGAGCGACACCCCTGTTTATGAGGACACTTTCATTCTAAGACATTTCACAAATCTCTTAGGTAAATTAACAGCTCTGCCTATTTCATAGAAACATCCTTTACCTTTTCTCATTTAGCTAAAAACATAGAACACCCATCCACCAATCTTTTAGCTGTTTATCCAGCACCATGCCGCACCGAGACTGGACCAGGAAGCTGGAAGCAGAGTGCACAAGGCAGCGGAACGCCATGGATGAGATGCCAGTCCATGGTAGGTCACATGTAGACAGCTCTGTCATAGCACATGCACATGCTAAGGGCGATTTCGAGACACTCAGGCACTGTGCACTACCAGAGTTAAACCCAGAGGAAACCTGAGGAATGACAGCCCTACCCCTGGATATGTGAGGCCACAGTAGTACCCACTGAGGCACCCCATTCACACAAACCAGAGCACAGAGGGGCACAACATTGTCTCTACAGCAGGCTTCTTGTAGTTTCGAAGACCATTGCTGCAACCTTTTCTTAAAAAAAATGCAATGCATGTTCTGAGTTTGCAACCACAGTCCAAAAACAAGACGCCAGGCTTAATGGTGTTTCTCAACTGCCCATTGGATCTCTATGCCCTGTGACTGACTGGCATCCCATCCAGAGTCTACCCTAGCCTTGCGCCCATTTGCTGCCTAGGATAAGCTCCAGGCCACCCTGACCAGGACAAGTGGTTAGAATATGGATAGATGAAGCAGAATTTTTGACTGTCTGGCAGCCAGGAAGCCTTCAGAATCAGTTATGGCACTGAGAGGTGAAAATGGCAACATGGGAGTCACCCTTAAAAAGCAGACAGGGTGGATGATGATGTCATCACGGGACACGCCCCCAGCACTCACATGCCGACCTGCGTGGTCATATATTCCACTTTATAATTTATAGGCACAGCAGCGCGAACACCAACGCCAGACTGAGTCATTAGGCAAACAGACACTCTGTGATTTAATGAGGTCAACACCAGAGGATAACTAACATACACTATACTAACCCTTACAGTGATTCATAGCAAATTTAAAAGGAATATGAATGCGCATGGAACTCCATATTTATGGAAGCTTAACGGCAGAGAACTAGCATCAGTGACATTATCCCGTCTATTTTCTAGATCTTCATCCTCTACATTTTGTGCAGGAATATGTATAAACACAGTAAACAGCAGTACGAGTGATGCCAAACAGAGTATATAATCCTCCTCCACAACCCTGGAACCTCCTTATTTACCACTGGATCCTCCCACCCACCTCACACAAAGTGAGGATTGATGTCACCGCCAGCAAAGCTTGTGAGATTCCTACCAGCGAGTGACTTGGGAGAGCTCATCACCTTGCCCTTGTGCTCGTCTTTCCACGCGAGCTCTCAGACTTTACGATCACGACACGTGGCCTCTGACACTCATCTGCTGTGTCACTGGTGTGCAGTGCTCTGCCACTGCTCACATCTTCTAAACTCATGGACCTCCTCACAAACATCTGGGGACAATGGGGCATGGAACCCAAGACTGAGCCCTGATGCACACATACCAAAGACTCACTCAAACTCTCTGCTGGAGCTCCAGGTCATCAAAATACCACAGCTTTCTTTTTAGACAACATTTATTGGCACCCATGAGGCAGGGTTATCCTGAGGAGCGCTGCATTTCTGCATGAAAATAGCACCTTAGCCTGCAGCACCGACACCCCCTGAATCTGGCATACTCAGCTGCTATGTTAAGCTTATGGAATTTGCCCAGTTAGAAACCATGTATCTTGCCTGCTGTTGTATCTGCCTGAACCTTGGAAACATCACCACACTAATAAAGCATTATGAGGATTAACTGTACTTTCACAGATTCTGCTCCACTGCTGCATTTTCTGTTCGTTCCATTTGTTGATCTAGCCGTAATAACCATCCAAGTCTTTCTGAAAAAGAACAGCAACTAACAACATAAAAACCCTCACAGAGATGCGCGAGACTCTCCCTTCCATAAGATTGGCCTGTACTTGTAGTGGCAGTAAGTTACTGCTGAAGATATGAAGGGGAAAGGCGGTGGATGTTTACCCTATCGGTCGATTGGTGGATGGCGCCTGCGTAATGACAGAGCTGGACTGAGGTGAGGGCAGCGCCTGGATCACAATGCTGCCGTCGTGGTTCGGCATCCGGGAGTGGTGCTGGTTCTGCCCCGTCGACCCATGTAGGGAGATGTTCTGGAGATGGGTGGGGAGGAAAGATGAAGGAGATGGGTGAGGAAGGTGGACGGGGCTATCTTTCAGAGACACACTGGAGCCATCGAATAAGAGCCAACGGCATAAGTGATACATTTGGGGTCAAACTGACACCATTTTCACCATTGCCTATCAATGACCATTTTGTTTGTTTGGGTGACATGGGAAAAAGGTTGTGATTTCAAGACCAGTGAGGAACAATGCAGTTTGTCACGTACCTAACGTGATGTGATCTTTCAGGCACCCGGAACAGATCTGCAGTATTATGGAAAAGGCTTACGCAATCAATGAAAATGTTTAAATGATCTTCATTTTGATATAAAACCATGATATTAGGTCCATTTGAGTGTGTCAGCTTATCAGTAACTTTGTGGAGAACAGAAGAAATTCTTGTTAGTTTTTATTATGTTACTGCTGGCATAAGTCCTAATGTTAAATTGTGTTTTCTGGGCAAATATACACTTACTACCCAGGCTTTAAACATTTTCGGTGCCCGCCCAACACTTTCGCACAGTACTGCACATGGGACACATCCAGCGACCACACCCCCCGCATCCTCTGACTTGTGAAGAAAGCGCACATATACATTTGAGTGCACAAATAACTGTGGTGCATATGCTCCAGTTTAACGACACAGCCCAGGGCAGAGTGTTACGAATCCCAGGATGCCGTCTGCTTTGACCTGTGAATACTGGCATTCTGGGGGTAAGAAAACATTCTGTGATATGAGCCAGCCGGTGCAACCGCCCCCCATCCCCCCCAAAGCACGTGGTTTTCCAGCTGATTATTCGGAGGAAGCCAAAGAACAGAAGGAGAATATTGGGGAAAATAAAAATCATTCCCAAGCACTTTGGCTTCTGCAATCAGGCAGCATGTTTGGAAAATGGTCTGAGGAATATACAAGTAATGAATGCAATTTTATAAAGTGGAGAGCAGCAATTGATTGATATATGAATGACTTAATAAAGGAAAGCATTAGATGTAGAAGATCAAATTGTGGATTTCTGTAAAAGTAGCTTAAAGTATCTAGCAGAGGGTCTGCTTAGAAATCCAAGGCTGCATCTACCTCATGTGGGCTTAAAAAAAAAAAAACACAAAAATTGAATAGAAAATGTATTTCTATGGTTACACTTTCTTCTTCTAATGTGCAAATAGTAAATGACTATAACATATTACAACTGAAATGCAAAATTATTAGTTTATCATTCAGAAGCAATTAATTTTGTTATCATGAAACATTTAGTAAAATTTACAGACAACCTTCATACTTTTCACGTCAGCAGAATATGGTCTTGATTATTTCAGCAAGCCGTCATAAACCTCAGTCGCAGGCATAAATCCGTTTGTGGTTCAAAATGTCACGACGGAGTCAATAGTCTTTCATGCTATTGAACATTTTGTACTAGATAACAGGCTTAGCGTGCAAATCAGGGACAAATCTGCATCACACAGAGATTCTCATTCACTGTTATTCACTGCAGGCAGGGAAACCCAGCGCACATCAAATATATCATTTTTTAATTAATCAACAGTCACAGCTGTTATGGATATTTCCACATATTAATGGCAACAGTGACCTTCCAGATATTTACATGGTTCCTGCCTTTTATTTATATCTCAAATTCATAGCGTTCAATTATTTACATCATAAACATAACATTCATTATAGAAAAACATGTTTTTCCGTAGCTGATGCACTGTGCACATTAACTACTTGTAATTTTTCCATATCCCTAAGACCTTCATTCTGGCATTTAGCACACATCATGACTTTCGCATGAAGCCTATCATTATTCTTGAGTCTTTCTGCTCACCCTGCTGTTTCACTCCTTGGGTGAATGAGTGACTCACTCCCTCACGTCATGCATGGAGCCTCTTAAAATTAAGGTGGGGGGGAGGGGGGATGTTGGGACCGATCTGGGACGCTGACTTGCTGTTCTGCTGGGCCATGCAGGTCTGACGGCTGAATGGTCTTGTGCGATTTTTCTATTATCACGAATTGAAACTCTTTCAGTATATATACATATGTATACATATATATACACACACACACACACATTATACATAAAGTAACATATAGATGTCATTTTTGCCACATTGCAAACGCCGATGACGTTATCCCTCCAAAAGTTTCATCTACACAGTAGGCACAGGACAAGCCCTGCATGGTCTGTAAGGAGGAGATACTTCTCCAAGCTCCCTTTGTTTTTTGTCTTAACACGGCCAAAAGCCTGCCGTGACTCGCCTCCCGTAAATGAGCTCAGCGAAGGGGGGGGGGGGGGGGTTGGTTTGATGATGGGACGTATCCCAGACACCGTGAGGCGTAGTGGACATGCCCCCATGGGTGTCACGTGCCAATGTTTCAGGTGTGTGGGCCCTTACTGCCCGCAGCCATGGGCTCGAGGCTCCCCACCCCCCATGACGATCTCCCATCTACCTATCACAGTGGCTCTGTCAACAGCCAGAAGCATGTTTAGATGTAATCCGTGTTAATCCTCATGTTTAAAACTCAGGATATCTACAGCTTAAGGCCAAGTGCGCTAGATGGGGAAAAAAAAAGATCAAATTATCACCCCTTTTTGTTAACCTTTCACAGATCTCCACCCAGACTGCGGAATATCCGACATCTGCCCAAGTAAAAAAAAAAGAGAAAGGAGACAACAGAAAGCGTACTCATCACCCACTTGGCAGCAGAGGTGGAGCCCCAATGAAACCTGACGGGTGACCGTTCCCCCACCTGCTTGCTGTCCTCCTCCTCCTGGGCTTTGCAGAATTCCTGCTCGATGGAGCAGTCCAGGTCGGTGAAGAGTCCCACCTCCTCACAGTTCTTCAGGAACCGTGTCGGCGTTGGCGTCTGGTCTGAAACGGCAGGGGCACCCAGGTGCTTATCCAAGCATGAAGGCCCGCCGAGAGGTCCGTCGTGTTCCCTCAACCATTTCTCAGAAGTTTGGGGGTGGGAGGCTAATATGGCAGCATGTTGCATGTACTCCACACACTCCGAAGGCTTCAGTACCTACCTGCAACGTCTGCATTTTCATGTCCATCCTCAACGGGCCACCTTATTATAGCTAGATGGGTTCTGTCCACTAGCTACATGCATGAGCCGCATGTCAAACAATTATTGGACCAATCGAGTTGGGTGTGCAGCCGACGGAACCAAAAACGAGCGTCATTAGAACCCTTTTAGGGGCACATGGTCCAGTATTTATGCGCTGTACCCCAGTAAAGTTAGTCTCCCGTTCAGCTTTCAACAACAAAATTGTTTATTTAGCAGTACATCAATTTAGATTGATAATATCGGGAAAATAGCGTGCACAGTTTAACCCACAAAGAGAAGCAGAGAGCACATTGTGTGTATGTGTGCGCATCAGTAATGGGGGTGGGGGGTTGGTTCCTCAGTAGAGGTTTATGTCTAAAAGCCCTGGAACTGAATGAAAAAGGTTGATTGATTGGTATGGCAGAGGACTGACTTAAGCACAGGTTTATTACAAAAAAAAAATCTCACTCATCCACTGCGCGTATCTGTATTCTTACTCAGAGTTAGTCACATTAGTTACGCCGCACGAGTCCTGTTCTCTCACTGTGCTGATAGCACCAAATAACTATACAGTGACTCATGCTCAGGAATACTTGCGCTCAGGAATACTCACGCTCAGGAATACCCACACTCTCCCTGACAGCTTCTAATGAAGATAATAACACCATCATCCCACAGAAACCTTTGCGCTCTTCTTATAGTCTTACGATACGGTTCTTTACTTGTCTTCACTTTCAACATTTTGGATAAGTGTCAACAATAAAATAAGAGAGGTTTGCTCTGATTAGAGTTTGGTCACACCTGCATCAAATTTTCAGTCTCCCTGTTTACTCCGAATTGATTGCAATCCCGAACATGTTACACTTTTAGAGTAGGACAAAAAGTCAAACTTCAATTCTCCGTTTGAAGGAACCTATATTATGTTTTAGTCGTTTCATTAGAGGCTATAAAAAAAATATTGCTGATCAGGCAATATTGTGTAAATTCCTGCATTTTTGATTTAGCCATTAAACAAATGGAGGACAATGCAACTAAACTCCTGAGTAACCGGCAATGGGCCATAAGCCGTTGTCCAATATAGGGTGAATCTAGAGTCCAGGCTACAAAGCACAAGATAGGGGAGAGGCCTTGGACGGGATGCCAGTTCATTACAGGGCACATGGGCAACAACACCCCGCCACATGAGCCACAAGGTCTTTTACTGTGGGTGGCCTGACGGAAACCCTCACTAACACAGGGAGCTCATGCAACGACGGGCACACATCCGCTTATAATCTGGGCAAAAACTGAAGCCACATCCCTATATGTGTGACGCTGAAGTACGATCTACTAAGCCACCACTTAGGCTGGACCATCCGGCAGGTATTTGTAGCAGAATTATTTTTAACCATGAAAAGCAGAATAACCCAGACCTACACCCAAGTTCTGAACAAGGACTAGGACTGATGAGAAACTTTTCCTCTACTCACAGCCGCAGAGAAAACAAATGGTATCTGAGATGCAAAACCAATATGGGTTTCCTTTTAACCCTGATTAAGACTAAATAAAATGTTTTGTGGTGATTGTGTCCCCTACGCTTGATACAAGTTTGAGGTAGGGGAATGGGCAGCCACAGAAGAGCACAAGGTACGCAATTTTAAAAACTGACATGGTATATGCGATGAGTCACATTGTTATGACGTCTTAGTCCAATTGGACCATCTTGAAAGCCCAAACGGTACTCCTCATTTGTGTGATGTGCAACAACTTAATAGGACAGGTAAAGGGAAAAGCAAAATGCAGAAACCTTAGGAGCTACAGATCTCGTCATTGCCTGCAGTAATGGTGAATGAACCACAGAAAGGGTCACCTCCTTACCTGACAGGATGTTATCATTCTTTATGGAGGGGAACTTCAGAGTCATCTCATGCTTGTGTCTGTGAATCATCAGATGGTCTTCTGTGGGGAACCTCTGTTAGATAGAGATGGCAGACTCTTTAGAGTATTTGGCTTGACACAGCAACACAGGCCCACGGAAGAACTTGCGACTGAGTCGCCCATCCACATATCACCCTTGTCAAAAGGACGCATTTACATATATTATCAGATACTCTTACACAAAGTACCTTTTGGAGAAGGCTGGGTCAGCCAGACTCTAGAACTGGGGTTAAGGGTCTTGCTTACGGGCACAATGAAGGCATGACTCTGCCAACCATGGCATTTGAACCAGCGACCTTCTGTTCATGGGCACAGAGTCCTAACCCATACAGGCACGGAACAGCCCATAGTGACCACTTCAGAGTGTCACGGAACATTACAGACGCCTCTATTAAAACTGCCAGTCCAGCTGACCCATCCCTACTCTTACAAATCATCCGGATTTCCAGGCGACAGGAAACAATTTAAAGATGATATTAAAAACAGAAAAACAGCTTCACACTCTGGCAGTTGCCTTAAACCCTTAAATCATGGGAGGAAGAGAGGACTCTAGGTATTAATTTTACACATATGGTCTCGATTTTCATTCTGATGTTCCATCCTCATTGAAAGATACGCCTGTGACTGGTGAACTTGGCTCGCATGTGGGGATCTGATTAAGTCTCCATTACGTATAAGAGGAGCGCACCAGCAGCAGGCATGCATGATGTGTGGCTGGAGTCTTTACAGCCCACGTGTCAGTCTATCATCCTTCATCAGGCCAAAGATGCCAGCCTGCGGCGTGGGGGGGCCTCTCGAGGGGGGCACGTACCTGGGAGCAGCCAGGGGCGCTGCACACAAAGGGTCTGTCCTGCTCCGAGTTCATCACTGTCGCCGTCTCTTCATAAAACTGGACGCCGGCAAAGGGAGAGAAGGACATCAGGTTTCACTTCAAAGGAGGGAACGCAGGTCAGGTGTCCGCATTGTAAGCAAACCTCAATGTATGTGTATATACGGAGTGGCCACCTCATTAGGTACACCTCCCTAGGACTATTCAGGACTCCCTTTTTCCTACAGAAACTGAATGCTTCAGTGCATGAATTCAACAAGGTTCTGGAAGGTGTATATAGAGTTTGGTCCATGGGGGAAAATTACAGCCAGCCAGTACCACCGCCTGGACCTCTTAAATGGGTGGAGACCTCAACTCCCCAATGCTCAACCGAAAGGTATGCCCTTGGTTTGGTCCTTGACATTTTTGTACCTGTGGTCATGTTGTTGGTTTTAGTGAGTCTGGCCATCACACCGTGCTTACTAACAAGGTGCTTCTGCCCTCGGAAATGCGGCTCCCTGCAACCTTTCAATGGACCGCACCATCTACTCTAAACTATAGACACAGTAGCGCATGAAAATCCCAGGATGTCGGCCATTTCTGAGGTGCTGGAACCACTATGTCTGGCACCAACTAAAGACCAAATTCGGAACCACTTCTAAGCCACATCACTCGTCTAGCCCATTCTGAAGCTTTTCTGAACCTCTAAACCCTGCATGCTTTTTGTGTTGTTTTGAGTCTTAGACAATTCTATGTTTGTAGGAGCAGGCTGTTGGCGCTAACAAACAAGTGTATCTAATAAAGTGGTCACATCAGAGTGTCCATCCATCCATTCTCCAAACCGCTTATCCTCACTGGGTCGCGGGGGGTCCGGAGCCCATCCCGGAAGCAACGGGCACGAGGCAGGGAACAACCCTGGATGAGGGGCCAGCCCATCGCAGGGCAACATCAGAGTGTATATTATACAAATACACGTATATGACCACACATACATATAGTGGGGAACAGTGTCACCTGACCCCTACAAGTTTAGGGGTTCATGTCCTGCCTCTGCCGTGTATATGGAGTTTGCATCTTTTCCACATGTAGCATGAGCTTCCCCTCAGTACGTTTTTTTCTCACAGTACACAGGTATGCAGTTAGGCCAATCAGTGTCTCTACATTACCCATAGCACTTGTGCCCTGCAGTGAATTGCCACTACATCCAGAGTATTGCATTGCCCGGGTTGCGACATAGAAGGATTGCAGGTATACTATATGCAGGGTCTTATCTTCCAATTCTCAATAGAACTGGAGGTGCACATACAGTATGCATGACCATCATTACCAAGGCAAGGGCCTGAGACCAGGTCTCAGGGAGAGAATGGCTGACTCAAAGGGCGGCCTGAAGGGATTTGCTCTCGCACACAAGTTCAGGAGCTATTAGAGCATGTTACAGCGTCTTGTTCTGTAAACCAGTTTGACAGCCAGCTCTGGTACCGGCGAAGCCTGAAACCGGGACTCTTATAAGAGTCCCGCCCCCCCTCGCCTGAAGCCAGTCTCGCTTAAAACTAAAGGTAATGCATACCTTTTTATTATTTAGAAATTCATAAGTTTCTATATGAAAAGACCACGCCAACATGCCACAGAATTACCATAGCGGCTGAGTATCCGGAACCATCCGTCTGTCTCAGTATAACCTCTGGGCTTCGCGGAGAAGCATGTGGTTTTTCCCAGGTAGTGCACTTTTGTGGGGCTGCACCATGCATGATCTGCGCCAAACTCGGCAGGCTTCTCCGGCATGGAGGAGAGAAGCTGCTCTGCGACGCTGGTGAGGAGGCCGGGCCGGGCTCATACACAACACAGCCTCAAACGCACTTGCGAACAAACGCACCCTTGTCTCGCGCCCAGTTTCACGGGGCTCCAAACATTCCCCCGAGCAGACCTGTTGAGTCATTGGTTTACATAGTTAATTAAGGTATGGATGTTTCCATTAAAAAGAAGGGGGAAAAAAAACAAAAATAAATACGCAATTAAAAAACAGATTTACAGAGAGCTTTAGCTATTGCATTTGTAAATCACTGATCGCTCAAGACAGATTTAGGCTCACTTAGGCAGATATTTTAAATATACCATTTTCATTCTCAAGGATAGTTTTAACTTAACGCTCTGAGGAGACTTATAGCTGTCCACCATCAGTTACAGTCAGAATATAGAATACTTTTATAGATTTCATATGTGTATTTTTATCACCCATCTCCAGTTTAGCTTTGCATGTAGTTAAATATAAACACAACAGAATAAATGGTTGCTATGAAGAATCCTCTGCATTACTATTTATCTGTAGAAAATGGTAGCACAGCAGTGGAGGATCTCTAAACTGCAGGTCATTTCAGTATGAGGCCAGGCTTTGAGCTCTTGAGGTGGAAACTTAATAGACAGCTTAGAAACCGACTGCAACAACGGCAAGTGAGTGAAATACTCTGGGTGAAGCTATAGGGTATGCAAAGCTTCAAAGGTACAATAAATTAATGCAGAGCGGAGGCTCGCTTTTGACGGCACTGTAACATGAAGGCAACTATTTAGTTAAAAATAGGCGCCGGAATGTAGCCTCATTCATGTTCCTCCGCACAGGTCATCTCGGCCTCCCGCCACGGCGATAGTCGCGTTCCCCACGCAGCCCCTGTCGCCGCCAGGATCAAGCCAGCGCCTTGTGATCGTGGCTCTCGCGGGTGAGCGAGACTTCTATTAACAGTGCTGACGACCTCAGCCGGGAGGGAGGGAGGTCCAAGCCCCAACGGCACAAGGTGAACCCACAAAAGCTGCATCGGGCAATCATGCCCCAAGTCACCGTTACTAAATTAGACAGCGATGAGGCCCGAGGCCCCTCTCTCTCGCATTTGGCCATCGCTCCAGCTCGAAGGAGAAAGATACTTTGCTAACTAATGGTCCAGATGGCACAAGCTGCCTGTGGACTGAGGGGTCAGCTTACAAATGGCCCGGTTTTATACTTTGACCTTATTTGTTTTTATGTTTTCAAAAAAGTTGAGTAATACTTTTCACCATCACTCTGGGAAAACAAATATCCAAACCTCACTCAAGACAGCTACCATTTTGGGTTGCTGATGAATAAAAACAGACATAAATTCCTCTCAGGCCATTACTTCCTCCGCGAGTGACCACAGGGGCTGCAGTCATTTGCATTACACTTTACAATGCGCAGTTCATTTCTCCCATGATAACACTGAAATACAAGTTTTTTACATATTAAAACTGGTCTTCTGGCTGGTGCAGGGAAGGGCGGCGAAGCAGTTCCAGTTGTACCGGGCTGCCTGGATTTGAAGGACTTGCTTGTCAGTGTCGCTCTCCTACACAGTTTTATACGCCGTCACAAACTGCAAGAACTTTCCAGCAGAAAGACCACAATCATCTCTTACAGCTTGGCATCTCCTGAGCATTGGACAGAGATGGGCTCTGGCTGGCCCTCTCATACCCGCATTACAGTCACCCAGATCCCTCTCAGACGCTGACATTAAACTTTAACATGGGAATCTGACCGCTGCCAAGACTGAAAAGCGATCGGCTCGGAGTTGGGCGGGCGACGCCATCACGTACAGACAAACATACGCACACGCAACAGCAGGAACACGTTAGGCTATAATATCATTGCTAAATTGATTGGTCATAGACATGCTATCTGCGTAACCTTGCTGGAATCAGAGCAGTCCTGTCCGGGTCAATATCGGGCCATGGAATAGAAGGGTTGCAGAATATAGGATTAGGAGAGTAACCAAATACAAAAGGATCATATCGTAAAAACAAAACGTCAAAAATAACTCCCTCCTTTCCGCTAGAGAAGAAACCAAAAACAAAACCATGCAGAGGGACTTTATTAGGCAGTAATTAAAATTCATTGCGTTGGTCTGTAGCTGAGCTGCGCTCTGCAATAACAGCCAATTAACCTTGACTTTGTCAAGCGTAGTTTCACAACACATGCCCCCCCCCAGCAAGGGACCAATCGATTGCTCACTGGAAGTGGCCACGCAGACTCCTGGCCCCACGTGCTCGGGGGCCCTCAGTCTAACCACTGATGTCTCAATTGGCCAAGGAAATTTTGTCAACGACACGCCAGAAGCAGCTCCTGATGCAAAATCGCTACTTGATTGCAGAACGGGGGGGGGGGTCCGGTTTCACGGGACGCTGCAGAGGAGCACTCAAGGTGCACTTCTCGGGCGGGAGGGAGGGATGGGCATGGACTTGCCGCAGCCCCAAAACTCCCGCTCCGCCGGGCTTATCCAGTACAAGTTCGGGGTGAGATCAGGAAGAGCCCTGAGGCTGGTGAGAAGGCCTGCTAAGGCAACACGCGTCAGCAGCTCTTAATAATAGTGAGACAGAGACACCCCCCCACCCCCACCCGGGCAGTCAACCAAGTCTTCAGCAACACATCCCCTACACCCCATACGACGAAACCTAACCCTAACCCTAAAACCTAACCCGATCCCACAGGATTCAAACACCCTTCACAAGACTGGGGAGGACGACCCTGTCACCAACATACCACCAAAAATCTACCCCTGATGATCCCATTTGACTCACATGATAAAAAGACAGTGTAAAGCTCACAAAGATAGAGTGTACAAAGTTTCCAGAACAGTCTAAGTCCAGCAATGAGTGCTGAACTTTTAAACGTCCATTAATGAAGATATTTTTCTGAAAAAATGGGGGGG
>JABFDZ020000138.1:18867212-18883043 GCA_019775955.2 Pollimyrus isidori | reverse complement strand
CCCCCCCCCCCCCCCCCCCCCCCCCCCCCCCCCCCCCCCCCCCCCCCCCCCCCCCCCCCCCCCCCCCCCCCGCAGGCTTTGGTGAACCTGTAACCCTAGCATAGTGAACAAGGTGTCTGCAGTCCAAAGAAAAAAAGCCAACGGGATATATGATCATCGTCGTTACTTAAACGCTAACTGGCCATTACTGACAGTGGCTTCCAGCATGTTCCTAAATGAAGTCACATAACGCAGTGTAGGCCAGAATTTCACTTCTGTTTGTTGTCCCAAAAATCCATGTGGTTTGTTTTGCTTAGCAAAACGACATACAATACATTCCTATGAAATATTCTCTTTTCTCAAAATGTTTATGTCAGTATGTGATCAGCAAGAGTGAACATGTCTAATGAAGTATTGTTATGCAACGCAAAACATTTGCACCTCTCCTAATAAGCCCATCTCTACAACTAGAGTTTTACTTGGGTTATTGTTTTAAAGAAGCAATAACACTCAAACAATGACTAAAACAGCCTCGTTATTACATAAATGTATTGCACTTGTAACTATGGTTCGTTTATTATTGTAATTTTTAAATGTAGATTCAAGAAAAAGTAAAGCTGTAAAGGCTATAGCGGGCTACTGTCCGTTAATAGTAAAACCTTGACTAATACATTTAAGTTAAAAGTAAATCTAAACATATCCTGCTGTTACATTTAGGTCAAAATAATTTAAATTTGTAACGTTAACTATTTTTGAGCAAACGACTCCCACAGCAATTTTAACTCTGGTTTCCTAACATGTTCAAATGGGTGATCTGCCCCATCATATTGAACAGAAACAGAGCATTTAACAAAAATGTGACTGAACATTTACTTTGCGTATCCGAGTCTAAATGTTTTGGCTTCTTTATAGCTTTTTGGATGACTGGAGAACATAGGAATGCTTTACATTTAAGATCGAATCACATAATTAAAGTTGTATACTGCAACTACACTTTTTAAAAAGTTTGTTAATATTATGCTATTTTTACTTCGATTATGAAAAGTTTAGACACACAGATAACCTAACACAAGCAAAAGTAATGGATGATAAAACATATAAACAAACAAATTCTGTACCGGGCACGCGTGGTATTCCATGACAGTAAATTTCCCGCGACGGACAAAACTCCACAATTGATTAAAATTTGTTGTGTAAAGTGGTAAAAACGACAAGTTCTTTGTAACTTCGCGGCCTCTGATGAGAGAGTTTTCAGACCGTGGGCTTTTAAGCTTGAGAGTGCTTTGTCAGCAGGTCCCCGGGACCCTTCAATATCTCCGTCGCTTAATCAAATACTCAGACTGCCCTGCAGAATGACGTAATGCCAAAATATATCTCTCTCGTTTGCAAAGAAAAAAAAAATCATACAAACGCATTTCTCAGTGTACCGGAAATCAATTGAGGGTAAATACAGCATTGTTATTTTCGACATGTCACTCATTGCGATTCAACACGAGCATGAAACTATGCGTAGTGAGAAGCTGCCGGTGATGCTCGTGCACTTGACTCAGGAGGCTGCAACGACTCTTTGTTGGAGCAAAAACTTGTAACTATTAAAAATACCACTTGGTATGAAGTCTCTGGCAATACAGCGATGAATGAACTGACTAGCGCATGAGATCATGAAGACCAAGGTGCCAGCCTTTCGCGGTTTGTCCCGGGACCGATTTCTTTCGGTCCACCTCACCTCTGCAAAAAAAAAAAAAAGTCTCTGAAAGCGATGCAAGGCGGATAAACCTCTTAGCCCGTGATACCGTGATCTCAGTGCATCGGACGGGAGAGACAAGTTCGCATGCGCTGTTTTCGGAATAGGACGGGTTCAGAGGAGCGCGCCTGACAGCTCGCCGGTGGAGACAGGCACTTGTCTGCTGGTGCAACAACTTCAGCAACATTCAACACGCAATCTCATCCCCTTATTTGTCAGCACCCTATACTCCGGCAGGTAGCTAAAGCTGTCACCTCTGACTTTATTGGCGAAAACGGTCCATTACCCAGTCAAAGCTTAATTGCCCACAGGAAACGTTTTAAAAATTATTTTGGGCACTGCAAAATCAGACTGCTGTCGGTTGCTTTTTCACAACTGAGAAAAGAAAAACAGTACGAAATTAAGTTCATTTACAACTCGCGTCTGCACGTACAATGTGAGGTGTAATACGAGTTGTTCACGGCGGAAGGCAATTCCAATAACTTACCAAACAAGTGCAAAAAAGAAGCAGCACTCTCGGAGAACGTACCACGTTGAACTGAGAGAAGATTACAATGCGTTCTATTTAGAGAAGCATTACATCACCTTTCGGTGACGTCACGTGGGATTCCTGAACTTCTAAATCATTGCGGTCCGCTTGGAGGCGGGGAAAATTGGGCGGGGCCAGCGGCTTCACGCACTGTGTAGCGTAAGGTGGGTGTGCCACTCGGCCGGCGACGGAGACGGCTGGTTCGCGGACCTGTGCCGTGCTGCTGCATGTAGGCTGCGAGCCTTAAAAAGTCAAAACATCCATGTAGAACCGTGTGACCGAATTTGTTCAACAGTTATATAAGGGGTTAGAAGACATCTGTTAGGGCATTTAAAGAAAGCGTTTTGTGAGTGCAGAAAAGTAAAGTGGATTTTTTTATGGGAAATCGGAGAGATGGGTGGAGTGTAGACCCCGTCTATACCAGTTCCAATAAACACCGTTTGAGCGGGACTGTTTTGTAAATTACTGACTGAATTGTATTAATATGACTAATGAGTAATACCACGGATCTGAGTAAATAATTGAGATAGGTAGAGACCTTAAAGGTAGATATAGAAAGACAGGAACAGTCCAACTGAGTCATTTGTTCAAACATAATCTCCGGATTTCTTTTAAAGATTCGTACTTTAAAAAGTTGTTATGACCCTTGTATAACATTGCTGGTGGAAAATAAACAATATGAAACGTAAATGAAAATGCGAAATTCATTTTTATATTTTAAAAATGGAATTAGTAAACAGAATCATTTAGCTTTGTCTATTTTATTACTTTTTTCTTTACAGCGGAATAAAACTGTAAACAAAGGATTTTGAATGTTAATTAAAGGTTGGATATGCGGAATTGCATTGACTTATTTGGACAATTCCCTACAATCGTGTATTACTGGAAAAAAACTGAGAATAAAGTTTTTTTTCGCTTTTTCCAACACTGCATGTACACAATGGGCTGCTCTTGCACTCACAACAGTTGCCTCAGATATGACGGGGGCCTTGTTTTGGCTGACAGCTTATGGGTAAAAAGGGTCAGCTAAGAGAGTAGCATGAAGGAGCTGAACCATCTGTCTTCATCTACTGTTGTTGCGCTGTGGCTTTTTAGTGTATAATTTCCATCTGAGATACAACCTCATGTCAATAGTAAATATATTTATTTATTATGAAAATGGCCTCTTGACAGTATTTGATAACAAACTGACTGAATCTTAAAACTTTTTATGCATTGAAATGGATCAGAGACACTGATTATGGGTATCCATGAGTTTGCATCAGTATAGACGTCAACCATTCTGAACTGTTTTGGGACAGTAGGTAGTGATGTCATGTTCCCAATGCATACCACATGCACACTGGCACCTAAGGGAAACACATCCATGTAGAGCGTGTTGAGTGCTCTGACGCTGAATGCTCTGAATCACGGACAAGGCCTAGCGAGTCCCCAGTACATGCACTCTGGGCACCAGACCAGGAGTAGACCAATAACCAATGAACACGGGGGAAAAGTCTCAAGACACAGAGTGAAATGGGGCAGGACCAGCGAACCGGACAACAAGATTTTATTTTTATTTTTTTGACTTGACAACACAAGACCTACTTTTTGTAGATATTCAAAGTGATTTTACTAAACTTTTTGAAATGTGAAACAAATCTAGAGCAGCCAGAATAGGGGATAGGTGTTTAGTCTGTGATGACAGACATTGCCAAGTTAGGTTTCTGTGTTACAGATAGGTAACTTAAACCACGCAGTATTTCTTGCACTGTACCAATTGCATATGTGGGACAGTGAATAACAGCACACATTTAATTATGGACATTCATTATATGTCCTAGAAAGTGTATTCCAGACACAGAACAACGAGAACATATTTAATATCTCTGCATTCTACTATTACTTGTAATTTGAGTAATACTGTTCAACATGACTAACGTCCTCAGTTTACCCAGCTCAGATTCAAGTTCTATAACGTCTTAATCAGACACACACTACCCGTGATGGTTAATATCAGTCAGTAATCCAAATACTCACTGTCCTATTGTCTGGGATCACAAGTTTCAAAAAAATATTCTGGTAATTTAAGATATTTTTGTTAATATACTCAGAGGCGTATCTCCGTTTCGTTAGTGTTCTGCAGTCATACATTTAAAAGTACTACTCCAGTAGACCACTCTACAAATACAGGAACGTATACGTAGCAATACCTAAACGCAAATAAAATACTTGTTTGCATTAAACAGACTGTGGGACTAACAGTCTGTAATTTACCTAGGAAGATAAGTGGTGTACAGCGTCCTCTAGTGGACGTTGAAATATTACAGCTAAATTGTGACATCTAAGAAAGCACGTTTTTAAAAGTATTGTTTTACTACGGACACATAATGTAGAATATAATTGTGGGCTCAAAATTTCGGAAAGATATTAACGACATTTGATATGCTGATGACACAACACTCAGCTACTCGGCTAAATGTGAGGAAGAAAATGTTAGCCAGAAGAACAGCCGCAAACCTTAGCGTTAATGGTGGAGGCAACAACAAAATCATCACAACAGCTAGGATGCGTGAAGAACCAGGTAAAAGAACAAGATAAGATATAGTTTTTGAGTTCGTTGCAATAACCCTTTACGATTTATTTCAAGTGGGAAACTAGTTTTAAAATAACAATTAGCATAATTGAATAACAAAGTATAAAAAGGAATTAGATTAACTTCGTGAATCTAATTTATTGATTAAAAGAGTGAAGAGTTACATTTCATCCATCAATGTTTGCCGTTTTGACTAATTGACACTGCTTAGTGCAAGTCTATGTTTTCATTTTCAGGGTGAACTGAGGTAAGGAAAGCATAATCTTTAAAAAAAAAAAGATAAACGTGCGTATTGGGCTTGACAACTAAAATAATACGCCGACTGAACTGACCAACGCATTTTAGGGATATTTCTGTTGCTTTCCGGGTGTACGGTGTTTTGTATGACCCACTATGTTTCAGGCTCATAAGTTATTTCGGAAGATTTGTGATCTAGCAGCACTGGATCGGCATAGTGCGACCCGCTCGTCACGCGGCCTGGTGACAACGAGTCTCGAGGACAGGTACGTGTGACGTCACGGCGCTTCCTCGCCGCCGTTGCCCCGTTTCCCCTCGCGACGCCGCTCCAGCCGCCGCCGCCGCCGCCTGGCCGTGGACGCCCGCGCCGCCCCACCATTTTTCAATGTAGCTAACTGGCTAACATCATGACGGGCATCGCCGCCGCCTCCTTCTTCTCCAACACCTGCCGGTTCGGGGGCTGCGGGCTGCACTTCGAGAATTTGAACGAGCTTATCGTTCACATCGAGGACAACCACATCGGTAAGCGCCGGCCGCTCCGAGTCGCTTTCCGGAAAGCCGTCTTGGATGAGACGTCCGGCCCGGCTCCGTGCTGCG
This sequence comes from Pollimyrus isidori, assembly GCA_019775955.2. Taxonomy (NCBI): domain Eukaryota; kingdom Metazoa; phylum Chordata; class Actinopteri; order Osteoglossiformes; family Mormyridae; genus Pollimyrus; species Pollimyrus isidori. The sequence continues at coordinate 18,877,382 of JABFDZ020000138.1, read as the reverse complement.
AGCGGCGCGTAAGCCCTTCGACTTCCTGCGTACCCGGCGGCGCCATCGTTAGGGTGTGGTGCTCCGAATGGCGCTTTTCTGGTTCGGCGACGGACTTGTGAACCTCAAGTGACACAGTAGCTGGACGTATTTTTGGCGAGCACTCGTCTCCGAGGCTCGCTTAGGGTGGGTCAGCGCACCGGCGCCATGTGTGCGCGCGCTTCGAGACTTTATGGGGCGCGCGGCTCGCGCGGCTGTCATGTTACCGCTAGGCCTGGAGCGCGCTTCGGCACGAGACCGGCGCTGAGTGAAAGCAGTAAATGATATACTAATCTCATAAATAACATGAAAAATAACATTGTTGTTCTATCACGCCTTTGTTGGACACCGGAAATGACTGTCTACGGCGAGTAGCGTAGCGAAACATTTAGCTAAAGCTGTCACCCGTAGCTCTGCGGTGCCGGGCTATTACACGTTGCAATTCTCTTTGCTCGGCGGTCGTGGTACAGTGTTTTTCGCTGGGGCTTATGTAAGTGAAGATCGTCCGGTGTTGAGCATTTTGGCCGCCGGATGGAATGTAACAGCGCAGGGATCTTTCTCACAGGGAGGGCTCCAGGTGCATCACTTGTTGCAGTTCTCTAGTGCATTTCCTCCCCATCTAACTGCTAGCGCTTCCGACTCGTGCGTTTTAGCAAATCGCATGTTTACTTTATTATTCCGCGTATTTTTTTTAGTCTTCTAGCACACTTATTTTTTTTCTCAGTTACATTGCTCTTTGTGTCTGTGTCTGCCCCGTGATGCACTGGCATCACATTCCCGCTGATCCCGTGTTAATCACTGGGTGTACTGGATTTGTGCTTATGAAAGATGGATGGATGGACGAAGGGGTGAAGTTAAACTCTAAACTTGTGCGGTTGCTGCTTGTGATGTGAGGAAACTGCAGAACAGTTCTGCTTTTATAAGTATTAAGCAAATAAATACCTCTGTTATTCAAATTTATTTTGGAAAAAAGTTAAACTTGAAAATGAGTACTGTGCTTGGATGAAATAGAGAAGTAAAAATAATATGTCACATTTTGGTTGAAGATTGCATATATCAATACAGGCATGTCAAGTGGGGACTTGATGTGTCCTGTTCTGGTGTCAGTACTGTAGCACATGATTAATATGTATTTCACAGGAAGAACCCAGTCTGTTTAACTGGCTTTATAACAGCTTATGCTTAAAATATTTTTTTTCCTTAAGCAAGTACTAACAGGTTTAGTTGATACCCTTTTCCACCTAAATGATTTGTACAAACACTCTTTTTTTTCCTGTTCACATAGCTCCAAGCTGTGACTAGCAGTCTACTCTTAATGAGCTTGTTTGTATAAATGTGTCCCTCCGGTTTCATGAGAAAGTGCCTTTATGTGACTTTAGCAGGGGAAGCAAGGGGTTTTGTGTCATGTTATCATTAGTGATCAGTCTGTGTCTGGCAGGGAGCTTTGAGGATTGTGTCCTTAACATCACTGTATATCAGTAAATTAGCAGTGCGCGTCCATTTTTACTAGTTGGATATTGAAAAATAGAAGTTTTTTTCATCCATTGTCGCATTCTAGCAGCTGCCCGTTTGTTATGGACGCATCTCCCGGTGACTGCAGCCGGCTGACGCTGCGGGCTGTTCTCCTGGCAGCAGCTATGTTCGTCTTCCAGCTGCGCAGTCTGGCTAGCCATCTGTCCAGGAAGGGCATTGTCCTGACATTCGGCTCCCAGCACTGGGCAAAACTGACAGCATCTTTCAGATCCGAGGGAATCAGAGACTTCTGCCTGTCAGGGTCCCGTGCACAGGGGTGTGCCCCACACCGCCCCCTGTCTCCCCCCTCTGAGCTGTTTCCCCTATGGAGAAAGGATTTGGCCTTCAAACAGTCTGATGGACTGGGGACATAGCTTTCTACCAGTTGGGAAGGACAGGAAGTACAAAAACCTTAGGTATTAACCACAAGTGTTTATGGATTGTTTAACATTCTGGCTTGCGAGACCTCACTTCTTTTTGTCAAAGTTGCATTTTAATTAGATTTTTTTTTCCGGCAAAAATTAGCAGGAGGATTTTATTACACGTGTTGGGTTTTCACTCCATCCCCTTGATGATTTTACAATCATCTCCACTTCCTACAAAGCAAATGCAATGAACCGTTGAGTAGGTCTGCACCAAACGCTAGGATACTGTTTGAGCTTGTCTTGCTACACTCTGATCCTTTCCTTTTTAAGGTAGCACTTATGCCCCGATGTCCCCAATTACTCGGCCACCGTTTCTCCAATGTGTGCAAAATGAATCACGTAAAAGCTGGGCAGGAATCCACAGGTATCCGCATGTCAGAATTGCTTAGCGCTGTCGTGTACCCGTGATGGCGTGATGCCATCTCTCCCCATACCGGCACGTTCCAGATCCATGCCATCATTCCTCCCCCTGCCTGTAACGCATGGGAGAAACCTGCTTCCTATTTCCATGTGACATCACTGCACTCTTCTGCTGCATTAGCCTGTCCTAGAGGCCTTCCTTCCCTTGTCTTGCCCTGCATCTGCATGCATGATTACAGCATTTAAGCTGAGGATTCATTACATGGAAAAGTAGAAATGAAAGTAGAAAAATCTGCTTTCTTGCACCAACAGCATATGGCCAGCAGAGGGCTGGTGAGCCCAGCACTGACTAAGGAAGGGGGGGTGTCACGTGTAGGCCTGGGGAGAATGGCTGAAGGTGTCAGCCTTGCAGCTGCGCAGTCACTGGCAGGCAACCTGCAGCAAATCTTTCATATAAAGGCCTGGGTTTAGAAGGTTCAGAAAAATACCTGCAGGGTGAAATTAATTGTTGCTGGTCTAATGGAAGCTTCTCAGAACACATTCCTCTCCTCCCCACCACAGCATACTTGTTGCTCTAGTGTCATCCCATTAGCTTCACTGTGTTCAGTGACTGATAATTGCAAAGGGAGACCTTTTGTCTAATCAGACAGAAAGTGCAGTGTCACCTGTGGCAGTGTGGAGTTGGTATGTGTATGCGGTTTGCTGCGCAGGATGGAGTTGGTACGTATATGCGGTTTGCTGCGCAGGATGGAGTTGGTACGTGTATGCGGTTTGCTGCGCAGGATGGAGTTGGTACGTATATGGTGTTTGCTGCACAGTATGGAGTTGGTATGTGTAAGCAGTTTGCTGCGCAGGATGGAGTTGGTACATATATGGTGTTTGCTGCGCAGGATGGAGTTGGTACGTATATGCGGTTTGCTGCGCAGGATATTTAATATTTTATTGTATATTTTATTGTATATCAATGTCTGCTTGTCTTAAGTAACTCAATCTGAGTTGAAAATTCAAAGGCTGACTAGCCTTCTCTCTGCAGTCCTCTTTTTTTTTTTTTCTTTACGACTTTTCCAGGTACAGTGGAATATAATATTCAACCAGCTCCTTTTATTTAAATTTACACAAACTGTGAAATAGTTCAGTCTCAAAGATGTGTGAGAAGTATATAGAACAATCTGCATTATGTGTAAGCTCCATATTGTCTGTTGGTCCATAATGAGGATCTTTTCCCCTTTCCGGTGTGATGTCAACATATGAGCCAGTGGCTTGCATGCTGGCGGGACACAAACAAAAGGTGGTTTTCTCAGCTGTCAGTCTGAATGTCATGAACCTATTTCAGAGGTTTTTTCTTAAATTTTTACTTCCAGTATTTTCCTTCTCCATGTCTGTTGCTTCGTTCTGCCCTAGTTGGACTCTTATACCACCATTTATTACTTTTTTGTTGTTCTTTCCAATAAAACCACTTGGTCAAGTTGCCAAAAGTGAAGCCGTTCTTAATTTTTTTTCCACAAAGACTGCGTTCACAATGAATGCATGACCATTGTAAGACTGACCCACTCATCGTTTGACCCGATATATATGTTTCTACTTTTAAAAATGTGTATAAATGCTTTTTGCATAACATTAACTGTGGTGCTGTGGGGAGCAATAGAAGTGCTGCCTAGGTATAGGACTGAATGTCAAGTTGCTGTAGAGATTCATGTACTATACTGTGTGTAGACTAGGTTCATCAGCTTCATATGACCAGTCAGGGTGCTTTTCCACTGCAACCAAGTACTGTACTTTTGGTACAAAAAGTACAAAACTTAAAGGTGCAGGTTTTCCACTGGCATAAAAACTGGTATCGGCACTGAATGATGTCAACACGAGGCGGGGTATTTTGTACTGAATTTAGGCCTGGACAATGTGTGACGTTAATACCAACATCACATGTTATGCACGTGCAATTCACAAATCACAAGGACCCTGATAGTCAGCTGGGTTGAGGTCAGGCTTTTTCACACCTTCATACTATCCAGACATTATAGAGTAAAACACTTTGTTGTAGGAAACAGAACTTAGCAAGCATTGCAGTTTTAATTTTTGTTCCTTTTCAAGATTATCTAGTAAGTTTAAAAAAAAAAAAAGTTTACTGCCGTTTCTGTTCCATGAGCTTTAAATGCACTTTCGGAGCCAGTCATAATCATTTTCGTCCTCGCTACTTGACAGGTTTGTGAGAAATGTATTTTGAACACCTTTTCTTTTTCTTTATAAATATCCCAATGTCTATTACAACACGATCACATTGCAGAATTTTTTCCAATATTGTGCAGCAAATACTTTATTTTTTATCATGCCTCCCAGATTGTTTTCGGTACAATTCAATTTTGTTTGTATACCATTACATCACATTGTTTCAAAACTCTTTCCATTACCCCCTGTCAAAAACCCAGCCTGGGTCTCTTCATTTCACAATGCAAGATTATTGTTTTTATTTTTTGTTTAATGTAACTTTTCCTCAAGATGGCAGTTGTATTGTTTCAGAGGCTGGCTATTTGCATAAGCAATTAACAATGAACACTTCAAGTCCCACTCCAAAGATCTGCAGTACCAAAGTACTCCAGCTGCATTGGTATTTTGGGTACTAGAACTTTTGGTACGAGTACTCAACTGGAAAAGGAAAGGTATTGAAAGAACCTTACCAAAAGTGTGGTGCCTGCTGCAGTGGAAAAGCCCTATGTAACTCCCTAGAGGACTTACAGTCTCTGTCACCCATTTAAAATGAAGTTGCATGACATTATTCACTAGCTTCAAACAAGGTGCCATCACCAGTTTTGCCTGTCAGGACAGTATTCGCTAGTATCTGCAGCAGAACAACATAATGAGATATTCATCCCTGTATATCAGACGTGGGTATGACCCATGTGTGTCAGATCAGAGCTTCACCATTTCAGCAAGGGGATTTTTTTTAAATGATTAGTTTCATGTTCTATGAAAGCAGCTGTGATTATTTATAGGATTTTTGGCCAGGTCTGCTGTAGAACCCTTAAAGAAACTAAAACATTGTCATAAGTCATGTTGTTTTACTTTGTTGGCCCCTAATCTTTTATTATCCAGAGCTTTGCCTTTCTCTCCTCGCTGAGCCCTGATGGCAAATCATTCAGGCCACCACAGCTCACTGTAAACTGGTCAATAAACCTCCAGTTTCCAGTCCATTTGGGACTGGAAACTCATTGGCATAATTTCCTGGTCTAATCCATAGTGAATTATTCTTTCTACCTTTTCTCCAAAACAGTGTTTTGAGTTGGCAATAGTTAGTTTATCACAGTGTTCCTGCTTGGCACGTGGGAGACCAATTTGCTGACAGGGAGATTTCTGCATTTTGCCTGCCCTCTTTCTGGGGACAGTATGTGGTTAAGCCTCTGTCCCTGTGATTCAAAGGTTGCTGGTTCAAGCCCCACCTCGACCCATCCATTAAACGAAGCTCTTAACTTGGGTGCTCTTACAGGTGGCATCCATTCACTGCTTAAATCAGGGCTATTCAATTCAGGCCCTCCATTCCGAATCCAGGCCATGTTTTCAGTTCTTCCAGGGAGTTAGTTTCATAATTAGTGATTCTGATTGGTTAGACGCTTCACACCTGGCTCCCAGGTGCAGGAAGGTTGGAAAATCAGCAGGGCACAGGCCTTGAGGACTGTGACTTGAATAGCCCTGCCTTAAATAGAACTGTAGATTTCAGAATGTAGTTTAAATGGTCTTACAGACTTTTTATGAACATGACTATATGATTTTACAGTATGGGAAGATCCATTTTTGTAAAAGACCAAATGAGTTGCATTAAAAGGATTTTTCCCTCAAAAACATGTGCTGTCAGCCTCAGGCTTCCAGTCTGCAACAAATATCAATGAAAACAACGTTTGGCAGGAGCAGCACACTGACTCACCTGGGGAGAGCCAGGGCAGAAATTCTACTTCTTTATCTTCTGTTTGCAAAGGCAGTGATAGCAACGGCATGTTGATGCTATCTGCATATTCATGTTTCACAGATCCATCAAGGGTTAGGAAAGACTCCAGACCACACAAATTTTATCATGGAAACCGGCACCCTCCCCTGTCATCAAAGCAGTGCACCTTGGCTTTGTGTTGTGGATCAAATTTGGTTAGCTGGCCAATACAGTCTAACAATTGTACCAGGCTTGTACTTCGAGACCCCTGTGCATAAGCTAATATTCACAAGAACCATGTCACTTACATTAAAAGAAAAACATAAGATGTACCTGTATTTCATTCAACTAAACAAATTAATAAGAATCAAATAAGATTATAGAATACATTTTCCATGTATGTTTGTGCTATTTATTGGATGGCAGTGAGGGTGGTGGGTGTGGGGGTGTGGTAAATGTTATACATCAAAAACAGCAATACTGGAATATACTTTATGGTTATTGTACCATGAATTTTTCTTAACACTGGTACAATATAACAAGTATTTAGATGATGAATTGTGTGTTTGAATCCTAGTAATTTACTGAGGTAAGATCAATACAATTACTGTTCAACCAGAAATGGTTGAAAGATTATTATTGTATGTGTTTACATAGCAAATACACAATCTGAAGCTCTCTCCACCAATACATATCTATGCACATATGTTTCTGAAGGAGAGCTTCAGACATAACAGATATCAAAGCCATTTAGCTCATTTTTGACTGACTGTATTTGTGACAGCTGTAACTATATTTATGGCTTAATTAAATTCAATTTATTTTTATATAGTGCCTTTTACAACAGTTGCTCCAAGGCACTTTATGTCAGTTTGTTGAAATACATAATTTACAGGATAATATATGAAACAGGAAAAAGGGAAGACAGAGAATAACAGAACAACATCCAAATGACAAGCAGATAGCTTTAGTGAAAGACATATTATATTGCATAAAAGCCTGGAAAATCTACAGAAGCATGGTAGCTTGCCTGTTCAGTATAATAAATAATGATAGGAAATGAACTGATTAATATTGAAATCTTGTAGAAACCAGAATGAACACTGTGGGCTCACTGTCTGTGAGCTGGCCTACAGGTTTGAGCACCTCCCATATTAAGGTGGCAAAGTGAAAAGAAGAGTACAGTTCAACACTTCCACTTTAAACACTAATTGCCAGCCAAAACCCACATAATTATAGGATCTTCTAGGAATAACTCCCGTCATTAATTGCCACATTATTCTGGTTTAGTGGCTTGTGTGCCTCTGATCCTAGGAGCTACGTGGTTGGGGGTAGTTTGCCCTGGTAGGGTCTCCTAAGGCAGCTGCCTCCCAGGTTGTCTACCTCCCTTGGTAGTGCTGGCTGACTGCCTTGATCTTATTCAACTCCTCTTCCGTCCTTACCACCTCAGAGATCACCAGCTCCTTCCTCTCCTTCCTAGGAGCATCTGGCGGAGGACCCTGTCCAGGAGACCTTATCTCACAACTTCTCTTGAATCCTGAGGGAGTCAAGGGACATTGAGCCTAAATAGGCCATGTAGTGAGAATTTGAATACAAAGTTTTCTAGAATCACCAGTCATTCTGCAAGATATTTAAAAAGTCTTTGTTCTGAGTCTGAGGAGGGGGGTTGGTTGATGGGGGGCAGGAATGTGACCACAGCTCCAACCACAACCTACATCCAACTGCACAAAAGATATCCAACCTACATCCAACTCCCCGCAAGACATCCAACTTACATCCAACCCCTCACAAGACATCCATCTTGCATCCAACCCCCCACAAGACATCCAATCTCCATCCAGCCCCCCACAAAGCATCAAACCTGCCACAAAACATCCAACCTACATCCAGCCCTCACAAGACATCTAACTCAAGACAAATCATCCAACTTACACCAAACCCCCCACAATACATTCAACCTACATTCTATCATCTACAAGACATCAAACCCCCCACAAAACATCCAACGTACATCCATCCCCCACAAGACATTCAACCTACATCTAATGCTCCAAGACATCTGAGCCCTCAGAAAACATCTGACCTACATTCAACCCTCCACAATACAATCTAACTACATTCAACCCCCACAAGACATTCAACCTAATTACAACTACCTACAAGATATCAAACCTATACCCAACCCCCCCAAGACATGAAAGCTCTCAAAAAACGTACAATCTACATTCATCAGCACACACAATATCCAACCCAAATCCAACCCCCAACAAAATATCCATCCTACATCCAACGCCTCACAAGACAAAATTCAGCATTGCTGCTATTCTTCCTTTTCCTAATGCTCTTGGCAGCTGCTCGCTAACAAGTTCCTTTTTACCCCTTGTAATTCTTCCACCTCTACTTCCTGGACTTCATGTTTTGCTGTGTGGGTTTTATCATGTCCCTGCCACTAGAGGGCAGTAAAATCTTTGCTTGGAATGCTTCTCTAAAACTAAAAGTGTTTCCGACTGGAAGGTCAGTAGGGCAGCGAGCGCGAGGTGACAGGTGCTCACCCAGTATAGCTACCATGTTGTTCTCACGCCATGACAGGTGAGCGTGATGAGCATGTTGCCATATTAAACACACATATTGCCGAGCAAGACATGCATAGTCTTAAAGCACATGACCAGTGCCCACAGGCAACCCATGCTGGCCCTCCGGAAGGCCTTGCAGTGCTGCAGCACACGGTTCAAATGCAGGCAGGTGTTGGCCTGGAGGCACTCAAGAAAGCCCTTTAGTACCTATAGGGGATGCTGTACTTTACCTCAGGACTTCATTCTCTTTATGCAATTTATTTGTAATACTGCTAAAAGAGGAGTAGTGGCTCTTCTTTGAGCTCCTCATGAAAGTCTGACCTCATGCCCTAAGGCTTGGCCCAGACGCGCTGAGAAGGAAGCACATTTCCACCACTTGTACCTGCAATCTCATTCTTTCAGTCAATATCCAGAGCTTGTGACCTCAGTGTCAGGGTCAACCACAGCAAGTACAGTGATGTTTTATTAATTCAGAAATAAGATGCCCAGCTCTTAAAACTCTTTGCATTGTCTGTTGGTCCTTTAAATGCTTTAGCAATTCCCGTTGTTTGCCCCCTTTGTCAGTATTGTGCACAACTTGCATACAGACTTGCATATGGCCTGTAGTATAAATGGTTGATACCATGATTTTTTTTTTTAAACTATTAATATATACACTATATATATTATAGACTTTTGATACTTTTAAAACACTACTACAGTACCTGTTTGAAGTCACGTGCCAAGCACTGGCTGGACTTCAGTCAACATGTTACCAACATCTATCATCACTAGTGCTGTAGTCTCAAGACCAGTTTTTTGTGGTCTCGGTCTTGTCTTTGTCTCGGACATAGCGGTCTCGATGGGATGGGGAAATAAAGAGAAAACAGCACATCCTCACAGAACAGTATCATTATTTATTACGCGCCTCAGTTCAAATGCAAACAGTCAGATGCATCTATTTTAAAAATGTCACATTGTATACATTTTCTCAACATACACTGCCAGTGCTTCACAGTCCACATGTCATGCACATTGCATCATAGCAAAGTCGGCAAAGAAATGTCAGAAAATGTCCGTGAAGTCGATAGCATATTTATTCCTAAATATTCCTAAATTTCCTTCTGGATAAATAAAGTATCTCTATCTATAAATTATTTTAGATTCATTAGAAAGCACGGTCTTGGAGGTGCAAGTCAATCTGGAGGCTCATTCTCTTCAATTCTAAGCAAAGGATGATTACTTAGCCGTATTCATAGCTCACCCGAAGTCTCTGTCCCTGGTATAAGAGACTGAATATAATAATAATTATAATAATTAATTACATTTATATAGCGCTTTTTTTGCAAGGCACTCAAAGCGCTTACATACAAGGGGGGGGGATCTC
>JABFDZ020000138.1:18828781-18867112 GCA_019775955.2 Pollimyrus isidori | reverse complement strand
ATATGTGGTTTGCTGCGCAGGATGGAGTTGGTACGTGTATGCGATTTGCTGCGCAGGATGGAGTTGGTACGTATATGTGGTTTGCTGCGCAGGATGGAGTTGGTACGTGTATGCGATTTGCTGCGCAGGATGGAGTTGGTACGTATATGCGGTATGCTTTTACCTAAATGCATGTGTCGAGCTCAGTGTGTGTGTGTGCGCGCGCGCGCGTGTGTGTGTGTGTGTGTGTATTGCATTGTGGGGACCAAATTTGGCTAAAAATGCCAAAAGTATTTTGTTTGGTTACTCATGGTTAAGGGTAGGGGTTAAGGTCATCATGTTGGTATTACAGATTTCCCCATAGAAATGAATGAGGAGTCCCCACAAATATATAGTTACAAACCTATGTGTGTGTCTGTGTGTGTTTCGGACCCCTCTCAGTAGCACATGCATAGCTGTTGAATTTTTTTTTTGCAGTGGTTGTCAGTTTGCAGTCTGTGTGCTTCTGAGGTGTGAGGGTTTTTAAGTAGAAATGGCCTAAATGGCTTTTTTGAGGGGGATAAAAAGGCAGTTAGTGCACTCCGGAGTGGAAAAAATCCCCCAGCCCCTCCCTCGTTTGCCGAAGTGCCATTCCTGGCAGGCTCCGTGTTGCGCCGCCAGCCCTAATTACAGAGAAAAAGGGGGCTCTTGATTTGGCTTCTCTTTCCTTTTCATCTGGTGTCCTGCTGCTCAAAGCGCATTCTTCCGTTTAATTAAGGCGCTGTGAAAACGGAGCCCTGCGTTCGCACACCGTGCGGCCTGCGGCGGGCTGCAGGTACATGTTGGCGGCCAGCAGGGGTCGCCAGTGCACCGTAAGTTCTCTCACCGGCAGTTCTTTACCGAAGCCCCCCCCCCCGAGACAAACGGCCTGACAGCTCTGCATCCTGGCTTAATGACATACTAATCTGAAACATATTTATGGAGGCTGAGCCCAGTTGTGGGCTTAAGTTTCTGCTCATATGCACGTGTGATGCCTACATTATGATTAATATAGTGCCTTTGCTTTTTATTTATGTGCTGTGAAAAAAAGCCTGACAAATAGACATGTCCTACTGCTAATCCATTGGTTCATCTGTTTGCATTCATTTACTTACTGTGCCGTAACTGTTTGGGTTGCTGAGAACATTTTCTAAAAAAAAAAACCTACTATATCTGCCTGGGGGGGTTTCTGCTCAAGTAACCTAGTTACGGTTAATGTTCTGTCTGGTTTAACTTGTTTCGAGCTGTTCGTGTCCTGAGGTTCTGACTGGGTTGCATGGTTGTACCCCCCACCCCACCCCGACAGCTGTATGCAGGAGGCTCATTTAGGAGGCGTGGAATTCTCCCCCAAATCAGAGCGGAAATCATAAAAGCAGTCTCTGGTACTGCAGCGTCTGCACCTGGTGGAGTTAATTGCAGTACCACCCCCTTGCCCCCCAGCCATCAGCCAGACACTTTCATAGCTAAACTGATTGAAGAAGAATAGGACTGAACTTGTAAACATGACTCTGCTGAAGATGAAGTCCTGTTCAGATACACGCCTGCTGGGAAGCCTTCAGCACAGAAGCGAGGCTGTGGATTTGCCTGCTATTATAAATGCTCCTTATTTATTTATTTTGATTTTTGCCTCAGCAGCAATTCTGTGGCTGTTTAATTAAACTGAAGAAGCGTCCCAAGAGGATTTTTCTGTCTGGTAATAATGTTTATCGAGATGAATTATAGATTTACTCTTTAAAAATGCTACAAAATTTAGAATGACTTTCTGCAAGAGTTAGATTTTTTAATAATATTTTTTTTGTAGGTATATGCCGTTTGCCTCGTGGCTGGTCTTTCTGGGCCTGAGGGGGGGTCTGTGCGTGGTACAATAGCAGCTTTGAGAAAACAAATCACAGATTAATACTTTCTGTGTCAGTCAGAACATTAAGTGCGCCGCAGTTTGGCCGCGTCGTAAACATGTCACCATGGCGTTTGGCACACCATAGCCATGTGGTGCACGGCACACTGGGGGAACAGGGGGCTCTAAGCAAGGAGAGGCAGCAATTTCCGTTGGGGGAAGTAGCATGAAGCTCTTCCCTTTTGGAGACGGAGCTGTCAGGCAGAGAGGGTGCGTCTTTAAAAGCCAATGACACACTGTGAGGACACGCTGTCATGCCGCAATCTACACATTTCGGCGGAACGGTGGAGGCCCGCAGAGTAACGCAGGACGCAGTAAACGACCACTGATGGACCACCGCTGCGGACCACCTGTTAGACAGACCACCTCCCTGCTTCTGGTCCCCCAGACCTGTCATTTACGTGAGTCTCACCCCCCTGAACCCCTCTGCTTTGGTGGCCCTTGACAAAGCAGTCAGAGAACGTGCCCCCCCCCCTTCAGTTCAGAGGCCCCTTCCACTACCCCCACTACCACCCAGGGCTCTGGTGCTTGTAGATTTATAGTGTGCAGGACTGGATTGATCAATAAGCAATTAAGCAGCCTGACTCTAGCCTGCTCGTTAAGGCTTCCTCTCTAAACCCCCCCCGGATGGTCAGTCATCACCCCCACATCCTGCCTCCAGAGGCCTTCTGATGTCACACTCGCAAAACGTCGCAGTGTGTTGCTCCGCGTTTATGTGTGTGCGTCTGCGCCGGGGGTGTGGGGCTGCAGGGTGCCGTGCACTAAACAGCACTAATGAAACACTTGCGTAATAGTACTGTATGTGATAACATGTGTGTGTGCTTCTTTGTATTTTAATCAAGTTAATGAAACTTATCACAAGTCGCAGATAGCAAGCTTTTAGGTTTTAATTCATGATGCTTAGTCAGATTTGATGGGATTGTGAATGCCTGTATAAGTGTTGCATTTCATTAAATTTTGTATTTTTTTAAAAATAATTAATCATGTTTAATTAGGTTCAAGTTTGATGTGTAGAGTGTACTCACAGCACATGGATCAGCATGCTTGTGTGGATCCATGAATGGCATCACTGCGTTGCCATGACACCGAGCCAGATGCTCTGGGATGTCGCCCACACACGGGTCTCTGATTAATATACTCGCCTGATGACGCACAGGCTCTGGACCAACACCGTCTGGGCACCATCCACACTGTAGCCCTGTCTGGCCAGGGGAGGGGGCCCGCTCTCAGACATCCCCACATCAGGGTGTGGCTTAATGCCGTGTTTCCCAAAACAATTATTTTCCTTCTTCCCAGCCCTGGCAGGGAGCAAAAATGTGGACCATCTGGCAGGGAGCTGGGAGGCAGCAGAAACATGGACCTTCTATGGGTCTCTGAGGGCCAAGTTTGAGAAACGCTGGCTTCAAGGACCACAGGGAACCGGTCTCACGAAGAAGCCCTGCTTTTATTCTGTAGAGTTTAATCATCAGTCGTGCGTCCAATGCCGGGGGGTGTTCACATATCTGCGGGAACTGATCCTTCATCTCATGCCCAGCAGAATGCCAGCTAATTGGCTGGCTAGCAGAGGTCACATGACACTCCCTGTGGTGTGGTGGTGCGCCACTCACCCCCCTAACAGACGCATGTGAAAGTCGCACCGTGGGGCCTAGGTGAGGTGGGATACCCCAGACTTCCGCAATCCCAGATCACTCCCCCCATTAATTTCCTTCACACCCGGATGGGCCTGTCTCAGCCAGTGCTCCACGCACACCCAGAGCACTTTGGCGTCGCAGTCATGTTGGAGAATAAATAATCGATACTTTATTGATCCCTGTGGATCTTTAAGCGCAAGTGAGCTTCCCTGTTTGTCACAGCACTTGGGCTGTTTACCTTCTGTAATTACGACAGAAGGTCTGATGCAACTCTGATCCCGAAACCTGTACAAAGGCCTGACAAAAGGAGCATAAATATTTGTGTTCTTAATTTGTCTCAGTTTTGTAGTCATTGGCGTAGCCAAAACAGTGACACCTGTTGATCAGAGATTACAAAAAATGTCCCTCGTGTTCCTGTGTTTCAATGGCACGCCCAACAACTCTCCTGAGGCCCAGGTTAGTCCTGCCGCTTCAGGGTTAGGCCGTAACGGCTCCCGGAGCGGCTTCCAGGAAAGTGGCATGATAAACCACAACTGCAGCATCTGCGCCACATTAGCAGCTCTGTCAAGGAAGTCACATTTCACTGAACACACAGCATTTGTGCACTGCAGAAGTCGCATTTCACTGAACACAGCACTCGCGCACTGCATGTTTCAATAAAGCCAGTGGGCGCAAAACTGGGTAGAGTGATATCAAACAAACACGGAAAGGTAACTTTTCATTTAAAAGAAGTAGAACATTCTATTTCAAATCAAATTTGAGGAATTCTTCTGGGCTTCAAGCTAACTGGAGATTGTACGCTATTTGATGCCAAGTTATTGAAGTTTCACAAGAATTCCAGTCTGCTATTGAACCTGTTTGTCAGCAGTTATTTTTTTATATTTTATTTGGCCTAAAATGCACTGTGTGTTTTGGATTTGGGTTAGTAGTATGCTGTTGACATTGTAATGTATTTATAAATATTGCAGATTCTAATTTATGAAAAAAATACATATATTGATATTTTTTTACCGGTCTGGATATTTTGAAAGCCATTTAATATTTAAATAGCATCACTTTGTGTAAAATCCAGTATCCCATAATTAGTAAAATATTTGGAAACTTCACGGGAGCTACATTGACATAGGAACATCCACAATGGAAAAATATCCTACCAGCCACAAGGAGGCAGTGTTTCCAAAGCTGACTACATCTAGCAAATGATTTATTGGGCGCACAGATGCGTGTCAGTGGGCTGGTTGCTGAGGCTGGCTCACCTCAGGGTGCGGGGGCTGCGCAGAGCAGCCGTACAAAGGCCGGGAAACGTCTGGAAAAAAGGCATGGTGGCAAAAAAGGAAAAAAAATGAATGTGTCAAGTGTGGTCTTGTAGAGGGCGAAAAGAAGGCCGCTTTAAAACAGGGAAGGGGGAACTGGAGGCCTTTACACGTTCCTACAGGAGCACTTATAACTACCTTTACCTCTGCTGTTTAATTAAGGAAGTGTGGCGTGCAAAGTGGGTCTGTAACTCAGGGTGGGAGAATGCCGGCAGAAAGGCGGGATCGGCATGCTCCGCTTGTTCCAGTGCGCTGCTCTCCTTTCTGTGGTAGGAACAGGCAGTCCACCACCAGAGAGGTGGAAATGTACAATTAATGTATTGGTTTTGCTCAGTATTTGTTACAAATCGAGATACCAGCATCGGTCCAGTGTGTCAGACTTAGTCGATATTGCCGGCCGATATATAAACTTCATCAATACTATAAGTCAGTACCAAAGCTTAAGATGTAACTACTGAAATAATGGAGACTGCTGCATTGAATGATCAGCTATTTTCCGCAGAGGCGGATGAGAGGTTTCGTCGGCTCATTCACCACTTGGAAGAGTTCTTCATGTACCGATGTTTTATACGGCCCATGACACGTCGATCTTCCATAAACCACAGAATAAGAAACATGTAAGATCACTCTGATAATCTGCACTGGCAAGCCGAGCAGGTTTTGCCGCTGGCAAATGCCCCCCCCCCTCACAGACCGTTTGACAAGTTCCACCACCAGCACTCAGAGGCTAGCCTGTTAGTGGAATTAGTGTAAATGTTCACTAGAGACAGGGGGTGTTCTGACAGACCGCCCCCCCGAGAGATTTCTATTATTCCTGAGATTCACCACCATGACTAGTTTCCCAATCGTGGAAATGGTTCAGCAGCATCATAAATAAATTAGAAGTTTTTTCTTGGCAAATATGTTTATATTGGCAGGATTGAATTGTGTGGTTTTCACCCCCCACCCCCCACTGCTGATGTATTGATGGCACGTCCCAGAGGGCGCTGTCCTACCCACACTGATGCACCCACTCTTCCTCTTGCCTAGACACGGATCCCCGCGTGCTAGAGAAGCAGGAGCTACAGCAGCCAACGTATGTCGCTCTCAGCTACATCAACAGGTGAGCCATGGCGCCCCCCACTGCCCGCTTAGTGCCTTCTCACCCTGCCAAAACAAAAAACATTACAACCTGTTTGTGAATTCACATGTAGAACATTTCTTGCATGCATATTTAAGGTTGTGCTTTCTCCACTTTCTCCGAAAAGGAATCATATCAGTGTTTCCTATGCTACATCCAGATTTCTCCCATAGTTATTGTGCTGTACCTGCAATGAAAACTGAAGAAGAAAAAAAACATAAAGCAAAATTTCTGTCAAATCTGAGAGTACAAGGGCTTGTTCCTTTCTTGGAAGCATTTTTTGTGGTTTGAAAGTAATCTGTTAAATCCACTTTTTTATTAAGTGTCTGTGTGAATATTCTAGTTTATGGGTATATTTACGAAATCCGTTTTACAGTGTGCAGTAAAATTCTGCCTAAATTTGAAAAATGAATCGCTGATTTGAAACATACTGCATCATTACTCTGGTGGTGATGCAGACTCCCGTTTCTGCCGTGCTCTGAGGAAGCCGCTCCGGTGTCCCTTTCTCCCAGCAGCATGCCAAAGCTACTTCTACGACAAACCCCAGGGATGTTTTGTGCGTTCCCTGACAGATCTCTCAAACGGCACTGGAATGAGCAGCCGGGCGGGTTCTGTTTCGCGAGAGCTGCATAATGGCGGTGTTACCAGTCATGTGGTGTTACCAGTCATGTGGTGTTACCAGTCATTGACTTCCAGGGAAGATAGGGGGGAACCGTGGGAAACTCAGAGAGAAACCAGAACTTCCTGCTCCTCAGTAGCAGGCCCTTTGTTCTGAGGGCGGACCCAGGGGCTGTATGTCACGTCGATACGGGCACAGTGAACCAGCTTCCCAGTTGGGTTCCACACCTGCAGTCAGCTCAGCTGATTCCAGTTTGTCATGGCCTACGAGCTGCCAGTATGTGGGGTGATAGGGTGCTGGACTGCTCGCAACCAGCACCTTGAATGGAGCTGTCCTGATGGACCCTACAAGACCATCCCTTGGTTAGTTGTCATGTTCAACAGAATCAGTCTGCAGTGATATTTGGATGTAACATTCCAGGAGAGTCCAGTTAGCATAGCTCCCTTTACACGGTCAACGGCCGCCAACCACGCACCCTACTACTTTCTGCCTTTTCTCACTAGCGCCCCCTCTGGCTCATCAGCAGCAGGATAGGACTCCATTCATGCTGGTGACTAACTATGACTACCAGAGGATGACATGGTGATACATTCCTCCCTCCACAGTCCTACTCACCGCTCTTGTGCCCCGACCCCCAGCACCCTGAATCCCGAGAATCCGATGAGTGGGTACACATCTGTCCTCACTCCTCGAAAGGAATGAGACGTGGTCCCACAAGGCCGTGTCTTTACCCCACCATGCCGCATGTGCTGCAGATGTACAGCGTGTTAATGGCAGGAGACGCGTGCCAGCAGCCCGTAACCTTCACATTGCACTCCTTCACACCACCTTGTTTGAAACATGCTTTACAGTAATTGGCCCAAGAAAGTGCCCCGGCTGCAGGAAGGATTCTGCAGTTTTGCAGTAAAGTCAACAAGTTACAGATAGGACAGCCTGAGTATAGCTCACGGGCCCATTTCCTGATATCTGGGAGGCTTCGAGATACTATCTGTGTTCCAGCCATGGAGATCAGAGGATTTCCAACCATTTCTGCTCATGACTTTATTTCAAATAAATACCATAGTTCTTGTGTGTTAGAGTACATGCAGTCTTATTTATTGTGTGTGTTTGTGTGTGTCTCTCTGTCTCTCTCTATCTCCAGGTTCATGACTGAAGCTGCCCGTCGAGAGCAGGAAACCCTCAAGAAGAAGATCCAGCCCAAACTATCCCTGCCTCTGACAGGCGGTGTATCCCGAAACAGTGTGTCGACACCCCCCCGACACAGCAGTGGCAGCCTGACGCCACCTGTCACTCCACCCATCACTCCCTCCTCCTCCTTCCGTAGCAGTACTCCTACAGGTAGGCCACTGGGATTGAGTGGTACTCCTACAAGCAGGCCTTTGGGACTGGGCAATATTCCTATAAGCAGGCCTTTGGGACAGGGCAATATTCCTATAACCAGGCCTTTAGGACTGAGCAGCACTCCTATATGACGGCCTTTGGGATTGAGCGGTACTCCTACAAACGTTCCATTGGGACTGACTGGTATTCCTGTAAGCAGGCCTTTGGGATTGAATGATACTCCTGTAAACAGGCCTTTGGGATTGAGCAGTACTCCTAAAAAGGTTCCAATGGGACTGATTTGGTGTTCCTGTAAACAGGCCTTTGGGGCTCAGTGGTACTCTTAGACCTTCTACACTGCCGAATGTGGCCTTCCTGCTTGTGAGTGCAGGGAGCGCAACTGTGTCTAAATAAATTTTAAGCATTTTATAAGTTGCCTGAGGTACAGATGGTTACTGGCTGAGTGAATTTTACACAGATATTGATGTGGTTTGCGTGTAATCTGTTAATTCTGCCTTGTTTATGAACAGTGTCCATGTAAAAATTGTTTTTACGACTTAACCTTACAAAGTTTTACAATGTACATAAAGTTTAGCATAAATTATGGCTTGTGAAGTTACCTGTGTGTACCAGATAATCATACATGATTATCCAGCTATTTAACTCCTTAGCAAGGTGGCTGTCCATGTAAATCACAGGTCCCTAGTGAAGGTCTTGTTCTAAGTAGGTAATTCACTACGGCAACTTAACTGACCGTATTTTTTAAAGATTTTACAAGGTGTAAAATGTATAGAAGAGCTGGATCAGATGGGGATGTGGAAAACACTCCCGTTCCTTTTCCTGAATAGTTTTGTGTCACAAAAACTACACTAAAATGAAAATACCTTGGTAAATATAGCCTCTCTCTGCATGGCTTATAGGGAGTTTGTGAAACAGTGTAAAAGATGAATACTGAAGAGATTGGCCTGACTGCCTCACCAGTAGTACAGCCGTGGCCAAAGGTTTTGGGAGTGACACAAATATTCATTTTCACGAAGTGCCTGAGAAGCCATTCAGCTGTGGGATCGGGGCACCATCAGTGCAGAACTTGCTCAGGAATGGCAGCAGGCAGGTGTGATTGCATCTTCACGCACAGTGAGGCGAAGACTATTGGAGGATGGCCTGGTGTCAGGAAGGACAGCATAGTAGCCACTTCTCTCTAAGAAAAACATCAGGGACAGACTGATATTCTGCAAAAGGTACAGGGATTGGACTGAGGACTTGGGTAAAGTAATTTTCTCTGAATTCTTTTTAGTTGTTTGGGGTATGATGGAGCACCGTGCCATAAGGCAAAAGTGGTAACTAAGTGGCTCGGGGAACAAAACATCGACATTTTGGGTCTATTGCCAGAAAACTCCCCAGACCTTAATCCCATTGAGAACTTGTGGTCAATCCTCAAGAGGTGGGTTGACAAACAAAAGCCCACAAATTCTGACAAACTCCAAGCATTGATTATGCAAGAATGGGCTGCCATCAGTCAGGATTTGGCCCAGAAGTATATTGACAGCATGTCAGGGTGAATTAAAGAGGTCTTGAAAAAGAAGGGCCAACACTGCAAATATTGACTCTTTGCGTAAACTTAATATAATTACCAATAAAAACCTTTGACACTTATGAAATGCGTGTAATTATACTTCAGTATATCATAGAAACATCTGACAAAAAGATCCACAAACACTAAGGCAGAAAACTTTGTGAAAACCAGCACTTGTTACATTCTCAAATCCTTTGACCACGACTGTAGTCCTGCTGGGAGATAAGTGAAGCCAGACATCGAGTGAGTAAAAGTATCAGGGAGACGTGGCAGGAAATCCCAGAGCCTCATGCTTGTTCGGCATTCATTTGGGCCAGCACCGTGTCAGATGATTCCCATGTTTGGTGCATGATTTTTACCCCTTAATTTTCCAAATGAGGTCCAAATTAGGACCTGCGTGGCTCCAGGTTTCGGTCTTCCTGCCTGCTGTGGCCTCTCAGGCTCCCCAAATAGAGGCTGGATGTTTTTTCCCTCACACAGCTGAACTCATCAGTATGCTGGAGGAGACCTTGGGAACGGCCTCCTATCTCGGACCCGGCTTCTGCTTCTGTTTTTGCCCAGCAGTAGCAGGGTGGTCCGCTGCCTTCTCAGTAGGGCTAATTACAGTGGGCCCGGTGTGCAGAAGGTGTTTTAATCACTCAGCAGATGTCGGCACACTTTTTTGTGTACAAGCCCCATTGCAGGACCTTTAACGAGGTCCAAGGCTTCACCAGCTCCACTGTGGAAAATGTATTAATTTTGTCTATCTGTCTAGATAGAACATCTGATTTAGCTTTCCATCCGATGAGACAGGATTGCATTGCTGTGGGGAGAGACCCCCTCACTCTCTGTTGTGACACCACCACCTGCAGGCAGCGAGTACGATGAGGAGGAGGTGGACTACGAGGAGTCGGACAGCGACGAGTCCTGGACCACCGAAAGTGCGATTAGCTCGGAGTCCATCCTGAGCTCCATGTGCATGAATGGGGGCGACGAGAAGCCCTTCGCCTGCCCCGTGCCCGGCTGCAAGAAGAGATACAAGGTGAGCGGGGGACCAGGCCAAAAAACAGTGAAGCTTTCATGTAGGAAAAACAGACGTAGCTACAGTATCAGATATGGAGAGTTGGGTTGCGATGTCTGTCATCACTGGTGTAAGTGCTCCCCGGTGGGTCAGACTATCACCAGATATCTGAGGAAGCACTTAATGAACTTGGGTTTGAACAAAATATTGTGGTTTTCGAGGCTTTCCGTGGACACGTATGTCATTCGTTTAAAGTCATTAATTTAAAATTCAATTTCGACACCCATAAAAACTTGAGCGCAGCGTGTCAGGAAAACAGCCCCGGGAAGTAACTGCCCCCAGTGTTCTCGGGGGGGGGGGGGGGGGTATTAAGATGGCTTTAAGAGGCTCCCTTATGTTCGCTGCGTAGAGATGACATGAAAAAGTGCTTTTAAAATAACATATCAATCCACTTCAGAGGGCCTTGTAAGTTTTTACGGGATTTTCCATTCACATCTGGTGTGCGGCCAACATAAATTACACAGGCAAAGTGAAATTAGGAGCACAGGCAGGATGACGCCAGGAGCGGGAAGTCGCTGCTTGGTTTTGGGGGGGGGGGGTGTCTGTGGGTCCTCATCCTCTCCTTCGTCATGCCACCCTTCACACCCCCACCCCCCCGTGCAGAACGTGAACGGCATCAAGTACCACGCCAAGAACGGCCACCGGACGCAGATCCGGGTGAGGAAGCCCTTCAAGTGTCGATGCGGGAAGAGCTACAAGATGTCTCAGGGCCTCCGGCACCACACCATCAACTTCCACCCGCCGGTATCGGCCGACATCATCCGCAAGATGCAGCAGTAGTGCTGGACGCCGTGCCAACTCATCACACCAGCCACCACCCCGAGACCTTCCCCAACACTACAGTTGTACTGCATGCTTTAACTGTTCCCATTCGTTTCTTGTCTGTAATCTGAAACGGTGGATACCTGCAGATTTAGTGGTTTTTATACATTTGCACACTTGTTAGCGTTATGTATTTCTGCCGACTTTGTCATTACGGTGCTAAATGTTTGTTAAAAAAAAAAAAAAAAAAGAAAAAGAGAAGAAAAAAACTATGAAACGTATCTTGGAGACAAAATAGCAGCTGTGAGACCAGCCCGGTCCCTGACGCTATCCCGATGGGGCACGGGGGCACGAACCGAGGGGAGTATGACCAATGGCGAGTCAGGGGGTTGTGAATTAAGGTCTCCACTCGAACTTCATTCCAACAGAGAGTACTCTGGTAGTCCGCTATCTATAGTTAGCTTAAACAGCAAGTCAGCCGGAATGTTTATAATCATCGTTATCTGGTATATAGCAATTGTATGTGGAAAATTATGCTTTCAGAATCAGTTTTGCAACCTATGCTTTATTTCTGTTTCATTCTGTAGCATATTTTACTCGCGATACTTTGAGAGCATTTTAGGCTTAAACGCTGCTTAAATATTTAGATTTTTTATTACTATTATTATTATTATTATTAAGTTTATCAGTCCCAGATAGTTATGACACCTCTGTGTTTGATGCCAAAAGACGATCTCAGGTCAATCGTTTTGCCAGCAATCGAGAAACATGATTATGACCAAACATTCCCGCGACATCTGGACCTAACCGTTGGCTGGGAATCCCACACGCGCGCGGCCCGGATTTCCCTCCTAGGGGCAGTCGGCAGCCCCCACCCCTCTACCTGGATGAAGTCTTTTTAAAGCACTTTGTTGTTTCCGTTGCCAACGACCTGCAGGGTTGCAGTGTGCCTGGGAGCCCGCAGTCCCGCTGGGAAAACAAAACTGACCCAAGAGCTATCAGCCCCGCAGCACTGCTGTCGACACACGTTTCATCTGTGTGTCCCCCCCCCGCGTCCCGTGACTCCCTAGTAGGACGTGCATTTCCCCGTTCTCTGACAGCCTTGTAATTTATATCTCTGCATTCCAGTATATGCCTATGTAGCTTTATGGTGAAACTTCGTGGAGTATTTAGTTTGAACCCTATCGATTAGTATTCTGCCCGCTTCGTGCAGCACGAGGTGTCCGTTTTTATCACAGCCCTGCCTCCGTCGGAACGCATCCGGATAGGGGTGCGTCGGTACGGTAAGAAAGCAGGCGTCTGCTAAGCGTGCCCTTCTCGGCTCCCTCCTCCTTGAGAGCATGGGACCGCGCACTCCGGCTACAGTGCCGTCCTGCGGAGGAGACAGGGCCGTCTGACACTCAACCCATCGCTGCATGATTATGAATATTGTCAAGGAACTCGGTCATACTTATCTTAATTTTGTGACAGTATTATACAGCAGGTTTGGAGGGGACTATTTTGATATATTGTGTATAGTGAATGTATTGTTACGTCTCCTGTAAGTGCTTTAAATTATATTTTCGTATGTGTGTAGAGAATAATGTACCAGTATGTATGAAGGCAAAAAGAGGATATGTTTTGGAACCGAAGGTGATATATTCTGTCAAACTTTCCTTTAAAGCTGCTTCTTAAATGTAAATCTTATTAAATTTTAAAGGCTCAGGTGTGACTTTAATGCATGGCTTGTATAACACATCCACCGCAGAGACGCTATAACAGTACGATCAGCCCGGCACGGAGACAGGAAGACGCGCTGAGTCGCTGTCCCGCCATCGTACTGCTAAATATATTTTCCGGGTGGCTACTCCAAACTATCCCATCCGTTTGAGCCCATTCAAAATTACTTCTATGGTAGGTGATTTAATTTGACTATTTAAAGAGCAATTAAGGAACAGGAATGAGCTTTTTTTGTCATATAAAATTTTATTATTCTGTTTAGTTTTACCATGAACCAACAGTGGGAATTAACCAGAAGAGCCAAAGGCTTTATGATAGGATTAGTTTCACAGATGGTGGCTCTCTATGACCAGCTTTTCAGAAGAGACACCCCCTTAACGGAGAATCACATACAAGCGTAAAAATCAGAGCTAAAAGCAAACCTGTGTGACGGTAGAAGGGACCAAACAAGCACTCAAACCGGTAAGATGACACTGAGCCCAGGGTAAGGAAAACAAAAACATCTGAACTAAAGATCGCTCACTCACAGGAGTCACTGTATCTTACCAACTCCATGACGGCAACACGACACCCCCACACGGCTGATACTCTTCAGTTCAAAATATTCATGTGATTAAGACCCAACTCACGCAATAAACTGAGGGTTACTAACCCGACCTGCACTCACTGGGCACAAAGAGAAGCAGAACTACTGGTGTCATTAAGCTAAATCCTCTCATTTTCAGTGCATGCAATTAGGTCATAAAGGTGTATGCTTAGCGACAAGGACGCGGTCGCAGCCCTCGCTCCTCTGCCCTTGGGGAGGCTAGTCAAAGTTGAGCGCCTCGCCGGAGAAGTGTGTGAGCACGTGCTCTTCGAAGGCGCCCTGGTCGCAGTCCAGTGGGAACTGCGTGCCACACATGGGGCAGACCTTCCAGTGGCTCTCCACGTGCTCCTCGAACTTGCTCTGCTCGTAGTTGGGGGGAAAGATGACCTCGCACAGCGGGCAGCGCTTCTGGACCTCCGAGCTGCAAAGAAAGGGGCGGGGAATTGCCCCACACCCACACCTCACTTTCTGAAGCTTATGTGGACAATTAAGGGCATTTTACTACATTATTTACAAAGCCTTTAATCCAAAACAACTTGCACTACTACACTTTAAGCATTTATTAATTTGCTCCACTTTAAACACTTTTTACTGGGACATGTTAAGTTTAGTTCCGGACTCGAGACACAGTAACATGACGGGTTTTGAACCTATAACCTCTTCGTTGTCAGATCCATTCTCCCATCTGTCAGGTTTC
Organism: Pollimyrus isidori; assembly: GCA_019775955.2. Lineage (NCBI taxonomy): Eukaryota > Metazoa > Chordata > Actinopteri > Osteoglossiformes > Mormyridae > Pollimyrus > Pollimyrus isidori. The sequence goes on along the minus strand of JABFDZ020000138.1, from coordinate 18,852,821 downwards.
CGACCGCGCTCTCATAAAAAGGTCCCCGGTGGATTGCTGATTCCCTGAGAGGCAGTGTAATAAACAGCATGTGTCTGCCTGGGTGGGCCCTGAAACTACTGGCCAACCCGACGGCTCTGCCTGTCAACAGCCCGCCATCAGCATCGCCATCCCGCTACTGGGTTTCCTGGGCGAGGCACGGGCCAGGAGCGAGCAGGCGTCCTCTAACCTCTGACATGCTTACCTGGAGTCAAAGCGGAAGGGGGTTTGGCTATCCTCCACCAGGAGGCTGCTCTGCACTGAGTCTCCACCTTCCTGCTGCACCTGACCACCTTCCTGCTGGATATGAGAAACGGCAAAATCACCTCGCAGGCCGAGGGCCTTGTGTGGCACCCCTGGAGAGGATCAGGGGCTTCCAAACTAACAGAGTAGCAGCCATCAACTGAAGACACAGGAGGAACATGGAGCCACGCATCCCTGACTGAGGACTAATCATCCAGAGCTGCGGACTGTGGACAGACGGCAGGTCTTCAGTATGGCCCATCTGGAGGACTCACATTCTCCTCACATGGCCCCTCAGGGTCCTCCAGGCCATCGGGCCGGCTCGGGTTGCGTGATGGCTGGATGCAGACGACGTCGCTGTCCCAGGAAGGGGGTCCAGCAGGGGGTAACCTAGGGATCTGTTCCAGGGACAGTTCGGCATCAGAGCCATCTGAAGATGGGGAAAGAAAAAAAAACAATTGAGAAATGAATGGTGTGATGCCTATAAACCAAGAAGATGGTTCAGTGGTGGCATTCGAGGGGGAATAGGGAGTCCCCACCTGGAATATGTGGGGAGCTGTAGGGATTCCCGAACTGCAGGTCCGCGGGAAGCCCGGGCACAAGGGGGGTGAGTGGGGGGTCCTCGGGGTACGGCAGCGGGTAGTGCAGTAACACGGGTGGAGTCCTCTCTAAGCTCTCGCTCTTCGTGTGCTGGACCACCTCCCTCAGCTCCTGCAACAGACATGATCATCCAATGTGGAGTCAAACTCCAAGATGGGGAATCACAAGCTTGATGCAGGATCTCAAAAATCCTGTACAATCTTCAAGTGATGAGGAATACAGGTGGGCGCAGACAACATGTTTACAGAGCAGCTGAAACAGTACAGAAAGATCGTAGGGGACGTTTCCCTCAAGAGAATGAGTGACCAAACTGGCATTTCTGCTGCTCACGTTTACTGAATAGTGAGCAAATGTATTTGTTTTGCAAGAATTTATCAAGTGTATTTTAACTGACAACAAACTAGAGCTGTTTCAGGAAAAGAAAGGCCACAAGCTTTATTGCGTTATCTGCTCATGCCAGGCAGCTGCATTTATTGAACTACCCAGGCAGCCTTGACTTTCAATAAAACAAAACCAGAGTCCCCGATTAAGAGCTCCATGTGTGTACAAGCGCACATGCATTCATTGCACGGTAGCAGAATTTCAAAATGGCACTTAAATGTCTATGCGACTATGGAAACTTAGCAAGCAGTACGCAACTTTTATGTCTATAGATACAGCAAAACGTACCTTGTCATACACACGCCTGAGAATCCTGCAATCAAACTCAGACTCCCTACGTCAATGCTCTGCACTGCTTCCTCAAACAATACATCACACGCCAGTAAACACACGGAAAACCCAGACCACTGGACTCTCCCACACACACATAGTTAGCGCCTTCATTAAAAAAAAAAAAAGCTCCTCTCATTTTCAAAGGAATTTTAAGTCTGCTTTTTATTGACGTTTTTTTTAAAGGCGCCAATTTCATTTATTGAGTCTGAACCTCAAATTGGGTCATTTCACCCCATGAGCGGTGAGTGTGCTACCTTTCCACTGTGTGGATCTCACTGTGGTCCGCAATAATTGAATGGAAAATAAGAAGTCACTGACTTTGCTGGTCCAATTAGAGAGCAATGATAAACCAAAGAGTCTGTGGGCCAAAACACAGCATTCTTAGCTCAAAATGGCCGCCTCCAGACAAGGGGACTCCAGCTCTTACCTCTTCCAGCTTGTCCTTCTCCTTCGTGAGCACAGCGAGGCTTTCCCTGAGCTCCTTCACTTCACGACCCTTTTCAGCCACTTGACTCTGAGATGGAGAAATGGTTAAAGGACCAAGCGGCTCATAAAATGGCTCGGTGCCCCCCCAGGGCCTGGAAGACACTGAGAAGATAAGAAACCTGGAGCGTGAACCCTGGGTTTTAAAGTGGATCCTGAAAATAAAAGCAGCTCCAAGCTGCAGTTTGCATGATAGACATATTTACGTGACAAACATCTATAAAAGTATTCCACCCCAGGACAGCACAGAGCTGACATGAAACACTGCAAGCCAACAACTGCATTAGAGACCGTAGCCTTGACATAAACAGCCGTAAAAGCTGTCTCCCAAATCGCCTGTCCGTAAACCTTGCGTTTGTGTACTTAGACTGCTCTAAAGGTGGTAACAAAGAGCAACTCTTCATCTAAAACAACCATAAAACATCAGGCTTCGGGTACCAGTGGGTGCTGGGAAAACTGCTCTCATGGAGACCTGCCAACCCCCACAGACTCTACATCTTTACTGCCAACAGACTGATCTTCACCATTGTTACTATTCCTGCGATGCCAGTCTGAGGTTCTTTCTAATCCATACTTACCCAAGTAAATCATGCTTCTTGGCCATGTAAATATTAATCCTTCCTCTCACTAACCTATTGGTCATATTCTTCATTATAATTATGGACGCGAGGATAATTCATGTTTTAACTAGTCTACTAGTCACATTCTGCATTACACAACAGTTAGCTCCAACCAAGAAATCAAACTGGACGGAGAGGCATTCTGTGAGTGATAATCAGAAAACAACCGCACTCGGACATTTCATATCAGATATTTCACTCTGCTTTACAGCTATATCTGAAAATCATTAATGGAAACACACAAATAAATGTAAATGATCCAAAGCATTTGAGAGTGGGTGAATAGTTGGTGAATAGTGGGTGAGTAGCGGGCGAGTAGCATTACACTGGAATGTTTGAGTTCCTTGGCAATAGTGAATAGTTAGCTGGTGGTAACTATTTTTTTTTTTTTTTTTTTGCAGAGGCCTGTAAATTTTTAAATAGTCAAGCAAAATATCTGCTGCGGATTATTAGTTTTCATTTATAAGTGCTACTCAATGAACTGTGGTATAAATGCAATAACATATTGAAAGCTGTGCAGCCGTACTCCAACAATTCATGGCCTGTGGCCTCATGCCTAAAAGAATCACAGCCGTGATATACTGGAGTACACCCGTGATATACTGGAGTACACCCGTGATATACTGTACTGGAGTACAGCCGCACTGCTTCTCATGTGTTACAGCTTAATTATAACACCTGTCCTCGTTGCATTGACCTTCTTGAGAGACCAAAGCTGATCGTGTGGCTGCGACGGGCTGACGGAGGGTGGCCCTCTCACCTTATAGCGATCCTCTTCTGCAGCCAGCTGCAGCTTCAGGTTCTCGTTGATCTTCAGCTGCTCCTTCCATTTTGCCTCCATTTTGGTCAGCTCGTCTGCAAACACACTGCTCCTCTCCTTCTCCTCCTGCCGAGCATGACACAGAGGTTTCCCACCACCTCCTGTCCGGTCGTATCACCCCTTCCTGACCTTACCAAGCGACGCTGATCCGGTGCCAAGTCTGAGACCTTTCGTGTGACAGGGGCTGTACCATATCCACGCAGTACTTACACTCAGCATCTGCTTGCATCTCTTGTACTTGTCACTTTTCTCTACCACTTCCTTGCTTATGTCTTTCAGCTTTTCCTGAATCAGTGTGTCAAGTAAGACGTCCACTGAGGTCGCAGCTCCTGCGGCGGGGAAAATCAGACACGGATCAGAGGGGTTTTCTTCTGATCTGGGAGACGCTGCAGCCGACTGAGAAGATGGGGGTCCGTTGATTCACAGCTGAGACTAGAAGTAGTTGCAAGCCACGGGTTTATTCCTCTAACAGGTTGCAAGCTGGGAGCGTCTGTCTGACATACATTCAGCATGTACAGGAAGAGGTTCAACCATATGTATCGGCTCTGTCCTTCTTATAGCCCTTTTGAGCACCTCCCCCCTCTCTTGGTACCTTCCATCGACGTGGCAACCACGTTTGCCATTTGCCCTAGTTAGTCGGTTAGTACTTGTCCTTGTGGAAGGCTCAAGATAAGTAAGGGCCGCTTACGTTGTCTGTCTGCTCCCTCTATCAGTCTTGATTGGATCACCCACCCCTGCCGGCGCCAGTACGTTCTTATTTCAATTTAGTTACAGTCTTATAGAATTATTCCCTCACTACCTAAGGTCGACGGCTCGAGGCTTTTGGGCGGGGGGCTGGCCGTCACGTCCGACACCAAAGCTCCAGAGGCCCCCGGACTTTTCTTCATCTCCTGGAAACAGAAAAACGATGTCAGTGGGAAACTGCCATTGGCCTCACGAGCAGCCCCCGGGGACAGAGGCGGGACTGACCCCCTGCTGCTCGGAGAGCTTGGCCACTTGTCTCTGCAGCTTCTGGCACTCCTTATACTTCTCCTTGTAGTGTTCTCCAGCCATCTGTAACCTCAGCTTCAGGTCTTCCACCTCCCGCTGAAGCTCTGCCTCTGTAGCCACGGTAACACTGGGCCCCATCTCCTCACAGCTCCCCTGCAGCCGAGTGCGAAACTCCGGTCAGCACAGTGCGGGGCAGAGGAGCTGGAAACAAAGGGTGAGTTCAGGTGCGTCGTGCAGCTGCGTACCGCTCTGTGTCGAGTTGCGCCCCTCGCCCTGTCCAGCTCATCTGCCAGGCGGTCACACTCTGCACGGGTCTCCGCCTGGCCTGTACGCAGCTCCTGCAGCTCCTGGCGTACACGGTACAGTTCCGAGGCACTGCGGTCACGGGCGCTTGACGCATCCCTTAGCTCTGACGCCAGCATGGCAGCCTGCTGGCGCGTCGACTGCAGCTGTTCCTCAGCCTGGCGCAGCTTTTCCTTCAGCGTGTCAGTCTCTCTCTACCACAAAAGTGCATTAAGACACATTACTACAGACACACGCTAATGCATGCTAACATGCTTTAATACACGCTAACATATGTCAGCGCATGCTAACAAATTCAGATGCATCTGCTATCTCTGTAGAAGTGACGTGCACCCTATGTGTTGCTCAACTCAAGACTCTTAAATGGCCATGGTCGCCTTGCCCCTTATGGGAGACAAGCCACTGGGCACGGCTTTTGTGTTTGTGGATAGGGAATCGACTATGCTGGATCTCCTGGTTAAATGGTCTTCTCCCGTGCCTCCTAAGTACCGTGGCTGAGGCCTGGGCCAGGATTTCCCGCTGCAGCTTCTCCTTCTCCGCCACGCAGGCCTCCAGCCGGCCGACCTCCTCCTTCAGCCGGACGATGGTGTTTTCCTTGTTTACATCCACCGACTTCAGCACCTGGAGCTCAGCCGTCAGCTTGGTGTTCTCCAGCTCCCGGTTCTTCAGGTGAACCTGTGGCGACAGGAACGCAGAACCACTCTTGACATTCCTGGCCGTGTCAGGCAGGACTTGCAGCTGGAGGACTTGCAGATGCCAAACAGGAAACCTGGTTCTAGATCTTCACATTAAATTACCTGCCTGGTACCCGGAGGGGAACCACAAACAGCATGGAACCCAAACATAAACATAACACGGCTGGATTTAATCAAACAAAAGGCAACGCTTGAGTGTATCTGGTTGGGTAAGGCGGTGGAGGGGTTCTGTATGGTGCATAGAGGTGGGGGCCACAAGGCAGCGAGGGTCAGAAAGGCACCCGTGCAGACCGGCTGCCGACGCCGTGCAGACCGGCTGCCGACGCCGTGCAGACCAACAGGAGTATCTGCAGGAGTTACGACACCAAGGGCCCATTTACCTTATAGAGGCTCTTCTCGTCCCGCTCGTTCTTCAGCTGTGTCTCCAGGGTGTCCTTCTCCTGGGTTAACTTCTTCACCCTGTCCCTAAGGCTGTCCAAAAATGAAGACAATCACAGCTAGGCTGGTGTCTCCCAGCAGAGGACAAGGAACACTGCCCCCCACAGTCCCCCAGTGGGGATCACAGGCCAACAGAACCATCTGGAAAGTTTTGTGGGGGCAGCAACGGTGACATTTAAGGACGCGTCCGGGCGTGACACTCGAGAGCGGGAGTGAGCGCCCCACCCACCAGTCCAGCTCTGTCTCCTTCTGAAGCCCCTTCTCTGTGACTCCGATCAGGTCCTGCTCCAGCTGGGCCACCCTGGCAGCCTCCTCTGCCTGCCTCTTCTGGGCCTCCTCTCGCTCCTCCTGCAGGGTGCGCATCGTGCCCAGGAGCTCCTAGAGGGAGCGTCAATATGGAGAAAGAACCATGCTGGGACTACAAACATCTTATCTGGGGAACACTGAATGGAGAGGGGGACGGGGGGGGGGTACATCAGAAAGCCAGAGAATGAGGAATTACACCATTCTTCAGGAATCTGGAGGAGACTAAGCAGGACGCCCAAGGCGATCGTCAATCTCAGCGTCGCAAGAGGCGGAGCGGATCCACAAAAAGTGCGACGCAGGTTTGGAATCCGACCCCCTCCGGCGGGGGCAGAGCCCGGCTGAGTCATGACACCCCTCTGGTTCTGAGATCAGGGCCCATTCATCTGGGGCACAGGTGGCCACGTGAATTCCTCCTGCTCGTTGAGGTGCATGACGGCTTGCTCCCAAAAGGCTGCCATGCCCGTCAGCCTCAAACGAGTCACACATACACGCAGGTTTGTACTCATATCTTTGTGGGGACCATTCATTCATCCCTATGGGGAAAACTATAATTCCAACACTGATGACCTTAACCCCCACCCATCTCTGACCTTAACCATAAGTAATCAAATAAAATACAAGAATTTTGTCATTTTCATTTTTTAGATTGGGATCACAGAACTAAACAAAAATTGGGTTTCCCTTTATGGAGACCGAAACAAGGTCTCCATAACATCAAAACAACAGTGTATCGCACACGCACAGGTACACACAGACGCGCGCACACCTGACAACATGGAACCTTCCGTGCGGACTGTGGATCACGCTAGGGTATTGGGGGCGGGGGCTGCACAGCTCAGTCTAAAACTGTGATGCAGGATAAAATTGCACTTCTAATCTCCCCCCTTCCTGATCCCAAAGATGACTACTGCAAGGAAGGTTGAGGGAGGTGTGCTCACACAATATACATAATAGAGACCACAGAGCATGATAAAAACACAAGGGGGCGCTACAAGGTCAATGTGACACAAAGCTGAGCTTCTGGGAATTTATCAAAATGGTCTTTTTTAGTATTTTTTTTTAGACACTACCCCCCCCCCCCCCCACTTAGTAACCAAGTAATGCCAAGGAAAAACAAACCCATTGAGGGGGCGGGGGGGGGCAGAAATCTGGCTACCACTTCAAAGGGCTGCTTATATTCCCATTACACTCTGGGTTTTCTGGCTAAATCTAGAATGTATTTTACTGTCTGTCTGACTGTCTGACTGAAAAGCAGAGTTAACCAAGGACTGGAACCTGCCTTCTGGGGGGGGGGGGGGTATTTCTGCAGGATTTTCCCACGTCTCCCACTCACCTGGTTCTCGGTCTTCAGCTGGCAGCATGCCACCCTCTCCCTCTCGCATGCCCTCTCCAGCTCCTCCAGGATCTGCTCCTTCTCTTTCTGCTTCTCAGCCGCCTCCTTGCTCAACTCCTCATTCTCCTTCTGAAGGTCCTCCAACTTTTTCTGCAGGGAAAGGGTTTGCACCATGACGTCCAGCCATGATGTGTCTTGCATGAGCACAGCAGCTATGCTTTCAGCCAGGACTGAGGGAGTTTTTCGTGACCAGGCACAGAGGGAAAAGTAATCGTACCCAACTTCACTTGACCACACTGGGTATATTAAAAGATACTGTCAAACACAAGGCTGTTTGTGTTGGTGGTTTACGGCTCGCACCCTTACACTCCCACCACTGCGCTCACTTTTCACCTCTAAAAAGCCGGCCTTGGTCGTGACCACCAGGATGTCGGAATTGTCATCCTCCATGGTGAGCAGGTCGTCCGTAGGGGAGCTGACACGGAACTGGAACGGCGTGCTGGCCCCGCGGATCTCCCCTTTGTGAGTGACGTAGCAGAACTGGTAAAACTCGCCGTCATCTCCAGGAACGTAGTATCCTGGATGGAGGACAGGAGTGGAGGGGGGGTGATGCAGAGCAGCACCTGCCGTCTCTGGTTCCTACGGTGATGTTTTCCTAATTGCAAGCTGTCCTGTTTAATTCCAAAAATGGACAAACTGGAAAAACCAAACAAAAAAAATTGAAAAAGGGAAACTGTCACGTACCACGTCGTCCGTCCCGTTCAAGCCCTGTGTGTCGCCACGCCCAAGTGTTACCTTTTGTAATCAGCCTGATTGTAATCACCTGTGAGGCCAAGCCGCTCGCCAGTCTCGTGTTTTATCTTGTGTATTTTAGGCTGTGTCAGAGTCTGTACCGGCAGTCGCGGCATTGACGTCTTAATGTCCGTGGTGTATTGTGTCTCAATAAACCCTCGTACCCGTCCTCTTAGCCTTGGTTCTGTTCTGTTCGCCCGGCACTCACCCCGGACCGTGACAGAAACTCAGCCAAGAAGTCAGGGTGCCCCCCCCAAAAAATTCATGGATCTGACTCGCCTTAATCTGGTTTTAGGGTTAAAGTATGACTCTGGCGAGCATTAAAAGCAGGAGGCCATGGAAATGAGTCAGGAGTCTAGTGGGCCAAGTATGGCTCATTTCCTGGGTGCAGTTTCCCAGACAAGGAGCCTGTCCCAGAAAGATAAAAATAAAAGATGGAGGAGGCAACACAGACAAACCCTCTTTCTACCAACTTTACCTTGAAACACCAAGGTTCTGGAGACCGGCGTTCCCTCCACGTAGTTTTCTGGCAGCGGCGACCACAGGAATGTGTGGTAGTCTCGCGCAGAGCTCCAGCCGACCTGCAGAGGACAGGGACATTTCAGGGACGAAGGCGGGTGGGATCTCTAGCTGCACCAAACTCGCCATCACACGTAGCTCCTTTAACTCTGCAAGAGCCTGAGGCTTCCACTGAGAACCAGAGCTGGCAAACTCATTTCAGGGGCGACAGACCAGTTTAAACCCAAAAAGCAGCTTCTGTCTACTAGATAATATTACAGAAGGTGTTTGCACTGACTGCAAGTTGTGCCCCTAAAACAGGGGTGGGCAATCTCATCCGCAAAGGGCCGCTGTGTACTCAGGTTTTTGGGGTAACCTGTAGGTCAGCTGTTCAAACCCAGGTGTGAGGACTCTTCAGCCAATCAGTCCTCTAATTAGTAACCTAAATAGGGAGCGGCAGTGAAAACCTGCATACACAGCGGCCCTTTCTGGGTAAGACTGCCCACCCCTGCCCTAAAAAGTGTTTAGCTGTCAGATTCTACAGATTTTATATAGGTTTCTACTAAAATCAGGTCACTTCAGATCATTTTCTCCAAGGAACGGACGAAGAACATGCAAAATCTTCTGGTTTGCCAAGAAAAAAAAAACAACTGGATTGTTAAGTTTAAAAAAAGAAGCACTTCTGAATGGAGTCTCCAGGCATGTAGGTCATAGTCAGAGGCCACAGGAAATTACCAGGGAATCTTATAATCACCACACTAAGTATTCCTCTTTGGGCAGCTCAGAGAATTTGTAAGAATCAGAAACGGATGAGATTCGGTCTTCTAATTCAAATATTTTATATTATATGTTTTTTTTTTAAGTTATTACGACATATCTATAAGAAACAAAGCACAATTGACAGGTGTTTAGTTTGAAATCAGAGCGATCCTGTCCTCTGCAGTGCACAGACTTTTACTCTATAACATTTCGATAGAAACTGCAGCAGAAATAGCACCTGGTGACTCATTGTGCATGAAAACTGCGGCTGGTCCCGGCCTCCGGTGCACATAACCATTACTTTAACTAATAAAAAAAAAAAAAACCTCGTTAATGTTAGCAAACTTGGTCAAACAGCCTTGGGGGCCGTTGGCAGGTGCAAAAAGTACATGAAATATTACATCTCATACGCAGAAATATACATCAAAACAAGACATCCAATAGGCATACAGAGGGAGTGCCTTGGGAAACAGGCCGAAGAGTTCTCTCCGACGGCTGGGCCTGGCCACCATGCTGCAGCTTCAGGCAGGAAGGAGAAAATAGGTGAAAATTTTATACATACTTCAAAATGGAAACCGAGGCGTAATTATAGGAATTTTATGTGTTGTTAACTGATGGCTGATGAGGGGAGTACAGAAAATACATCCATAATTTCAGCCTTGTGCCATAAAACTGTCAGACAGAATCAGACTCAAGCAGAGGAGGCTGCATTTCCAAACACGTGCGGACAGTGTGCGGTGAACCTCCGCGCGCGCAAACGCGCACACACATTCACACGCATGCGTGCGCACATCAATACACACGCACGCGCGCACACGCATGCGTGCGCACATCAATAGACACGCATGCGTGCGCACATCAATAGACACGCATGCGTGCGCACACATTCACAATCCTGAGCTCCTAAATCCAACGGGTTGATCTCCTACAATCCTGACGCCAACTGCATTGGTCTCCATATATTATGGTCTGCAATGCACCATGTCTCTTCACATTATGTCCAAAATTAAGACTCTGCTTCAATCTGGTCATTTGTGCTTCAAGTGAAAATTCAGGCTAGATTTGATCAAAATCCATCTCTTTTGTTTTCTTTTTGCAGTCTACAGTACTCGCAAAAGTCCCCAAGACCCAAGTGCAAAGGCATTGATGCTGATCTTGTCTTGTTTCTTGATTGTCCATATGGAGTCATAGAAAATACCTCTGAACACCTCTGATATTAATTCTTAGATATGCACCACTTTTTTTTTAGGTCCTTCCTCAAAACTAGCCTGCAACATATTTCTTGACTGCTGGACTCTTTGTTGTCCATTAATTATGGCTACAAGGTACAGGAAGTGATTAAAACCCGAACGTCATTAGTGAGGCGAGCACTCTGCCCTTGTTAGTGTCACAGACTGAGGCGGACAGGGCAGAACCAGGTCTTCAGTCCCATGGCCAAATTGCATTATCTGGACTGTAATGACATTAATGGGCATTCAACTCAACTCAACTGACAATAACATACAATTAAAAACCATCCACATTCAAATCTGTACATGCAGAGTGAGCTGAAAATGGCCAGGGAAGCCGGCGACACTAGCGGGCGCCGACACGAGCTTCTGACATCAAAAGGCCAAGTCCGTTCGGATACCGGATGTGGCTGCTTGGCTCCCCGAAGAGAAGAGCTGATCGTAAATAACTACGTAATTGCACGGCAGAGGACTGCAGGTGATTAGGCAGCCCGGACCACTTCTTGGCAGCAAGTACACACAGGAACAATTTGTTCGAATAAATACAGAGAGATCTCAATAAATCAGGGAGTTAAGTCACACTCAGTGCAGAACTGACAGGCTAATTATAAACTCGCTGTTTAGATTCTCCCGGGCGACTTGGTCGACTTGTCCCAACGGTCCGAGCGCTACGTGCAGGGCTCCTTTAAGAGCCAGCCCCCGTATAGACGAGGAGCATCAAAGGGCTGACGGAAGCATTTCTGAGCACCCAAAGCCCAGAACCCACCCCTCCCCCCCACTTGAAACAAGTAACACACAGAAATCTATCAGCAATAACAATAAAGTGCTAAAATCCGTTCAACAAGAAATCACATCATAGAACTGTCATGTATATTGACACAGTCACATAAATTATTTAGGTTATCCTTCATAACTAATCATGTAGCAAAGTCAATAATATACACTTTGTAGGTCCTTACAGGTTTAAAGGGCACTGCATACAAGATCTAAGGCAACCATTTACAGATACTTCATAAAAGTCCATTTGATTTTATTTTCACAATATGTACAGATTATAAAGTTACATGAATTTATTAACAGCAGGAACGGATGCTTCAGGAAAAATGGTATTTGTGCTCATACTGCAATCACTGTAATTCTGCACACTGATATTTTCTGCTACAGGAATGAAATCAGAGCAATGACTTTTGAACCCTTACAGTCATACAGAAACCTTGTGCAAAGATTGAGACAAAGAAGCACAATTGGGACATTCTTGCCTGGCGGGCAAGCAAGGAATTTAGTGAGAAGGGAACAGTAGTGCAGGGGTCAGACCAGTCGCGTGCCACTAGGGGGCGACTGCATCTCACTACAGCATAAAGCTCAGTGATAGAACGTGGCTGAGGGCGAGTGACACATCAAGCAGGTATGAGGGTTTGAGCGCAATGCTGCCTGGGGCTTGCCTGTCATAGCAGACAGTGATGTGTGAAGGATTTATGGGTCTGCTCTCTGCTTTCCCATGGTAGCTCAGTACATACAGCTCAACAGACCCAACAACCACCCTGAAGACATTCAAATCACTTAAGACAGTTTAAAACATATCTGATTCTGTTACCGTGTTACTAAGAGAAGTGTACCAGTGAGTGTGCGTAAAAAGTATACACGCAAAGTGTGAGGCAAAGTTTCAGTAACCAACTAGTCATCAGATATTTTCTGCTGCAGTTCCAGATATGAACAGACGTATCTTCTCAACATCCAACTTTGCACTTGTGTCTCAGCAGCCACATTTCGGCCCCTTCAGAAATGGACAATGGGGGTGGGGGGCTGTAGGTGTGGTTAGGGATAAGTGCACATTCAAGTGAGCATTTAATCTCAGGCGGGATTTATGGGGCCAAGCTCTTCATGGTTTCTCTCAAGGATGGTAATGCCTTTTTATGTGGTCCAATCACCTCCCACTGCAGGACGGCCTCTATTATGTAAGGAAGGCATGCAAAGATGGCAGCCCCCGCAAAGGGCGCCTTTGACACGTCACAGAAAGAGAGCCCCAGCACTCTGACTTTGAAGGGGTCAAATTAGAGGCTGGATCACAGGTCTAACGTCCCGGTCCCAGCATGCCTCACCTACGGGTCTACGCCAGGCTCCGCCCCCCTCAGCCCACATGACTGCCACTGAGCCTGGGGACCACCCTCCGCAGCTATCAGAATCAGCCAAAGCTCCCTCCCCCAAACCCATCTGCCCGTCAACCATCATATTTCATTCTTCCCCAGTACAACGGAGGTTCCGCATTTGGCCGTCATACCAAATAAATCTACATTTCAGAAACTGCCTTTCAGGCAAGCTGTCCTTATCTCAGGGAGCTGAATGGGGCTTTAATTAAAAGCTACAAAAAAAAAGAAACGCCCTAGCACCAAACACATGTAGCACTTTTTCCTGGAGCTCTAACAATCAAGCTTTTGGGGTCCAACCTGCTTGACCCCCTGCGGGACGCCTCACCTGCTCACACCCTACCATCCTCAAACTCAGTCCCTGTGGTCCGGCTCTCTCAGCAGCTGCTCTGCCCAGAGTGGACACACGACCCGTCGTTTCTTCTACCTACCTGTGGCACTGATTTCCCCAACAGCAGCCAGACACAAATCCCTCCACATATGTACTGCCAAACAGCACAATACATGAACTCACACTGCTGAAGCTCAAACCCAAACACAGTTTCCCCCTTCACACCGCATGCATGAAACCACAAGACAAAATAATTTACTCCAATTGACTGCCATTAGATGACTGTTGCTGTTGCAACATTCAACCTTCACATAGACCTTATTATCAGTAAGTAGCTATGCCTTAAATCAGGATTGGTGTACCTTCATCTTTCATAGCTTTCACTGCATTAATTGTTATATTAAGTCACTGCTGCAGGCTGCACCAATTAAAACAACCTAAAATCTGCCAGACTCTGATCTTTGGTGGATCTGGAATGTTTTCTCAACTTTGAAGGCCAAGGAAACAAATCTGCATTCACTTCTAACCAGACTCTCAAGAATGTGACTATCCATATGCCCACGACTGTAACTAAGTCATGGTTATCTATAAATAAAAAATTCAGCCAAGATGCAATTCCAGTCTGACAAAATCCAGCAAAGCAAATGTGGTTTTCAGCAAAAGCCTGGCAGGAGTAGGATGCTGAAATGGGATAGAGAACCACTTCAGAAGCACTCACGCCTAAAATCCTCTACGGACTCATGCCCGCTAAGTAGTGCTAAATAAGGAATGCTTTACACTGGCTCCAGAAAAAAAAAGAATCGAGAAATTTCACCAAAATCCATAACTGGCTATGCAAGATACAGCTACCGCTCAGAGGAGAAGCCCAGGTGCAAAATAACTGAGGCATAAAGTAAACTCTGAAAGCCGCAAACTATACCCTTAAAATTACTGAAGAAAATCAAACCATCTGGGCTCACACAAATTCACAGACTTAACCGTCCTGGGGGTCTGCTTGAGAAAATCCCACTGATATGACTAAGATGAACTCTGTATACTTAACCACTGAGTCATCAGGCATCATCATTCACATCAAATATGTTAAGAAAAGTTAATGTATTAGCATCAAATGTTGTTTCTGTTTTACCATTACATTACAGGGGAGTTTTCCATAAAACAGGCCACCTGTGAGAACCTTTGCCAATTTTACAGGCACAGTCCTCTTACCACTTTTTTGAGATCCTAATTATATATTTAAAACCTTACTAAGGTGGTCTGAAGTGTGCTGAGTATTGGAGCAGACACTGCAGCATACCCAAGAACCAACCTTACGTCCCACAATTCACTGCAAAAGTAATACTGCCAGTACTTAGCACAACTTCTGCATTTTACTCTAATAATGAGATATAACTAACTATACTGATATAATTGATACATACTTATGATGTTAGGAAATACACTGATTGTTTACCATTTTTTAAAGTTTTTTCATAACTGCAAGAAAATGGAAAATGGTGATGAAAAGACATATTAGAGCAAGGGTGGAGAGGCAGATCCTTGGAGAGCCGTTGTGGAGGCAGGTTTTTGTGACGGCCTCTCCATCAGTTAATAAGAAGCAGTGGTTCTCAACTCCAGTCCTGGGGAGCCACTGTTATAGGCTGATGATGAGGTCATCCCAAAAACCTGCATCCACACCAGCTCTCCATAGACCAGGTTCCCCACTCCTGTGTTAGAGCCAACAAATGGCGAGGGCAGAATCTGTCCAACACAGAATCCGTCACCCGATTTCAAACACCTCAGCAAATTTTACCTTGCTGTCTTGTTACACTTCTGCCATTATCTAGATAGACTGAAGTGGAAGAATCTAACATTCTTCTGTTTGGGATCATTAATGAAAAGAGGCTACAAAACAGTGGAGGAGTAAAGGACGACAAGGGTACAGGAACAAGGACAAAACTGACCTTAAATATGCCGACCCAGTCCTTGGGATGTGGCTTGATGTATTGGCTGAGAGTGTAGCTGCACTCCAGCGCCGCATGGGGAAGATAACTCTTCCCCATGTTCTGGAAGATAACGTGGGCGAAGTTGGAGGTTTCCATGTCACTGTTAGCCAATGTGCCTTCGTGGAATAACGCCATTCACCAGTCCAAACAGACACTCCTGGAGCACACGTGAAGCGGAGGATGCACGTCATGTTATGGTACCCAAGTAGTAACCCCTATCTGTTAGTGAGAGGTCTAGCTAAAAGTGCATGAAAGCTCTACAACATTAAGAACTCATCAGTATGTACTGTAAGGTAGATATTCATACTGGGGAAGTTTTAAAAATATATTAAAATATAAATGTGTTATTAAAAGCTCAAGAACTGAGCGCAAGTGACCACAGATGCATTAAGACACATAGAATATCAAACATACAAGTGTCCCATTTTTCCTTTTGTCCCAATTAACCAGTTTTTACCCAATGAATACGGCTAAGAATGAACCCCAGTAAATAATTAAGTGAATAAAGTTGAGGTTAACTGTCATTGTTGATACAGCACAGCACACAACCAAGAAATGTGTCCTTTGTATTTAACCGATATATAACCTATTAATTGTATCGTCCAAAAATAACATATTATTAATGTCTTAAAATCAACAACAACGTCATAGGCATTTAACGTTCGCTGGTAGAAATTATGGGATTAAAAGTACGCAGTTTTCATTATCACGGAAAACCCGTCTGCTTCTTCCATGTTTAAAGTGTCCGGTTTAAAAATGGCACCGATCGGATTACGGTTGGGGTAACAAACTTGTCACATGATTTCCCATTACGGTCGGCTGTCCGCTGTATTGCATAAAACTACCTCCTCATAGATAAAATTCGGCCTGCGACGTCTGAAAAATCGACCTTTTCCTTTAAGGCCCATTCCACAGGCCAGGACGTTTGACTACGGAAAAATAACTCACGCAGCTCGTACAGGCTAGCAACTAGCCAGTTGTCGTTAATGTATCATACGAGAACGTCAAAACTTCACTAGCTGCCTTTAGAAATATTACCGAGCACCGGAAAATAGAAGACACTGGACACGGACAGGCACAACCACATTGTTATCTGAATTGTTTACATTCGCTCAACTAACAAAAACTGAAAACGCCAGAAATGTTTACCTTTACCGTGCTAGTCAATGATACATTATAAACAACGAGCCAAAAGGATAATTAAAACAATATAATTTTCCACATGAATGTGTGTAAAACTTTATCTTCTACACTACTGACGCAGTTATCCGGAGTGCTGTTCTTCTCGCCGTCTTCCTGAAGTCTCAAAACACGATGACATCACTTCCGGTGTTGCTCGCTATGAGCTATTTCGTTTGATGTTATGTTTCATAGCATCATATGCATCTTCCCCGAATGCCATGATTTTTTCCAAAATATCGGGACAATGACATTACATTTACTATTTATCCATTTACCATTTACGTGGTTATACACAGTATTTGGAAGGTTACTTTTGAAATGTAGTATAGTAATCAGTAGAAATCAGTATTTCACTTGTTTTATTCATGACTTGTTTCTTCCGTAGATTGCAAAGGTTTACAGAATTAACATAGTAACTGCTTGAGATAAAACATGCGTCACGATTCATTAATGAATTAACATGTGATCAATATGTAACTAAGACTTAGTTTTTAGTTAATTGATTCATAAGTAATAATACTACATTGTTTGTGCCCCCTCAAGTGAACGTGTCATCACATATTTTATTCAGTAAATGACGGATTACAATTACATTATTTTGTAATTGTAATACATGTAAATAATTACTCCCCAAGACTGGTTATGCATGTCTTTCCATCTTTAAACTGCTTATCCTGGACAGGTTTGGCTGGAGCATATTCCAAGTAGCACAAGGTGCGTTACACCAGGGGTCTAACTCCAGTCCTGGGGGGCCGGACCCATACACGGTTTTTGGTTCACCTTCATTTAACACACCTGATTCAACTCCTTGTGCTGATTACCACACAGGACTTGATCTGAATCATTGCGGTGGAACAGGGAAAAAACTAAGCTACACAGGGCTCCGGCCCCCCAGGACTGGAGTTTGAGGGCCTTGGTCTGTTATGTTTGTTTTAACTTAACTAGTGATGACCAACAATGGACGCGTTTTAATGACAAACTTGTTTTGCAGCAAATTATATATCCGGTACTAATTTCACATTTTCTCCAAACGTCAGGCTTGTAATGGAAACAATAATTCGGGTACTGTAAATTTGGAGGTGGGGAGTCACACACCAGTCAATGGGTGTATTTCAAACAAGGCGCGGACTTAATCGTTTAGAATGAAATCAACCAGCGGTCAAGAGCAATCGTCCAGACAAATGTTGCATATATTAGGCCCAGTAAAAAAAAATATTAGTTTATCATCCCTGTCCGCGTGGCGAATTTAGCCCGCATCGATTTTTTTAAGTGTATTTGCCTGTGTAAATTCCACTGCCGGCGTTCACAAATTTTGAATAAAACATTTTTTTAAAAATATTTCCTTTTCATATTAATTTTGCAGATCAGCCCATATGTCATACATCTGTTGCTGTTCCAAGTTTTGTTTGCTGTTGATGTTGAAAACTTATCTTCCGTAATTTTTTTTTTAAGAAATAAAAATAAAAAATAAAAAATAAAAAAATAATTCGCCCTCCCTCATTACTTGCTTCTGATTGAAAGTATGATAAACTAATAATTATTTTTACTGGGCCTTATGGACTGAAGGTTGTAGGCTATCACGAATAACATGGGTGCACAGTTCCCATTGGTCCATTTCTTTTAACAGAATAACTGAAATAATACATCTTTACGCCCGCCCTTCTTTACTTCTCATTGGACGCGGGATTGAGCATTCATTAGTGATTGGATAAAAACACATAATCTCCTATCAATCTTTTCCAGCCGACGTAAAACTGAGAAAAGCATGGCTGCTCTCGTTAGAAGGTCTCAGAATTTATTTAAAAAGTGGACTAAGCATGTCGTCGTTTCGCTGGGTAACGTATGCTCTTACTGTCATACATATTCAAACTCAGTGCACATTTATTTGCTGTGTCCATCGTTCACTTTTGTTGCGTGAGGACTGCGAAGGTCGGTAAAATTTCCTGAATAGTAGTTTATTGGCTGTAGCAGCCTTAGCGGGGCGACAAGCCGTTCCAGTGCCATACCGATCGTTTGCCAGGCATCGGCTCTTCGCTAAATGCCAAAATATGCATACTTCAATGTCTTAGGCATCGGCTCTTCGCTAAATGCCAAAATATGCATACCTCAATGTCACCTGGACGCTTCTTGCTGCATTGCAAGGTGTAACTCAACAGCCAGTTATTTGGCCGGAAAGGGGATTTCAGAAGGCAGCGGTACGCGGATTTAATTTTGGAATATTATGCCATTTCAGGTACAAATGAAATCGAATTAAATCATCACGATGAAAATAAGTCGGTCTTCTCTACAGCTGCAAGCTTTAGTCGGCAGTTGTTTATGGATCGTCCTGCGTAGCACATTCATTGCCTGATTTGCCCAGATAATTTAAACGCCGCTGTTCCTAAAGAAATACGTTCTACTTTTTTTAGCTTTTGTTTATTCATGTAGGTTTAATGGATGGTAATTGTTATTAAAATGGTCACAGAAACCAGGCAAACAATTGCTACTAGTTTGTAATTTAATACATGTATACATGTGTCAATTTTGGTGAAGGTTTTTGTTTGGCTAACTTTAGCTGGCATGAGAACGAACTCATACCAAGGTTAAATGTAAACCCTTTTTGCTGTGATTAGTGTCACACCGCCACTATTCTTCCATGCACAGCTGTGTCCTTGGGCGTCCAGTTTGTATGCTGTACTAACATCCATGAGGATGCTGTCCTGTGATGGGCTTCTATAGTAAGGGAAATGTTCCATTTTGAAGGACCAAAATGTTGAAGTCAAGCCTTTTTTCCATACTGTTAATACAGAATGGAATATGTCAATTTATGGAACTCTTGAAGGATTATTTAACCTGTCTATTTTGCACCATAGATCTGTGGAGGCTTTGATTTCTGTTGTGAATTTTTACAGATCTTGTGACAGTGACCATACTTTAAGTATCTTAAAGATTATCCCTTTAGTTTTGTTCTAGATATGCTTGTAATGTTCATTCACTGGATGAAAAGTCTAAATTTTGCACACAGTGTAGGTAAGTGATAGTTTTTGCAAAAGTTGCTCACCCCCGCAACTCGAAGTTTTTCTTTTGCTTCACCAAATTTTATTTTGAGAATGTTACAATCTGTCACAAATAAAACATTAGTGAAAAACATCAATGAACAGCAATTATTAGGCTATCAGAAACTAATTGGATTTTTCTCTCCACCATCAACAGATACTAGTTTTTTAATTATTGAGTCTTTATAAGGAATAAGAAACTGTGTTATATAGGTTATCATTATATAAAGTCCACTTCACCAAGGTCAATGTCCTGTATAGCTACCTTTCTTATCAATGACCATCATGAGCCTGATGTCCATTGAACCAGGCAGGTTTTTTGATTTGATCACCTTTTATATTGGCTGAGGCAGCAAGGGCCGTCTCTCAATGGGGGTTAAGTCGGGCAATGAAGGTCATAATTCAATCACATTTCAAGCACTCTATGGGCCAGTGTATGGAACGCTTCGGTGCATGGGAAGGGACATTGTCCTACATAAACTTCTTGTTCTTCTTGAAATGGACTGTTCCCTTTGCACGTTGGAATAGTTAAACAAGTTCATTATTGATAATAGAATCCTGCATCATCTCTCCATCACCACCTTATCAGCACTTGAGAAAGGTGTCTCTCCCCTGGCCCACCTGTCAGCTCCACCAAGAGTCACTTTCATCTCCGCTGTCCACGAAACTTTAGTAAACTCTTGAGACGTGTCTCTCCCAGTTCATGATCTTTTAGCTTATGTGCCTTATTGAGTTGAGGTCGTTTTTCAGCCTTTGTGACCATAGCATTGTCACTGCACCTAGTACTTTCCAGACCCCCACCCCCCCTAAATAATTTGTTTGATAATTGTGCCCAGAAAAGCTTCTATGTTTACCCCAAGCCTCAAGTAGGCAGACCGAATACTGAGCATGCTCCATTTTTAAACAGTCCATTCATAATTTGAGAATGATCTGAGCTGAAACTATTGGTCGCAAAGGAAGTTGCAAGCAAAATACACACTTGCTTAGTAATTCTAAATGTGGTGATTGTGGTCTTATCATGTCTAGTGTGTGGTAATGCGCATTCCTTCCTGTTCAGCCCTGTCTCGAGCTTTGGCCTCCAAGACGCAGGTGGGCTTTGTCGGCTTGGGGAACATGGGAAGGCCCATGGCTAAGAACCTGCTGAAGCAAGGCTATCCCATCATCGCCACAGACATTTTTCCTGAGTCGTGCAAGGAGCTTCAAGACCTTGGCGCTCAGGTGGGTTCCCTAGGTACATGCCTGCTGCGTGCTGGGACGTGAGAGCACTGCAATCTCAATATCCTTGGCAATCCATTTTACTCCTACAAAATCAACAGGCGTGTCTGGTTCTGCAGTGCTTAAGGACATGAGCAGAAGGTAGTTAGTTCAAGAGGCCATGTGACCGTTACAGAATATTATAAATGTTTGAAATGATTGACTAATCTAGGCTTAATCTTTTTGATGCTCATAAATGTGATATTACCAGTGGCATAATTGGCTTTTTGAAGAACTTACAACTTTGCTTAAAGCTAAATAAGAATAACCTAGTTTGCTACATTCTGAGGAGACACTTAAGGAATTTCCTACATACATGGGACGTGGGAAGCTTGCTGGCACTCAGAATACCATTTGTCATATATACTGTAGTAGAAATGCATACCATTTAATGCATAGTTTTGTTTTAGTGAGCAATGAATGTAACCTTTTTTTTTTTGTGCATGAACACAAATTTTCACATAAGGAATTTTGTGGCCTATTGTGCTGTGAGTTACAGTGAGTGATCTGGCTAAACACCTGTGTGAAATGTTTGTGGAATTATCTGAATTTGTGCAGAAATTGCTGAAGAGTGAGAGAATCTGCTTTAAAAAAAAAAAAAAAAGCACTTTGGTTTGCTTTACACAGCAAAGTCGTCTTTAAAATGAGAAACCTATTAATTTGAAGTTAACTGTTTTGAAACTTCCGCCAACCTTGTGACAACTTCTATTGTCGCCTCAGTCGACAGCTGTTTTTGGTCCCGTAGATTACTTTCTTTGTAAAAGTAGCTCTCAATGTCTATATAAAGAGTGAATACAGAGGTTGTAGACAGTATGTATTCTTACTGAACCCTTCCAAGGCATATTCAAGGAAAGGAATCATTACACGCAGCTCTGGATTGACATTCAAAATGATCTTGCCTTGGTGTTTTATGTTCTTACTCAAGGCAAGCCAAGGTAAATAAAGCCACTGGGAAATATTTCAATGTAAATATTCTCATGCATCACGCAAATTGATGCATAGGCAATATGACGTGTGATTACATTGTAGTTAATAGCTATAAAGTGCATGGTTATAAATCTGCGCCCTGAAAAGCCTGCCTGAATTTTGTGTAAATTGAATGATTTTTACTTTGTATTGATGTTAAAATATATTCAATCCTGTGGGCGGTCTCATTTACAACAGCGGTCCCCAACCTTTTTTGTGCCATGAACCGGTTACATGTCAGACAATATTTTCAAGGACCAGCCTTTAAAGTGTGGGGGGGTAAATACGACGAAATAAAATGATACGACTGGCATAAGAACAAATATAAACCCCATAAAAATAAAACTCACCATTACGTTGAATTAATTGGGAAAGAATCCTCCTTTTATATATATATTTAAAAAAAAAAAAACATCATTCAGACTCTGATCGTTGATAAAACTTAGAAAAAAAATTATTTATATACATGTGGCCCGATACCAAATGACCGGTGGTTGGGGATCTCTGATTTACAATATACATCCATCTACCCAGCTGTCGATTAGCTCTTGGTAAAACTTGCCCTAGAATCACAGGGCTTGAGGCATCATGCGTGGAGTGAGGGTGGTTTGCGGAAACTGGTCTAACTTGGATGTTTGCGGGGGTCAGATTGTGGATTGCCCTGCTGAGATCGCTGACAAGACTGACCGGATCATCACCATGCTGCCCTCCAGTCCGAATGTGATCGAGGTCTACACTGGACCCAATGGCATCCTCAAGTAAGTGCTGCTCTCCTCACCGCATGAACTATGTTACCTCTTTTCGAAATCTTAATGATGCCAGCGCATAGTACTGTAAGTGGTGTGGGGAGATGGCCATCTTTGGATTACAGTGGAAGCTGGAGGCATCCCCTTGTGTAACAAACGTGGGGCTTCTTCTGTTAAATATGAATCCCTGTAAAGAAATTGGCCATATATTTTATTCCCAGGGTGTTTCCTAGGTTTCCATGGAAAGTCTTTGTCTGCTAAAACATTTCACCCATTGGCGGGAGCAGAAACCTTCACAGCATATCACCACTGCTTATTTTTCTTATTTCCTGATATGAACATCATCACCTGCCCTAATGTGGATTTTTTTTTTTTTTTTTTTTCCCCTGTCGCCCTAATTTGGCTACTCACAAAGTTCCCCTACAGGAGAATCGTTTGTAACATGGTAACATGCCTGTTTACAGCTTGACAGATCTGGGTCACATATGCATGGTTTGGGTAGTTCGGCAGCATTTTCCTGATTGTAACATCAAGCCGTCTGTCTGTTAAGCACCACTTGTCCCATTAGGGTGGCTGTGATTTTACTCCTTCGCCTGAACCGCCTGCCTGTCTCTGGACTGTAGGAAGGAGGCCGGAGGCTCTGGAGGAAACCCACAAAAACACAGAAAGCGGGAGCATGCAGACTCCACACACGGGGGGGCTGGATTTGAACCCAAAGGTGTGAGGCAACCAACCCAGTCACTTGGGTGTACAGTCCCTTCTGTAAAATCTGTGGAACATTAATTCGGTGCACACCTTAATTGAACAATCTGAAATGCTGTGAATGCCGAAAGCTGATAACTGCGTGAAATAATTAAACCCAACCTGAGAGAAATCCTTCAATCATGCATCCATCTTTTAAACTGAAGGCCCCATGTCAAATGTAACATTTCATAATCAGTTTAATTATTTAACACCTGTGGAAAAGCAACTCGTTAGGAAATTCATTTACTAACCCTCTAGTCATGCTGTTACTGGCCTAATTATACAATATGTTGAATTTTAACGAATGAGGTGGTATAGTGTAAATCATTAATGGTACACGTGTGTGATTTATTTTGGATTATCTTGGAAATGAGTGTGAGAACGTCATTTTGGATTAGCTTGGGGGAGCATCTGACTGCGTGTGGCAAGACCAGCAAGTGGTGTTTGATGGGGGGGGTTGAGGCCTCCGTCCGTTTTTGGAGGTCCAGGGGTCGTATTGGCTGGTTTTGATTATTTGGTGGGGGGAGTGGGGGCTACAATTCCGGCGTGTTTGGAATCCAAGCAGCACAGTAAGGCTGGTGAGAGCCCACCTACCACATGGAAACATCCACACCTTTGTTCCTCCACCCCCAGCGCTGGGACTGATTAGCTAAAGAAGTTATGCCTCTTCAGACACGTGCAGCTGTACTCTAATGGCGCTTTTCCACTGCGTGGTACGACTCAGTTCGGCACGGTACGGTTCAGTTCGGCTCAGTTTGCGTTGCCACTGCAGTTTAGTACCGCTTTAGAGTGGGCGGGATTATTTACGTGTCGTT
>JABFDZ020000138.1:18810198-18823997 GCA_019775955.2 Pollimyrus isidori | reverse complement strand
CCCTTTGGGGGGTGGTCCCCCCCCCCCCCCCCCCCCCAAATCTGCCAGGGTTTCCGTGCCCCCGCTGTATCCCCTATTTCATTCTGGGTCTGGACGTTCACACATGCATGAATCTCCTTAGCCGCTTCCACCATGTGGGTTCGCTTTCTCATCTGCTCTTACTCCTTTGTTAACTTCATTTTGGGAGTTAAGGTGTTGGTAAGTAAAACCTTGTTTTGAGGTAATGTAACCCCTGAAATGGTAGACTTGTGAATCATTGTATTAGTTTTGATTAAGGCTGCACAATTAATTGTTACAAAAAAAACAGATCTAGATTCACACCTCTATACAGTTTCATTTTTGATATACAATGGTTCCTCTGCATTGTTACATCAGCTGGATCAAATCAAGTCCTCCTACTTTTGCCCAGAGTGTCTCAGGCGTCCCATAATTCTGTGTTCTCCTTACAGGGTGCTTTTCCAGTGCACCAGGTGCTAAACCAAAAATACAGTACTGCAAGGTGCTGGTTTTCCACAGGCGTTAAAACCAGCGCTGGTACTGAATGACATCACAGTGCAAGGCAGGGTATTTTGAACTGAATTTGAAAAATGGCTGTACTATATTATAGGGCTGGGTGAGGTGCGATATTAATACCAATGTTGCATGTTATGCACAGGGATGCTGTGGGGTTGGGCGGGATGCCCAATATGATTTGCCTTCATAGGACCCTAAATCTCTAACCTCGTCCCTGATTATGTGCAGGCTGTTCTCACACGGCAGGTTCGCTAGATTAAGCCTTTTTCTTGCCTTCAATTCGGCACAGACATTATCATGCTGGAAGTTTAGTTTTGCTGAAACATTTTTACACTGTCATAGGAAAAGAAAATGTATCAAGTTTTGCAATTTTATGTATTATTCCTTTTCAAGATTTATCTAGTACATATTTTAAAATGCATGCATTCTCTGAGACTATCATCATTTTAACATTAAGGGGGAAGCCCTCCTAGGGGGGTTGGGGATGGATTTTATGATTTTATCGTTGGTACCAAAACAAGAGTTTAACACAAATGTGAACCGCAGAACCTGGCCAATTGAGTGCTTCCTTTCTGTCAGAAGTTGACATGTCAGCTAATAAACATTGAGGGGAAAAAATAATTAGAGAATCGTGATCTCTATTCAAAGCAGAAGAAAAGTCTCTCTCCCCCCCCCCCACCAGAATCATGCAGCCCTGGTCGTGGTAGAAATAAATTATGCTTTAATTTTTTTTCTAAGATGAATAAATAAATTTAGTATTTTTTTTTTATTTATTTATTTTTTTTTATTTTTTGTTTTACCTCCCCTAATGGAAGAGTTGTGATGGAAAGTTGTCTGTATGCGAGGCCCCTGATTTGGGGAAATCTAGAAAAGTATCAGTTTTGTTCTTAGCATTGTCTCCTGAGGATATAATTTATCGATGTTTTAAAGAGAATTATGTATTTTAGACATTATATAAATGGGCCATTAGCAAGAAGAGAAATAGACATATTAGCATGTAAGAGACTGAATTTAATGCTTGAGGATTAAATGAGTGTGATTTTTAAAAAGCAGGTTTTTGCCATGAACAGATGGTGGCACGATATTCGCTTTTTAAAATCTATAAGCGAAGCTCGTTTAATGCGGCAGAGGTGATTTTACGTCTGTTCTGCAGAGCAGCCTAGTGATTTTGGTTGTCATAGGGTAACTATTTGTAATAGTGGCACCATGCAGGGTTGGTCTATTCAGGAGGGCATGGAGAAATGCTGGGGGGGGCAAAGCCCTGGACACTCCCCTCTTTGGCTACAGAACCACATTCTTTCCTTTTTAGTGGCCTGCAGGACAATTATTGGCAGAGCTTTTGCATACCGGGATAAATGTATGCAAATACTGTCATGGGGGTTGAAGTTGGTTGTAAGGCTTCACTTTAGGTGCCTAATTTGAGATTAAATCCCAATGTTCCTGGGCTACATGTAATTTTATATGCTTAACTTGAAACTGAATCCCATTGTCGTTACTGGTATGTATGTGTTGCCTGGTTTTTCCGCCTCTTCGATGTTGCGTAACTCCTTTCTCTCTCCCGAGCTCCCGGTCACTTTTCGCTATTGATGCGCAGATCAAGGCAGATTAATTTAAGGCACTTTTTTTTTCTTTTTCTTGTTTCTGACATCTCCCGCCTGCGTCATCGACGTACCAGGCCTCTGCCTGCACTCCGCCCAATCGGACTTTGTTATTTAGGCGTGTTGTTTTTATGTGGGCGTGTGTTGCGTTTCACTCTGTGTGTTTGGCAGGATGTTGACACGGTAACGCTGCCTGTTTGCAGACAGACGTCTTGGCCCATCTCCCGAAACTGTGTCCTCCCTTATCTCACAGTTCTGTACACAGTAACTCATTACTGTCATGTATTAAATCATAAAATGAAACCACCTCATTCTGCATGCTGAGCTTACTGTACTACGGCTGAATTAACCGGGAGGGACCGGTTGAGGGATTGCCACTGGCTTTTGTGGCTTGTCACACGATAACCTCGAGGATTCAGGTCACGCTACCTCCTACTTTATTGCAAATAGCGTATTTCGTAAATACTGGGGACAGGACTGTGGCTCGGTATGTAGTACTGGGTTTGAATCCTACCTCCGCTGTGTGTGCCCGCAGTTTGTACACTCGTTTGGATGTCCATTCTATATTGCACGTAGTGCATGAATGCAAAAATTCAGGCGTATGAGCCCTGCAATAGACTGGCGGCCCTCCCAGTCCCAGGATGATTCTCCTGCTGTGTGGGGCTTGGGACAGGCCCCAGTGTCCCTAACCAGGATCAGTAGTTTGGAAGGAAAACGAATGCATGTGTACCACCAACAAAGAACCAAGGTTTCTTATTGCTCAATTTCGGCCAATGAAGTTTTAGCGTTTCGCGTTTCCACCAGATTCCGCCAATGACCGCGAAGTCTCCATGGTGGCTGACAAAGGCTACTTGGGCAGCAACTCCTCTTCCAAACGAGCACAGCTTAGGAACACAAACGTCTCTGGGGCCTGTTATTCTAACTTGCCCGTTAGCACTACACTTACTGAGTACGTCTATCAGTTTTCCCTGGCACAGTATGTGTGCGCGTTAGCCTCACGGCTACACTTGCCTGTGGCTGGGCTAATTAGCGGTCTGCGGGGTACTTTTATTTCTGCTCTGTTCCAGTTGGCAGTGATTTATCAAGGTGTGAGACCATGTGCAGTACCCTGTTCCGTGGGCGGTTTATAATCCCGACAAAGGAGGGAATTGGAATTCAGGTCCTCGTTTTTGAGGAGCAGCATCAGGTTAGCTTTCTGAGGTTCCTCGTCTTAATGGGAAACCGTGTCGGTGCTCCTTTCTGGCAGGTGTGGGAGCGGCGAACACAGCCAAGCTGACGTTCATGGTTGGGGGGGCCGAGGAAGAGTTCACCGCCGTCAGAGAGCTGCTAAGCTGCATGGGCACCAACGTGGTCTACTGTGGTCAGGTTGGCACAGGACAGGTAAGGACCCGCACCCTTCTGTGCCAGTACCTCGTGATGGGGGGGGGGGGATGCTCTGCAGTGGACGTGTCTATCAGTGTGTTCGTCCCCCAGACATGCATCTGCTCATTCTCTCTAGGCAGCGAAGATCTGCAATAACATGCTGCTGGCAATTGGGATGATTGGAACAGCTGAGACCATGAATCTTGGGATCAGGTAAAGTTTACCAGGGTGGTGAGTGAGGTCGGACTCTGATAGAGCTCCTATATGTCTCGTTTCTACCAACACTGTGCTGGTGCCGGGTTTTTTTCCCAGTCCGGAACTAGTTCCACTCATTTCCGCGCAAGGCCAGGAAAATAATGGCTCCAGCACAGGACCACAGGAAAGCCAGTCGCAGGTTTTGGCACCATAACGTCAGTGAAAGTGGGACAGGCTGTTGCATCCAAACCTCCCACATACTTTGAAAATTTAGTCCTTAACCAATGTGGTTCTCTGTAATATTGCTGGTGCCCGCAGTGGAACAACCTGCCAGGTTACTAGCGGAATAACGGTGCATCATGTTTTCATTCTGTGGAAGACAAAAGTTGTCCAGATTTAATAAATTATACATTTGTTAAAAGGGTAAATAAACTAAATATTGTACTGCCCTGCCCAAGAAGTGAAGAGATCATAAGGCAGTGTTTTTTTTTTTTTTTTTTCTTGTTTTGTGTTCTGTTGTGCGATCCATAAAAGGACAGGGGCAAAAGTAAATGCAGTCACACACACAGCTGGGGCCTTTAAGGAGACCAAAAGCAAGAGAGACGGGGCAGGATGAGTCAAACTCTGAAAACGGCTTATAATAGCGTACAATCCGAAACGCATCAAAATAAATCCAAAAGACAGAATACATATGAACCTTTACGCTCCCTTCCGCCTATACCTTTTGTGCTCTGTCCTTTCTTGAAACCGGTGTAAACGTGGGAAGCATCGGAAATGGCACCAAGCGACAACCAGCCGGCCCTGGTACTAGCTGCGTGTTGGAGAAAATGGCAGTAGAGGAACCTTGGAGTAGGAATGGTGGCCACTTGCAACAGATAAGGCACACAGAAGGACTCTACTAACCCTACAGTGTTGTTGTCTAAGTAATCAAACACGTGGTATCCATTTCCTTCAAAGTCTTGAACAACCCTTAAACTCGCCTGTTAAGAGTTTCTCCACGGAGAATCTAGGAAGTCCTCATGCAACTCTCCTTTCACTCAAAAAAGATCAATCGACCAGGAAGGCAGAGTATAAAAGTATAGTAAGTACGAGTGCAGAATAAGAGAACCTATATTGTTAATACATAATACAATATTGTTATAATTGTCCCAATCATTGAATCATCGTTCTTTAGCTACGTCACTCTAATTACTGCAGGAGAGGTCACCCGGGACACCAAATGGTCGTGTTGCGCTCACCCTAATCCCTTCATCTCATCTTTGTGTGTTCCCGTGGCGTGTCCGTACGTACACGCATACACACTGGCACACAATCCAGGTTCGGGTACGGTCTTCTGCAGCGTCAGGTTCACATTCTTTCACGCACGTCCCTGTTGGCGTCACAGGGTGCAGCTGAACCAGTTCCTCCTTCCCTGGGCCTGCTGTGCAGACGCGTCAGAGTACAGGAGGAGCAGGAGGGGGGGGGTTCCCTGATTTATTTTCAAAGATGAGGGTGGGGTGGGGTGGGGTGGGGAACTGGCATCTGCTAACAGAAATTCTGTGCTGTAAATCCTGCTGCACTGTTGCGTTGGCAGCGCTAGCAGGTCTGTAATGAGCAGTTTCTGGAGAGCCGCTGTGTTCGCCTGACGCGCCTCTCGGCTGTGTGTGAGAGGTCTTAGCTGGCGCTGCGTGCCTGAGGATCCAACCCTGCGGTCACAGTGCTGAGAGAATGCGAGATGAGCGTCCCTGCTGTGAAACAAAAGAATCCGAATGCGAGTCGTTAAGGCAAAAAAAGATACTAGAAAGGTACTAAACCGCAACAGTGACTCTGACATTTTAAGTTTTAATTAAGGGACAATAATCCAAATTTTGCATCTGATTTATATTAATTTCTGAAGATGGGGGTTCTTTAAAAGTGCACTATCAATGGGTTCCAGGGTTGCCAGTAAATTAGATATCAGCTTTTTGTTTTTTAATTTCATATTTTATTTATATAAAAAAAAAAAAAAACATGTACAACTTCAACTATTCAGTCTCATTTCAGGACACCTGTTACGCATGCATGCAGTGCAGGCGGATATGCCATCAGGCTCAGTAGATGAAGCTCTGCTACCTGATGAGCTTGCTGTCCATCACAGGGAGCCTTACACACACTGGGGGCAGTTTAGACACAGATGCAGGCTTGGGACTGTGTGTGGAAGCTGGAATCTTTTTCACTTTTTTTGAAACGCGCCCATCCACCCACCCACCCACCCGCACGGAGTTATAAGAACCGAGCCCATATTTAACGTGCTTGTCTGCTCTTCCACACTTCGCCTACGTTTCTCAACGTCCTGGGGATCGTTTGGGGTTTGGCTATTTAGCTGTTCTGCCCCGTCACGTGGCAGCTCGCTGGAACGTGGTACAGCCGCATATAAGCGCTGGTGGCATGCGCCAGGTGCCCCGCGCACTTCTGAGGGGCTCTCATATGGCCACGTGACCCCAGGTGACCCCTGTGCAGCCCTGCAGCAATCATGCGAAAGACAGTCTGCCAGAAGGGTGATGAGTGCCGAATGTGCTTAATCATGTTACGGATTCAGTTTGCAGCTAATCACATGACAAAATGTAGTTTTTACAACAGTATGGTCTTAATTCATAAGAATAAAAGATTCAGATATGAAATTCTTGATAATATGATTATTTTGTCTGTCTATTAGACACTTATACTTGTTAGGGTTGCCTGGTGCCATGGGGCATAATTCTGGGATACACCCAGGCAGACAGGATGCCAGTCTCGTAATGCACGTTGTTTACCTTTTTACGTTTTTTTTATTTAGCGGATGGTTTTTGCCCAAAGTAACATGCGGTTCAGCCAAGTAGCGCCTTGTAAACAAACGTGCTGTCTAAGAGGCAGCTAGACTGAGGTTCCGTTGAATGCCCATGCACATTTGGAGCAGGAGATGCACATCTTCCAGCAAAGCCGCCATCCTTATTGTACCTGAAGAGCGGCAAGATGACTGGCGTCCGAGCCTCTCGTGCTTGTAGTCACTTTGCCACTTCGTCGGTGTGGGACCTTGACGGCGAGAGTCATGCTGTATATCTGTCAAAGGGATTGCATGCTCACTGCCAAATTACAGAGAAACAGCAATAAGCTTTTATCACGGTCAGGAGCCTCGAAGCAGCTTCCCCATTAAAGCTGCCTTTTCAGGCAGCTGTCTCCTGGTCCGGCAGGATTTCCTCGGGGACATCAATCTTCGGCAGAGCGTGACATTAAAGAGGCTCTGAGTTGCCCCTTAGGAGCAGGCAGACAGTGCAGCGAATGCTGCATCTGTGTGCTTTATTAACGCTTCCTTGCACACTTTTTGATGAACTGTAATGACTGAGAGCCATGTAATTAACGAGCAGAGATGCCTGATGCTTTGCACTGTATTCAGGAGAATTATGAGGTGAGAAACTGAGTTTGCATTGAATCTGGGCTGGATCTTGATGACCCAGGTTTTTTTTTTTTTTCTTTTTCCCGTTTAACCTTCGCAGGTTGGGCCTTGATCCCAAGCTCTTGGCTAAGATCCTGAACATGAGCTCTGGACGCTGCTGGTCCAGTGATACCTACAACCCCGTCCCTGGCGTGATGGAGGGGGTGCCATCTGGGAACAGCTACCAAGGTGGTTTTGCCACGACTCTGATGGCCAAGGTGGGTACAACCTACCTGAATGGGCTGGCAGGGAGTAATTTTGACTAGAGTAATAAGCATGATTGGTCTCTTGGTTTTATTAGAGGGCAGCCAATCCTCGCGTCTATAATGTTTCATTGTCTGTGTCCTACATGACACTCCACCGAGCTCATCGGTCTGCTGAGAAGCATGAGCACCCTCAGACTGGTGCAGATGTTGCTGCAGATGTTCCCCAATTAACCTGCATCTCCCCTCAGGACCTGGGACTTGCTCAGGACACGGCGACGGACACAAAGAGCCCCGTCCCCCTGGGCTCCCTGGCACACCAGGTCTACCGCATGATGTGTGCCCGCGGGTATGCCAGCAAGGACTTCTCCTCGGTTTTCCAGTTCCTCCGTGAGGAGGAGGAATAGGGAAATGGAAGGCAGGGTCCTACAGCCCACCCTCATCCATGACCTCACCTCGCCAGACTCTAGGCACAATACGAAGTATCAAGGAAGGGTTGGTTGGGTGTGGGGGGGCATATTTCTCATGCCTTTCATTTGAAGTGTAGGGAGGGTAGGTGATGGGTAGATAATGTGAACTCCTGTTTCTCCTTTTTGGACAAATCTGTTACATGTGCAATGTGGCTGTTCTCACTCTAGATTTGGTGAGTTTGAATGTTGAATCCTGCTTATTTCGATTATCATGGGGGTGAAGACCTGCTAAGAAACCGTGGTTTTAAAGGGGAGATATCAGGTTTGCACTCCATAGCTGCACTCGGCCTCCAAGCTGAGCACTGCTTTATTCTTCTAGTTACTGATTGCCTAGATACTCCTTTCCCCCATTTGTTAGGTCTAGAGCGGAGGTAATGATGGGATTTATGAGTGTAAATAATATAGGATGTTATCCCCATTTACTAATGTGCAATTTCTGTTTTTAAATTAAAGATAAGCATTTCTATAAGCATAACCATGTTGACTGTCACCTTATTCACTTGCTTTAACTGCATCTAGACCATTTCTGCAATGGAAGACTTGTGTTGTATCTCTCTGTAATGGACAGGAGCTTAGATAAAACGGGGACATGCTGTCTCAGGTTACCGACATTACCGGACATCCAGCCACTTTAGACCCGTCTCTCATTCTCCCCATATATAAACTTTCTACATGCCCTGGGGTGGGTTTCCTGGGGTGGGGTCTTAATGCTGCGTTACTTGTAACTTCCTTGTCAACGTATACAGCTGATGAGCGACGTGGGCGTCGGGAAACTCGCCGCTAATGCAAGGCCCTGAAATGATTAATTATGAACAGAATAGAACTTACAAAGTATCATTGTCTTTTTCTGAGTTAGATTCCAGTCTGTAATGGTGGTGCAAGACTGATCCAGTCTGTAATGAGTCAAGCAAAGAGAACGGAGGTGGTGAATAACCATAAGGCACACCTGGAAAATCTCCATTCAGCTTTGGAGACCTTCATGCTACACTGTTGCTCGCTGGGCAGAAGTTTGAGATCTGCCATAAAAAAACCTCTATCTAGTCAGACCATTTACCCCCCCCCCCCCCCCCAGCAGACTGGACCATGGAAGCCCCCTTCTTGGGCGTTCATAAACGGATCCGGACTGTCCACGTGCCGCACCCTACATCACAACGTGTGTCATTCGAGAGTCACGTAAGGTGCGCAGGCGTCGTTCTGTTATACTGCCGGATCCATAGAGTTCCTCAATAAATAATCGAAAAAGTTGATCGCTGTCTTGGTCCTTTATTTAAACACACTCCGACGAACAACCGCATGTAGGTCTTGATGATAACAATCTGAATCCCACCATTTAATACATATTTATTTCTACTAAGCATGATCTTTCTATCTAATTTTTTATTCATTCATTCGAACGTTCCCACATTGTTCTCCGGATGAATTGACTTTAACAAGCAAGAACACAACCCTGCTCAATGTTTGCATTAAGCAAAAATAACAATCTACATAAAGGATCATCTAAAAAATTGACAGCTGCAGTCTCTGCGGTGCATTGTCATACATAACGGCTACGCCGTGAAAAGATTTTTTTTTTCTGTCCCGAACTTTACAACTCATGCATACTAAAATGTTTCCTTAAAATGCCTGTTGTACGGCATGAACAAAGTGAGCTTATGGTTCTGGGTTTGCTTCCTATCTAGTACATGAAGAAAAGACATTTTTAAAAATGACAAATTATTTGCAATTAAGATTTAATGTATTTACATTGTGCAAATGTGCTACATTGATTGATTGATTGTACCTTGTGCTTTAATGTTCCTTCATTTTTTCCAGCGATCAGCCTGCTGGTTCTTGAATGATTCGTTTTTTTTAATGATCTTGTAAATGAACAAAATCATCTCGGTCACCGCACTGATCATTTCATTTCGTTTAATGAGTGAGTCTACTAAGCATGCAGTCCCTTCACAACCGAGATACCCGCTGTGTATTATTATTATTTATTAATAATAATGAATGAATAGCTCAACTACTAGTACGGTGATAGTTTCAGCATGTTTTTTGTTTGGAAAATAATCTTCCTTCTTACGAAGTGTAGCCCTATATCTAACGTGCAGGTTACGTAAAATAACGGTATCTGAATTCTCACCGTCCCAAATATTGTAATCATCTTAACAGTGAAACCACTGCTATATAATTTGCTAATAAATCTGTAAAAAGCTTCGCGGGTAGGATAGGCGTGACCGGGCCGCTGAAAGCGAACAACTGGCGCCTGTGAAATAATAATTGACTCCTTTGCAGTTTTGTTTGCCGATGCAAGTTGCAACACTGTCCGTGTAATAATTTCAGGTGTCTCTACCGACAGTCCTTCCCCATCCTTCACACGCGTTCACGCATTCGGTGGCGGCACGGTGACAGCGGGGGATCAGGCGTCGAAAAGCGGCTCACCCATGCAAACTTGCCAGCGTGCGTACGATCCACGCCTGGAAAAAAAACAACTTTTCTTCCATTAACTCCTCCTCCTGTCTTTTGGAAAGAGCACTGATTGAATTGTCATAGTAGGGAAAGTCGATCGTTAGTAAATATACATAACATGGTACGCATGCATATGCTAATTAAAGGTTTTTTATTAAACAGGGCCAACCAGCTACCTTTCCTGGGGATAAAACTAGGGACAAAACTATGGCGTCATCCCTCTCACAGACTCCCTATTATCCATATTAACTGGTGGCTTGTTACCTTGTGAAGTGGTTTGTTTGGCTCTCCTTTTTTGTATATTGCACTTAGATTTCCTCTTGGGTGATTTTTTTATGTGCAGCTTTTTTGATGCAGGGTTTTAAGCAATATCTGTTCGCTCTATATCCCGACAACCGTCTTGCGCTTGTAAATTAGCTCTGTGACAGATGTAAGTTTGTTTTGTGTTGTTTTATGACTCACTTGTACGTTGCTTTAGACAAAAACATCTAGTAAAGAAATATATCTAATGTGATGTAAATATTGGTTGTTAAAAACTATATTAAAAGATGTTGCACCGGCCATGAAGAACCCTCAGCAAAGTGTGATTTGGCCCAAGAGAAAGTCAGAACCAAGAAGGGGAAATGAAAAAAGGGGATAGAAAGCCATTTTGCTTTAAATTAAAACAGATCTGGCTGCAGCACGATGATCCAGAAAGAAAAAAACAAACTTTTTACCTTGTTACCAAGACAAGGAGTAAGATTCTCTACAAAATGATGGTGTCGACGGAGGTCTGCATTCTGCTGGCCCTTCAGGTTATGGGACTGCGAAGTCTGAACAAAGACAAGGAACCTTTTCCTGGATGCATGTCGGTGCACGTTCATCGTGTGCGCTCTGCATTCACACACATCAAAAATGTCGGAATTTTCTGGTAGCCAGTGACTCTATGGTTGAAGGATTACAGCTGAGAAATAGATCTGCAGAGGTTCACTTGAATGAATGGAAAATTTGTAATGCAATTCAGAAGAAACACTTTTTCATATTTTACTGGTGAGAACCCAGTCAGTTTAAAAATACATATGACTAACACTGGCATTTTTAGAAATATGCCGTGATTCATTATAAATTTCAAGCAAAATAATTACCTGATATGATTTACAACAGCATCAGTTTTATTCATATTAAGATTAATTTATTAAAAAAAACTTAAATGAAAATATTACTGCTTTTACCACTTACTGTATGACACACACATATATAACAGAAAATTATATTTTCATTTAGAATATAACTCTACTTTGCCATAGTTATTCATTTTCCTGTTACATATTTTATTATTATTTGTAGTAGTAGTGCTTTATTGATCCTAAATCAAATTCAAAAGGAGCTACAGCCTCACACATAAAAGTAAGATGAAACTATACATATACATTAGAATCAAATAAGCAGTGAAATGGAGTGAATGCTGGGGATGGTTCACTGCAGTAGCTTTGAACTTCTGTTCCAGTTAACTTCAAAACAATTACTGGTTTTTCATTCCAGTGTTGGAGCAGGTACTTCCAGTTCATTTGTTTTACCAAAGGAGACCACATTCGGTATTATAAATTATTTTAAAATTACTAATCTTTTTAAACATTTTCTAAATGTACTGGTGGAACAACTTAACATCAGCTGAAAGAAATATGATTAAACATGCCAGACATCAGGTGTTCCTAGTTTGTTTCATTTAATCTTTTTTCTTTGTGAGTTAGCATTTCCCAAATCTGAAAACAAGCCAGTACAACTTCCCGGTGCGGGAGAAGAAGACCACAGCATTTCCACTGCATCCCACCGGCTTTACGAGGCCCAGCTGCTTTTCCCCGCATTCGCTCAGTTCTCAGCCTCAGTCCCTGTACAAAGCAGCCATCTGACTGCTCCCTATGTTTCTACAGGCAACCTTCTGTGCAAAATCAGCTGCCAGCTTCTCCAGTTAGTGTGCCAAAAACAAAAAAAAAATGCAGCGCCGTTTACATTTTCACTTGTGTGAAGACAGGTGTCAGAGGGAATCCCAGTGACTGACCTACAGGGATGGACCACCGGGCTCCTGGGGAGGCGACTTGCTCTCTTGTTGCTCAGCCGCTTCACAGCCAAACTTATCTGTGCAGACGTGAAACACTTGTGGCTGCCATCTTCAACACACACCAGTGGCCCCAGACATCAAAGCCCCAGAACTCATCATTTCCTGTGTACCATGGATCCCCTAAAGATTAATCAGCTGTTTCAGCTTCTAAGTAATACCAGAGTTTGGGAGATGAGGGCAAAATAACAATGATAAATTATTTTTTGATAGAAAATACTGTTAGTAACATCTGAGCACTAACATGCCCCCCCCCCTCAGTCATTAAAGGCTGCTTGTTAATATTATTTTATGCATGACTTTTTGTTTTGTAGGGCAACCACTTCTTTTTTTACCATTTTGAACATCGTTGAATTGTCCCTAGTCCTGCATCAACGTCCTGCTTAAATAAGACGGCTGGATTTCATACTACTCCTCTCTCCTTTGCTTATTTCATGGCATAATTCTTCATGTGCATTAAATAAATCCAAAAATGTATGCTCTGCATTACAGATATTTCAGAGTTTTGCTTGGCAGTACAGAACAGCGGTTGTCCAACCCGGGTGACGACATTTTGAATGACGCCGAGAGTCCCGCCAGCTTTCGACAGACATGGACAACCTGCTCAGATACTCATTAGCGATTCGGGGGATTTGTGGCCCAAGGGACAGGGATGTATTTAATTTAGTGGGTTATAGAAATCAGGAGCCCAATGGATTAATACAACGTCCTTCATGTCACCTGTAAGGTTCGGTAGAAAAGCAGCAACAGTACAATGAGCACTTCTGCTCAGACCCAGTGGATATATGGTATGACGAGCACTTTCCTTCAGAGAAAAGAAAAAACCATGACAAACCAGTCATTCTCTCTGCTGGTGTGTTCGAACGGAAAGTGGGGATTTTTCATTGGAAAATAATACAATTGGGGTGGCAGGTTGTTTGATCAGTCCATCCACACAGAGCTTACAAGTTCTGTGTCTGTGTTTATGGACACACATCCTGTCCAGTGGCCTGTACTATGAAGCCGGTTACTGGCTTATCGGGGAAACTTGTTGGATTAAAGGTACCACAGTTTAATTAAATGGACTTCATACTCGTTCACTTACATTAAAACAAAAAAAAAAACAGTTGGAACTTCTGGAAAATATTTTTTCTGAAAACTAAATAAAAAAGATTATTTATGCATATTATTTACCCAAACTGTTTTTTAAAAGCTGGAAACAAAATAGAAAGTGTATTGTAATCACTAACTAAAATATACAAGTAAAATAAAGAATCAGATTAATAAAAAAAAAACTGAGCAACAAATAAAATGCTTTAAAAATCAATCATGTTGGAAGAAAACTTAGAAGAGAATTTGCAATAACCTAATGCTTTAAAAAACATTCTATATAATGTATATAATATTCTCGCTTATATGACAATAGGATAGATAGATAGATAGATAGATAGATAGATAGATAGATAGATAGATAGATAGATAGATAGATAGATAGATGGATAG
>JABFDZ020000138.1:18784584-18810098 GCA_019775955.2 Pollimyrus isidori | reverse complement strand
AGATAGATAGATAGATAGATAGATAGATAGATAGATAGATAGATAGATAGATAGATAGATAGATAGATGGATGGATGACCTTGAGGAGAAAACCTGACGTCTGATGTATGGAACGCAGGAATACAAAGCTATCTCGCTGTGTCCTTGACCTTGGGCCAATGGGAGCTGTTTTACTATTACAGACATTTTCTTTGGGTGGAGTTGGTTTGCGATCTTTTCATGCAGGCCAAGCGCGGCGTTCCCTTTACTTCTCTAGTGTACTGCCTGAGGATCACTTTTGATTACCCCATCAGGGGAAGTTTACACGAGTGTGAGCTGTCACTCGAGTGGTGAAACCTCATATTGTTCTTGAACCAAGGTAGCACAGTGGACACCTAGCGGAAATATCAGTGCATTGCAATCAACGACGACCATTTTTAGGCGCAGAAAAATACCAGAAAATGAAGGGTAGTACAACTTTGCCATATAACAAGCTAAATCAGTCTAAGAATTGTATTTTATTAACCAACAGTATACCGTTTTGGCTCTGAGTTTTAATTTATGGCTAATGTTACTACATTGAACAATGAAATATTTCTGGTATTTAACTAACGCCATTGTTATATGGAAAACCTCAGAAACTGTTTCAGTACAATGAAGGTGTGTGAATGGACTCTGATTTGTGCGATATTCTGTCCATGAAGTAAGCTAATATACCTGTATATATATATATATATTAGTATTTAGTATTCCATGAACAAAATATATATATATTTGGTACGATTAATTTTCATTACACATTAATTTGTAGATCTATAATTCAGTTTAGCGCAATCCTCACAATTACTCAAAACAGGAATTTTGAGTTTAATTTTTACGAATTAGTCACTGAAATTATATTGTTTATTTATAGGCATTAAAATTGGAAGCTATTACAACTCAATTTGAGTTTGTATGAAAAGCCGTTTAAGGGGAAATTGAATGTTTCACTTGCACATACATAAAGATATATAGGTCCGTATTCATACATACACGCATGTACTTAAATATGCAGAGATCATGTGAATGCAGGATTTAAACTGAATACAATAACTTCAGTGAAGGAAAGCTGACCACATGACTTTGCTTAACGAATCCAGCAGTTTTTTTTTCCAGTATGCTATATTTAGAACGGAAAATTCAGTTTAACATTATTCCCCACACCTATCGGTATCATTCACGCATAGGCCCTACGTTAGAAAACAGACTCGACTCGGCACCTTAACTTAAAAAAGTACGCCCATTATATAAAATGTAGATGTTAAACTGAAGGGATATTTTAAAATAAGATGGAAATTGACTGTCTGAAAAGGACTGGCGATGCTGTTTTCTAACACGTAGAAACGACATATTAACGTGTCCAAAATAAATCATATTCCATCTTGCATGGAATTCAGAATTGACAGCCAGTTGGAAGAACGAATTCAAATTTGCCCTCTTTGTTTGCTATTTCATATTTGTTGCTTTTAAAACAGCGACTGATACCTACAGTATATACCAGTTTACAGCAGAGGAGTTATAAGGAATAGAGCAGCATATTCGCGACTAATTGATATCACAAGTACAACCAAAACGTCGGTCAATCGACGCTTAGCATTAAATAAAACAGCAAATGAAAATAGCAAAGGAATGTTTGTTCTGTAAGCTGTTTCACCACAGATAAAAACGTCACTAGTTTAATTAAAGTGTTGGGATATATTTTCCAGTAGCTATTTTTACATGAGTTTCTGCACCGATTGTAGTTACTGTGCTTGTGTCTTATATATAGCATTCGACTTCGTCCATAGTAGTGCAACTGTAATGTTACTTCACACTATTTTAACAAGTGTTCGACGTTTACAATTCTAGACAAGCCTCAAACCGCAAGGAAGCAGGTGGTAGAGGCCATGTCCCTTCGATATAATCATGTTTAAAATCACATTTCTTCATGGTGTTACTTCATACGCGAAAATGGTTTCACCTACTTTTATTCTCAAATTAAGTAACCCAAAAGATGCCAGACACCGGCGCAAAAGTAGTCTATATAACTACATGCGGCTGGAATTATGCAGTGACAATAAATAAGCTTCTTTAGTTTAGTAATTAGTCTGTTGTGATAGTCATACAGACTAATAAATGAATCACTGCGGCAGGAGAAACTTGCGACCGGAATCCCGTCACAGTTAGTTTATCCATTTATAAGTAGCAAAGCGGTTTTTGGAATAACATAGTTAAGGCCTCAGCATTGTTTTCACGGCTAAAATCTCGGGAAGGGAAACCCATTACCTAAACTCAAAAGAGCGCTCATTTGACGTCACAGCCCCAGGCTATTGCCGCTTACCACACCACTGCAACGTTGCGCCGCAAGTGTATAAGCGATTCCTTTTTAAAAAATGTACATTGCACCTCGTCAGTGATGCAAAAAGCACGTAGCCTACTTAGCCAGAACTCCTCAGCATGTTAAATGTTAATCACATAAGGTTATGAATTACAAATACATGGTAGAGTGTAATGTATACGCATCGTATTTTATTTCAATGAAAAATAAATATACTGCCCTACAAATTAATATATGACCAGTACATTGGCTTTGGTATGAAATTATATTTTTGGTTCGGAAAATGTATCTTAATTTTCTCCGTGCAGAAGACAAACTCGATGTTTCTGTGTCGTATTTAAGTTAAAACATAATTTCTATCCAATAAGACTTTTTGATTTAAGCCCAGACGATTCAGTCGCATAAATTTGAGAATGAATGATTTTCACACTGCGATATTAAATTGAAAAGTATACAGTTATCACACAAAACAACAAAATTTGTGCGAAATTCAAGTTGACATTGAGACAGCATAAATTATAATAGATCGATATTTGAAACGAATGAGATTGTTCAAATTTTAACGCTGTTCACATATTCAACTTGAATACCGAATTATACTGATTTTTTAACAGAAAGATTTTAAAACAATGATTTCAAAACAACGAATATAACTCTTTCTGTCATTAAAGCCTAGATTTAGTCAATGGTTAAATATACAGTTCAGATGGTATTGATCTCTAAGCAAAAATGTCAAATGTGTTTATATTGTTTATATTGCGATTTATATTTTATATTAAAATTAACTAAAGTTACTAGGTTAACGACAAAACTACTAGACTAGGCATTCCCAGGTAAAATGATTTTTAGAAACAATACTACGCTTCTGAATTACAGAAATGAATCCATCACTGTTATCATTTCAATTGCAGCCTATATATTATCAGAGGTTACGTTATAATAATCATTTATGTTGATTGTTTTTGGTTAAACGTTTTCTACATTTTCGGCCTAGCTCCGACTTTCTTAATAATTACATTCTAATTAAACTTTTTACATTAGGCCTACTCCAGGTTACCGAAAGTACATAGCATTAATGTATTCTTATCAGTATATATAGTTACTGGATCTCCGTGTAGATTTTATCCTGCAGGAAAATCAGAATTTATGCTAACTGCCAGCAGTATTTGTAGTAGTTTTAATGGTGTCATTCTGCTTTTTTTGCAATAAACAAACATATTTAACTGAACAATAATTGTAAATGAAAACCCATTTTTTTTAGTATATCGTCTTCATTCGTGGCTTAACTCGTAGCTTCAAATGTCGATATCATGATCAGCTGATGACGGGGGAGGGGAGGTTAGTGTCCGACACTGTACTTTACCTTCCTCGAGCATATAGAAATTGAGGGACATGCCTTCAAAACCATGACGCTCCCCCTAATGCACGTGTTTGTGTCAATTTGCACATGCTCCTTTGTTTTTTAAAGTACAACAATCCATGATTATTTGCAAACTTTCATATCTTGCTCTACGAAACCACAGTGGTTTACAAAATTATATTCCCTATTTTAAATAAGAAAAACTCCTCGATGACTTTATTTTAACAACTCACAAATTGTGTGAATTGTACACTAACATACACACAAACCAAATTAAACATTCTATGGGCCTATTGTACACAACTAGTCTATGATATAAGCGATTTTTGTGTGGACGATTAAACCGCAATTAATCAAGAAACGCGGTTTGATAGTCGTATGGATGGATTAATAGTATGCCACAAGTTTCTCAGTACTATAATAATATGGACAAAATCTTTAGTATTTAATATTAACTTCTATTAATTGCACGATTTTTTTTACTTTGGCATATTTTCTTGTTACCATTGATGGAGTGATAGGCCTACAATTAAAAATTACACTTTCAAACTGGTGATTATAAAACGAAAGTATAAAAGCCTAATTACGTTAAAACATAAAATGTGAAAATGGTGTTTCGCCTTACTGTTCAATATTCGCCTCGGTACTTAAAATGACCAAACTAGACCACAAAACATATGCGTGGCCTATTTCTACGCTATAAACGTGTACAAAGAAGTTAGTGGTAAGACTGGCAACAGGAAAGTCCAATTTTGAAATCTAATAGTTGCCAGCTTTTGCGCCTTCTTCAAGTCAGAAACTTTAAAGTTTGGAACTCTCGTCCGTTGCTGCATATTTATTTTATTTATTTATTCCAATTTCACTACATACTAAATTTTGTCTGCATGAGTGCTAGCCAGCATCCTGTTTACTTCTTAAATTTCCTGGATAAGAGCCAAACGTAAACAGACCGGATGCCCATAGACTTGCTTTAATCACATTGATATATCTGTCACCCATTATGCAAAGTTAATTATCCCGAATGGAGGGAAAAGAACCGAATCACTTATATAAAACCAATGAATCAGAGAACAGGCGCGTCTTTTATTTCTAAAATGCCGCCGAGAAGTAGTTCCTTACAGGTCCGTTGAGGAATTCAAGACACCGTCAAAC
This sequence comes from Pollimyrus isidori, assembly GCA_019775955.2. Classification (NCBI taxonomy): domain Eukaryota; kingdom Metazoa; phylum Chordata; class Actinopteri; order Osteoglossiformes; family Mormyridae; genus Pollimyrus; species Pollimyrus isidori. Next base: position 18,805,251 of record JABFDZ020000138.1, on the reverse strand, counting down.
GGTAAATGACATCAAACTTTGTGGCTAGACGTCAACTTTCAACTTGACCTTGGCCGTCTTGACCGTTTATAAAACAGAGCTAAGTTTGTGGGTTATACTCGCTTTGTTCGATTCAGGGAAACGGTACCAATATTTAATTCTTGAACCATTGTCAAAACCGAACTTCCATCCTTTATTAAGCCTAAATGTAGTCTACTTATAATTAAAAGTAACCTTATTATTTCAGTAACAGACGATACCGTTTCATAATAACGCACCAGCAAAAGGGCACTGAAAGGCTGTTCGCGAGGGTGAGAACACGATGGAACTTGCGTTCAACAATAATTCCGTATAAACAAGCATCCGACACCCGTTAAATAAAAATCAGTGTTTCAGTGTTATGTTGTTGACTGACACGCGTCTGCCTTATAACGTGATCATTTGTTCAGATTAAGAAAAAACGTTCAATCACAATGGAAGATATTTGCCAAATCACATGTCCACAGTTCACTCAAGCCAACAGCATCCGTTTCCAAAACGGCAGCTAAAGATTTTTTTTAGAAACTCCGTAGCAATTGTGGAGTTCCTAAGCTCCCTGCCGGTGTTACGGGAAACATATTTACAAACGGTTCAGGTTGATCGTAATACAAGAGACGCGTCATTTAGTTGCTTTCTTGGAGTAACTCTAAATTATAGGCTACAATTAAAAATAAGATAGTCTTTTTAATCTCACACAATTTTACACATTGTCTTCCAATCGATAATGTCCGATTTAAGTATTAGTTAATAGATATAATAAATAATAAATAATTTAAGCATACGCACACACAAAGAAACGAATTATACGCCATTTGATTTTTCCACAAAAAATATTTAATATGTATTTTCCATGATAACTATATGATTTTAAAAACTATAACTAAATACAGTAATTTGCTAATAAAATGAAGTGGCCAAATACATACTACTTACTCGCATTGCGATAATTGGAATATCGTTAGAAGGTATGCACATATTTTAGAGCGCGAATTATCAGCATAATGCTATGAGGTCCGTTTGAACCACTTTACCACCTATAGATCAGGCAAATATCTATCAAGCACATATACACCTTGTGACTTAGTTAAGAAAAAATCTGCAGTAAAATACTGAATATGGTGATACGACACACATCAAGAAATAACCGTAGTAATGTAGTAGCTGCGTTGTATATGCTGTTTATGCACGTGAAAATAAGTAAATGTAAAACATTTTAAACGAGCGCAGGATTTCCTCGGGTTTGCGCTAAAACAGTTTTTCAACTGAGCATTAACTTATAATTTAAGGTAATAGTCAGAGTGAATATGTTCATCTGGTTTGTAATCTACTCGCCACTTCTTTCGTCGCTGAGAATCCAACATCTCCTACAACGAAACAATTGCAATTACTCTTGACGTGGCCACTTGTGGTTTTCTAAACTTATGTAAATTTTACTTTTTTTCAGCTGCGATCGAAGGCAAGAAACAAGATGAAATCTCAAGTTCAATTTTTGCAAGGGGGACCAACCCCTGATTATCTGCAATTGAGATGTTTATATCTTCTTTGCATATCACGTGCCTTGATCCGGCCAATAGCCGCGGAGCAGTGCTATACACAGGCGCGTCGCTGTCGGTTCTTCTCCCAGAGTTAGTGCCTCTTTTTTAAGTGTTGGGGATTTTAAAAAGAGCTGGTCGTCTCAATGTTGGACGTGCTATGACAGCGTCATTACTTCTTCACTCCCGCTGGATTGACCCGGTGATGTTCCTCTACGACAACGCTTTAGAGGAAGCGAACAAGAACATGGAAGGATATCCTGCAGGCAATTTTGCTGCAAATCAGTGCAGGAATTTAATGGCTCATCCGGCATCCCTGGCTGCAAGCTCAGCTTACACGTCGAGTGAGGTTCCAGTGTCTGGCATGGGCGAACCTGTCAAACAGTGCAGTCCGTGCTCCGCGGCACAGAGCTCGTCCAGTGCTTCCTTACCCTATGGCTATTTCGGCAGCAGCTACTACCCGTGTAGAATGACACATCACGGCAGCATTAAGTCCTGCGCGCAACCTTCCACATATGGAGAGAAGTATATGGACACATCCGTTTCGGGAGAGGAGTTCACGTCCAGAGCAAAGGAGTTCGCTTTCTATCAAGGTTACACCACTGGTCCCTACCAGTCGGTGCCAGGCTACTTGGACGTGCCCGTTGTGCCGACCATAAGTGGCCCCTCGGAGCCCAGACACGATCCACTCCTGCCCATGGAAAGTTACCAGCCGTGGGGTATCACTAACGGGTGGAGCGGTCAGGTTTACTGCGCGAAGGACCAGACTCAGGCTAACCATCTGTGGAAATCGTCAATTCAAGGTACGCCCAGTTCGTGCTTAATATTTGTCAACAGATATAGAAAGCAGCGCGTGAGTAATTTTTAAAACGCAGTTACTTTTTGTAGTGTTGCACTTTAACTTTTTTTTTCTTCATACCAAGTACCTGACCTCTTGATTTCGATTTATTTGATTACAATATATCTTGTATTGCGACTTTTTATCTATAGTTACCCCTTGATGTTAGTAAAGGAGAGACGCAGCTGGCGAAAGTCTCAGTAGTACATAGATTCTCGGCGGTGTGAAAGAATATATCAAAATATCAGATAGCCGTTTGATGCGCTTTATTTTAAAATAATAATAATAATAACAACAATAATAATAATAATAATAAACTTGAGCTAGGAATACAGCGTAATGGATACTACTAATTGTGTATAATGTGTATATGTCAAGTCTATAAGCATGTTTGTATATTTAGGAATGAAATGATTTTTTTTTAATACGTTCAGACGCATCGTCGCAAGCCGGAGAGGGCGGTTCTGCTAGACGAGGAAGAAAGAAACGTGTTCCGTACACCAAGATACAGCTCAAGGAACTGGAACGGGAGTACACCACTAATAAATTCATTACAAAGGACAAGCGGAGAAGGATTTCCGCCCAGACAAACCTGACCGAGCGTCAAGTTACAATTTGGTTTCAGAACAGACGAGTAAAAGAAAAGAAAGTCATCAACAAATTTAAGAACCCCAGTTAGCCTGGATATAATAAAATAACTGGGAAGTTCTTAAGAAAGGTCTTTTATTGTGACTTGTTAACTTTAAAGAATTTGCCACTCGACGTGAGTGGATGGGAGACTTGGCCAAAGTCGCAAAATCCGTATAGGCCTTCGATCTTGGCCGCCTGGTCGGAAACGAAAGCTGGAGTGGCTGTAGATGGCCGTGTTGTACGACAAGCATGGACCAGGGAGCAGATTGCTGTCCACGAGACCAATTCGAAGGAAATAGCTTATTGTTTGGTGAAATCGCATCTATACGACCGTCCAGTTTCTTCTCAGGAAAAGAAGACGTTTGCCAAATGTATATTTAAGCCATTTGCCATTGTAATTGTTAAAAGAATATTAAGACAAATTTTGGGGTTTCGTGAAAAGGACACAGCAAGATTAAAACAATCAAACGTAGTTAAATTAGAAAATATATTATGTGTAACCCTTTAAATAAACAATTCGCACTTCAGTAATTTGAGACGATGTTCAAAAACGTGTCTTTTAATTTCCAAGATATATAAATCCTTGCGTTAAGAAATGCTGATGTAATCACGATAGTATTTTAAACTTCTTCTGAAAACAAGGTTTTCAGATTGTCCATTTCAAATAACTATTCTGTCGTATTTGTGTAGCCTGACTGTATGTTAATGCTGAACTATTGAGCGCAAATCACTGAATGTCTGAATTGCTCAGTTATCTGTGTCTGCCAAAGTGGTAAACTATGTCCAAATAAAACTGGACATGGACTTTAAACTGTACTCATATATTTATTTGTACAGCGAGCTGTCGCTCAAACATTGTTTTAATGTAAAGAAAAAATATACTTGTTTTATTCCTTACTTCCTGATGTATATAGGCCTATAGGTATAGAAAATAACATCATTGTCCCTATAAGTATTGTGCATAAAAGATATGTTCTTTATTATGGAACTTTTCGACGCATTCTCGGTTAATTACGGGATCGCTATAAGGAATAAACGGGATGGAGACTATAACTTGACCTTGAGGAAAATTGAGGTTGAGAAGTTTCAGTATAAAGCAGAACAACATTGCCATCTGGTGTCTTAAGAATGTAATAAACTAATTTTTAACACCGGCAAGCGCAGAGCTTCTTTAAATTAGAATTTAGCTGTTTTAAAAACGATTTTATAGATAGCAATTGCAGTAATAACAATATACACCCAATAATGTTTTCTTTGTACAATTATTGAATACTTTTTTTTATTGTTTATCAATTCTTGGTATGTTGTAAACTCAAACGACATGTCAGACTAGGACCAAACATCAGTTACAGGTGGACTGAAAATCTTGGAAAACGCAAAGATAATGCCATCATTTTTAAACCAAAGAGTAATTTTAGCCGCTGCATTAAACGTACTTGCGTTAATTTTGACTATTAGATACGCTCTGAAATTTGAGGAGTATCCTACGGTATACAAGCATAACCATAAAGGAAAGTTCAGCTAAATTTGATTAATCGAACCGCGTAATTCAGAAAAGTTAGCCTTCAACCACTACGTGTGGCCAAATATTATAATGTAGTTTTGTTACAATATATCCTTTTTCGCATGCTTATTAATAAGATTTTTCCTTTTACTTGTCTAACTTAAATATTGCATCCTAGTTATTTTGATATACCCTCTGCTCATCCCGATTTTTCTATTTAGTTTTCCGCCAAATTAAACTGATATAATGAATTATTAAGAAAACACATGAAGTTAAAAAAAACAAAACTACGCAAAACTGAGTGGCATTCGTTTGTAAATAAAAATATAACAACAACCCCAAACTCTATAAATATTTTTAATTAAAATTTCAAATGTGGCAGATTTCACATTTCAAGTACCTCGGACTGGACTCTCGAAACTGCCTTCTTGTTTTTTTGTTATATACGTTTAAATATAGACATTTGAGAGACACTTGCTTTAAAGTGACTTACAGGACAATGCAAATAATAAGTAAAAGAGACTCAAAAGATGATCGTCGCCAGTACGTATTGTGCAACGTTGTTACATGAGACAGAATGGTATAAATCTATAATATCGGAGTACATATGTAAAATGTAAATAAAATATTTTTGGTTGTGTAATTTGACGTTAGGTAATGATGAGTTCTATTCAATCGATGTGATTTTATGTTGTGTGGATTTGAATATTTAAGTACACATTTGGAGAAAACATCTTAATGCAGGATAAAGAAGATTTGAATATTTTTCTTAGAAAATTTACTTTAGGCTTACATTATACATGAAGCTTAAATTAAATTTCATGTATGGTGAATTTTGTGTGATAGTAATATATACAAAAATGGTGGTGCGTTTGTGCAATTATATTTTATTTATTCTGTTTTATAAATCCTTCGAAAACCGAAAACATTCTTCTATCGTTATTATTTCATCCTTTATTTATTTTTTCGTATATTCATCCTTTTTTTAAACGCATTTCCATCTGCAACTATTTAAAGTAAATGTTAAGAAAGTATTTTGTGCTTCTTTTGAAAGGCAAGAATACAAGTGCTGAAAACAGCATTTCAGAATTTAAGGCTATAATCGACACATTACAGAACAAATTGTCATTTTCACGAAAAAATACATGACACGTGTGTGTCACTATTGTCGGGTTTGACTCTGTACCCGAGAATACTTTCATTATTATTTTTTATTATTATTATTATTGTTGTTATTGTTGAATGCATTAACTGGACTGGATACTAATATGTATATGAATACAGTGGAATGAAGTTCATAGCACATTACATATTCTAATTGTTGAGAGCCACCGATGAAATATTTTAACGTTATTTCCTGGTAAAAGTGTGATAGAAATTACACGTCAACTACAACGATTTTAAGAAGCGATTTGCCTTTTGCATTTACATTTTTACAATGCAGTGTGGACACTGTATAATTTTAAAATATAGCACGTCCGGCTAATAAATTCATAGATGTAACACTGCAGTGACAGAAATGTTGCGTTTAAGTATCACCAGAGGCTCGCGTGCGGGGTCTTTTTGGAGGCGGAGGTACTGGGCGGAAATTGTCTGAAAATTTTGGAATGATGTGCGGGAATTTGCTGCCATCCAAAGGCAAAACATGTAATAGCAGTGTTACTACCATTTAGCCGACGCTACACGTGCGCCTTCAAAATACGCGGCGCAGCAGTGGACGAGTTGAACGAGGACGCCCTGTACGGAGTTTTCATATCGTTTTCCTTGCAGGCGGGCATTGTTTTACTTTGGTGAACCTGAATGTTGCAGTATATCTTTATCGGCTCATTGTTGTGTGGTGCTAAAAGCTTTTAACTGGTCGTCGGGCAGAGGTAATAAAACTATGTCCCAGCATTCTTTGCTCCAATCTTTTGGTTATAAAGGAAACCCTGCCACACAAGGTCTCTGGGCACTGCTAATTACTGTTGACCTTCTCAAATCGCTTAGACTCCAATGGTCCTGGCGGATTTTTAAAATAGGTTACCTTGATCCTGACACAGGCGTATAGAATTACATATGCCCAATCCAGCTTTTAAAGATAAGGTCCAGTAAACTCAGTAATTAAGCCATCAAGAACAAATTAATAAATCCATAACGTCACCAAAGGTAGGTAAAACGGGTTGTATTAACTAAAAGTCAGATTAAACGAAATGTTGCTGTAATAGCCTTAGTTACTCAAAATTGGAAAAATGTCTTGTCTGTGACATGTGCGATATGTTATGTTAGTACTGTATAGTTAAGTATATATTCGCGTATAGTCAAGCTTGTTCTAGTTTGGAATAACGTACACAGAGCATTTTCAGTATTACACAATGGGAAATATATGTATAAAGTAGCATTTTAATATTAATGATATAGTACGCGCTATGTAAAATATAAACAATCTTTCCAGATTGGCAGTGCACGTAGGTACTAATAGCCTACTGCCTGGTTTATATTAATTTTTAATTATTTTATTATACATTACTGGCATATTATACATTACAAATAATTGAAATGGGATAAATATCGTATATAGGTATTCACTAATCAATTAATTGCAAACATATTGTTATGCGCACACCATTTTAATCTAAATGTAGCACTATTTTTAGCCAATGTACAGTCAATGTGACGAATAGCTGAAACACATTCGAAAATGTGTTTTGAATTAGACAATTTCAACATTTCGTAAGTGAAGTTCAATTTGATTTAAAGGTCAAAGTTACAATGATTTCTGTGCGCTTGTACTTGGCTGGAGTCTTAAACTTAAGTGACTCGGGAAATTGTGAGACAAATTATAATTAATTATTACAAAGAGAACGATAACTTACTGGTCTTACTTCAGAACCACATTTTCCCTGCTTTCTGTCAAGCCTCCTGCTATGGGGAATAATTAAAATGTTATTCACACCAAACACAATATGCATTCATACATACATACACACACACACACACATACATACATACATACACACACACATACATACGTACATACATAGGCCTACATACATACAAACCCACATACATACATACAGACAGACAGACATTCTTTACACAGCAATAGTGTAACACTGCCGATTATTCTGCCGATCTTTGACATGTACAAAATACTAGATGAATGTCAAGAGCGATATTTGAAAATTAAAAATATAGCTTCCTATAGGTTCCATTTTGAGTCAAGTTAGTAGTAGAATTAATCTAATTGCAATTATCGTTATTGGTAGTAATAACAGCAGTAGTAGTTTCAGTTGCAGTAGTAGTAGTACGAACGTATTATAAAAATGTACCAAAGCTTCGATTGTTTGTGAAAACATTTCTTTGAAGCCTTTACAAAACATTCAATGTTTGATTCCAATTAACAAGGTTAAACATCGGAGATATTGCTTTAAGCTTGCTCACCTAATGGAAAACACCCTTTCAATATTTGAATCCAGAACATTTTTATTTGACCCGTCTCGCATATATTTGTATAAATAAGTACGCGAAAGAAAATTTCAGCTGCTATTGACATCAGAACGCGGCTTTCAGGTTTTATAAGTCTAGCTGTAATTCTGACCTCCAGTTCGCGCCTACCGTCGCACTTAGTAAGGTGATCGATCACAGCCGACCCTTCAAAGTTTACATTTCTCTTTTCCAAGTCTGTGCGGTGTCTGTTCATCCTTCAAAACTGACTTTGAAACTGATTTGCTCGATCTCAGCTGCCATTTCAGCCTTCCTCGTTTTCACCTTTCAAAAAGATGTATGCTAATAAAACAAAAATTGCAAGGTATCAATGGAAACACACCTGAATGTTTGCCTGAACTGTTACCCATTATTCACAAAATGACATTGAAATCTTGTCATTAAACCTAACAAGGACTTTCTGTATTTTTAGAGGGAGAACGGTATTCTATTAATTGACTGTTTGTACACTGCTTTTTAAAAAACATTGTAGCTTTTCCGTAACCGTCCGTTTGATTATAACACCTTACATCACCTATGATACTGTCCGGCTAAATTAGAATCTACTGCAAAATATACTTATTCTGCATCGCGACTGACGTCCAATTCCCGCGGTTATTCCAATGCAATGGGATAGCAGGGTTTGAAAACTGTTCGGTTAACATTAAACACATAGGCTCTTAATGTTTTTGTATTAGAAATGTCATATATTATTGACTACTATTTTCTCTACATTATTTCCGTCCTAATATTATTCAATTTTAAATTAATTACTGGGTAACTTCATCCGGGACATGTGATGCACTAAATGCTGTCCGTAGTCAAATTCCCCCCAGTTGACCCTCCTCCTCGCGCGACCTTGATGTCTAACACACTGATAAGGCCACCGGATGCTTGTTTATGTACAGATGCCATAATGTTTATGCTTATAAAAATAAATACAACCAGTATGGGAACCAAACAGTGGGCAGTATTTAGTAACTATCGTCCGAATTCTCATATTTATTTGAAAAATACGTCAAAAATGCAATATTTGCTCGTATTGATATAACCGCTTTATATAATTCGTTCTAGCTATTGAAATTATGTTAAATTTATATTTGGGGAGATAACAAATAAAAAACTGCATGTCTGCATACATGTTGTAATTAGCCTCCACCTATTGCTTTTACTACCCCATCTGAAAATGCAGGGGGTGTCCTCCGCATTCGCTTCAGCATTTCATTGTATGCTGCTGTATGCCTCTGGTAGTTAGATAGGAGAAAAAAAACTAGAGTTCGGATTCGGTGTTCTAGAAGCACTTATTCGAACATTCCGATACTACAGTACACTTCAGTGTTCTGTAATCGTTTAACGACACGTGGTTTAAATTCGTACAGAATTATTATAGTACTGTATTTTAATATATTATGTATAATAATATTATACATAACAAAGTATTTTTTTTCTCTTTTACGAGAAGGAAAATGGACAACCTACATGTCGAGACATCGAAAACAGCTCTAGAATATTCGGAAGACCACATTTTGTGGCAGTTCTTGGTTTTCGTAAGATGACCAAAAATAATATTAATTGTAAAGTCAGACTGACTTATCTTTATTGTAGTTTGTTAAAAAGTATATACTCATCATAGCTATATGGAATGCAGTTTTTTAGCTTTTAAAATGAACGATGATGTATGTATGCGTGTGACAGAACATAATGTGTCAAATTCGTATTTTGCCTGCGGATCAATGATGATATTCGTAAAAAACGAATGATTTTTTTTTTACTAAATCACGTATGCATGTAATTTTAAGAGGGGGTTATTTTAAAAAGGCCAAATAATGTTGGCTCATTCGTGAACCGCGTGATTTTGGTATTTTGCATTGTCTCCACACGGTTTTTTAATTCTCATTTTTATACTACCCTTTTCTATCATAGGAAACTGTGTTTAACCTTCAGAAATCCATTTGACAAGGATTGCTTTCTTTTACGGCCAAGAGGCCAAGACATTTACAAAATTGGAGTGGCTTTTCTTTATTGTTAGGAAATACGAAAGGGCGTTATTTCTACCAAGACACTTTAATTTCAACTTAAAAACAACCATATTATAAAAGCTGTATTTTGACATGTGCTTCCCCAGGCATTAATGAACCTAAATTTTAAGACGATAACATGCTACACATGGAAAATCATTATTACTGGAGGATGCAGTACATACGCGTACTGAATTACTGATTTAAAATACCTCCATGATGATATAGAATATAAAATACTACGTTTAGCGTTCCAAATGAGCAGCTAAATGCATGCAAATATGTGTATGCAGGTGCGTCTAGATAAAGTCAAAATGTGTGTAACGGCTATGTCCTCTCTGGCTTTGTTTGTCTGTCGTATTATAAAAATGATAACTTATGTTAAACGGGTGCCAGGACACCCATAAGTCACTTTTTAACTTTTGGATACAGACTAAGGAGCCAATTCCAAGTATGTATCATGTACGCGGCACACAAAGACATAAACAAAACCCCTGTTTGGCGTTTGGAATTGGCTTCTTTTTCCTGCGTGCCGTTAATTAGTAGGTACAGTTAGCCCTCAGTGAGACAGATTGACAGATGGATTAAGACTCAAAGTGTGCTAATTTGCGATAACCATCGCTTTTAATTGTACTATTTATTGGGCAAAACAGATTAATTGTCACATAAACAAGCAAAAAATACTTATGTGTTAAAAACATCAGCCGCCATGTGCATTGATGGGCGTGCGCAATACCCGCATAGAATACGCTAATTAGCCGCTATTCAATCTGGCTGTTGTATCAAGTAAATTATATAATATCCGCAAATGTTAACTGGTTTAGACTGAAAGTCGGTCGATTATTTCATATGCTTCTCAAATATCAGCTTCACTGAGCTTTCCCGAGAAGTAATAGGAATTGACAAAACAGCAAAACTGCGTTTCAGATTTTAAGCAGAAATATACAGTCCATGGCATCAGTGCATCGACACGAACCTAGACACAACCCGCGCAAAATATAATGTCATTTTCTGCTCTCGGTCACATGACTGGCGCCCCTCTAGGATGGAGATGGATCTCCACGTCAGCCTACGTCTCAAAATTTCTGCTCCAGTGATCTGCTTCAAAGAGACTGTAGCAACAGCGCAAGAGAACCATGCCACGAGGATTTAATGAAGGAAAACCAGCGACAGAGCTATAATGGATTTTGACGAGCGTGTACCGCTTGGGTCGAATATGTATTTGCCCAGTTGCACGTACTACGTCCCGGGAACAGACTTTTCGAGTCTCCCATCGTTTTTATCTCAGACCCCGTCTTCTCGACCAATGACGTACTCGTACTCTTCTAACCTGCCGCAGGTTCAGTCCATGAGAGATGTTACCTTTCGGGACTATGCTATTGATACATCCAGTAAATGGCACCACCGAGGAAATTTGTCGCACTGCTATACGACAGAGGAGATGGTTCACAGAGACTGTCTGTCTGGTCCAACACCTCTAGGGGAAATGATCGCGAAAAACAGTTCTGTCGTCTACCATTCGAACTCTAGCCCCGCGTCTAATTTCTATAGCAGCGTGGGAAGGAACGGTGTGCTGCCCCAAGCTTTTGATCAGTTTTTCGAGACGGCGTATGGGAACGCAGAAAACCGAACGGCCGACAACCCGCTGGACAAAAATACCACGAAACTGACTAACCCAGGGTCCGGCTCCGACACGTGCCGGGAAACAAGGGGAAGAGAGCGGCGAGAAGACGGCAGCAGTCCAGAGTCCTCTTCCGGCAACAACGAAGAGAAATCTAACGGCAGTACGTACTAAGACGCGCCCCAGTTATGAAAGATCGCAATCTAGCGCGCTGCTGTTAAACAGTTTATATGCTGTTTTATAAGCGCATAAGGTTTATGGGGGTCCTTTAGATTTGCTCAACAAAACTTTGTTATAAACTACAGGATCACGTGCTTACGATTGAATTTGACCAATGGAAATCTCAGGCCTTTTTCCAATTTCTTTTTCTATCCGTTTCATAAATAATTTATGATATATTGAGATTTTCTGGATGGCAACTTGCTATTGTATTTTAATACGTAATATATTTACTGAGGGGCGCTTTTATAGTGCTGATATCCGTGCAGTATAATTTCACTGAGTTTTAGACTACACAGAAAACATACAAATGTAACCAAAATAAAATATGAAAATATGCTTTATATGTATTTTACATCGTTTCATTTATAAGTTCTCTCATATCATAGCCTACATATCTTGTACCGTTAATTGCTAACTTTGCGTCATCACTATATTCATGGAATAGGAAAGACAACAAAATACATATACTTCATATTCATTATCTACAAATAAGTTTAAATAGAGTAATAATATTTGAATAGAAAAACAATCTAATAAAGATTTTGCATAAAGTTATGTTAAAACCAGATTTATGCTGTTTATTATTATTATTATTATCATTATCATCATCATTCCTTTCTTTTAGGTAGTCAGAAGACACGTAAGAAGAGGTGTCCGTACACAAAATACCAGATCAGAGAACTGGAGAGAGAGTTCTTCTTCAGTGTGTACATCAACAAAGAAAAACGTCTGCAGCTCTCCAGAATGCTAAATCTCACCGATCGCCAAGTGAAAATTTGGTTCCAAAACAGGAGAATGAAAGAAAAGAAACTGAACAGGGATCGTTTACAATATTACACCGTCAATCCTTTGCATTAGCAGTATGCATATGGACCCGGCTTTCCCCTCTGTGTTGAAACAGAGGCACGACGGTTAATTTCAAGTTCTAGGATGTAGATTCATTCCCCGCAGACAATGAACTGGATGTTTCCAGAAGAACTTTATACATTTTCCTGGATGAAAATAACTGTTTTTTTTTTAATCCAAATGTATATAACATATTCCAAACATGTAGTGGCGTCAAAATCACAAGTTTAAACCTGTCTAAGTATTGTCGCCCAATACCAATTATTGTATTCACTGAACACTGACGTTATCATGTCTATTTATTTTTCGCATTTAGCCAAATATGACATGTGTTACTGTTTTGTATGTTTTATTCATTGTGGGTATACAGTGTGGTGCGACACAAATATATGATTTGTAACGCCTAAAAGGCAGGTGGTAATGCTATATGATAGTTCTGTTTAAATAGTAATTTTTGTCAGTAGAATACAAATTTAAATGGAAGGTAGCTTTTTCACATCGTCGATGTTTTTTTTTATATGAATCAGTAAACAAGAGCAGGAAATAGACATTTCGCTAGCCTAGACATAAAAAATGTCATACGATGTTCAAGCTAAAATAAAGCAATTTTATAGCATTAAACATATTGTTTTTGGAGAAAAGCTTTACGTCTGTGTTTTTAGTAGAATCATTTGTCCGAAGCGACGTACAAACAAAACAGATAAAACGTCAAAAAGGTTCAGATGTATCCTGATAAAACTACTGCGTAATTGTGTATGTGCCGATGCTAGTGTGTATAATTAAATTCATTTATGACATTTCCGCATCAGCATTAATAGGCTACATTGTATAGCTATCTCAAGCAAACGTTTTTGCACAGTATTTTGGTTGGGATATTCTCGTTCTAATTTTGAGCTGAATGGCTTTGATGGTTGAAGTAACGTTAATGAGATTAGGTCAAATTGGATTTTTCTGTATAAAAATATAGGGAATGCAATGCCTTATATTGCTGTAATATATTTCCTTGGTGTACTATACACTTGGTACGCTCACGCGGAGACATAGGAACCATAGACAAAACAGCATCATTACAAAATAAGACTACAGACGTCACAATATTTTTTTTTGTTTTAACCACGGGAGCTAAAATTACATTGTCGTTATATAATTATAATGTTTATTTCCATTTAGTTTTAGGTCACCATTTGGTCAGAGAATGAAAAGCAACTTTATTGTTCCCTAGGTTTGGAAAACGCGGAAGAATGGCCTGAAAGTATGCGGCACATTTCAGGTCACTTTTTCAGTCAAGACCTGTCTTTCGTGTTTTTCTTGCAGAAATTTTAAAATGTAAAAAAAAAAAATATTTTTGATAGATTTTTTTGGCTTTACGTTTCCACATTATTCCGCCATTTGAAGCATTTTCAACCGAGTATCCTACTTGTATCGCCAACACTTAACGAGTGACATGTATCACAGTAAAAACACCAGTAAACAAAGGCCAGAAGTTTATGGTCGCCGCTGTACGCGATGGTCCTGCCGATCGCATCCTTTGAGGGTCTCTGGAATTCCGACCTAATTACTGCACATCCTCTCTGTTGCTGTAACAACTCTACCATAAAAGTTGTCTGAGTCTGGAGCATTTGCACAACCGGAGTGCGGCAATAAACTGTCTGAGACCAAGGTTATTAGCTGTTACTAAGGGCTTGAGAAGAACGACGGGAACCATTGAAAGTGGTTGTCCACTGTCTTTCCAATCTCATTCGTGAATGCTCTTTCGGAGTCCCGCATTGGTGGCGATACTCAGGCTTGGTTTACAGATGTTTTTCCACTGGGCGGCGCACTTCAGATCAATGTCATTGCCGAGGATGTCAAGATGACGGGAGGATTTTTAAAATCTAGACTATCAAAACAACTCTGCAGCCCCTCTATTGCAAGACAGGTAAACATCTGCCGGGCGTTAAACTCTATATAAATACGAATTTGGATACATTAATTTGGTTTTATGAAGCATAATTATATATGCATTTTACAAATATGAAATATTGCTTATAGACCATATATTGCGCATGATACGTGAATTTTTAGATAACGATTAGGTAAAATGCTACATATTATATAGGTTGGATTTAAATCATAGCACTGATTTTTTTTTTATTTTCACGCATATGTAGTGTAATTAATACAAAGTCACCCGCCATTGGTGACAGAAATTATAATTGTATGCGTGTTTAAATGTAAACACTTTATAACTAAACTGTGAAAATATTTTAACGTAAAAATAACATTTCCTGACACATCGAGCTTGCGCTGTGAATCAGTTCTTGCCTGTTTTTGGTATAAAAATTATAATAGTCCTCTGTTTCCTACAAGCGATCACAACCTGCATGTTTCATAAAAGAACAGTTTTAAATCATACGTTTTATAGAAGCATGAAAAGATAGTATTGAGGAAATAAAAACGAACAAAACGATGAAATAGCCATATCCACAGGCTTTGTCTCCAGTGAAAAATAAAAGCTTCCGCTGGATGTAATAAAACGGCACATTATTGTACGTAAGGGCATCAAAATACTAGGCCTACGATCGCCACCGCAAAAAATACTGGGCAAATGACGGAAGCTTTGCTACAACAGGATATAGGCCAATAGCCATACACGCGACAATAAAAACGCTGTTAAAATAATATTGTGGATATATTATATAGCCAGTGAGTAACATGAACCGTGGACATGGTGAAGGTAATTAATTCATGCTCGTAAATATAAATTTAGCAACCACAAATGTAAATCTATTTTTATATATTCTGATCCGTTCGTATCATATAAAGCTCTTATTTCAAACGAAAAATTGTCCTCTGCAGGCAGTTACTTGTTCGTGTTGGATAAAAGGTCATAGGAGAGTTAAAAATGCCAAAAAAGTAGCCAGTTTAGTAAAGCCATAAGTAAAATTACTGCTACTGTGTACTTTAAAAGCACCCATAGGTACTTATGTTGTCTCTGTAATAAAAACAACGATTCTTTAACTTTAAAATCGTATTAGAGGTAAAGTACATGCAATTTTTCTTTCATAATTAAAGCCACGAAGTACATTTTCCTAAATAGGGGTACATAGAAAAAAACTGTAAAACAAAAGTTCAGATTATAGAACGTTCTATAGAGAAAGGCTACCTGCACGTAGCGGATGTGGCAGGGATTTGGCCAAGAGACAAGCGTATACGTCTGTCCTCGGGGGAAGTTAAACTTAAATATGTATGCTGCAGAATGATATCAAAGAACACACTAAGTAAAACAGCTTCTATTTTTTTTAGCTAACTTGCCAGGAAATCACTGATTTATTATGTCATAATTGGAGCCGGATATCAGTGCGTAATATTAAGACTAAAATTACTGTTATTACATTTATATAACAGATTCTCACTTTGTTGCGTTCTGGGCTGATTTTTGGTCTGTCCGTAATCGGTTAGACGATTTGTGGTTTCGAAATCTACCACAGTATAAGTACGTATTTTAAATGTTATTGCATGTTCATTTAGGTTTAACAATATATGGAACTTGATATAGATTGATGATACCTATGAAGCATTTGGACACTATTGTGCTAATTAAAATCAGCAATGATTCAAACTTTCTCTCACCACAAAAGGTCATGTTTACGTTTTGACACCGTTTTCAGCAAAGTGAAATGTACACCCACGTGTCTTTTGCCATATCTTTTATTTCAAACGCTAACAATGGGAAATAAAACTTAAGATTTTGTTTCATTTTTACTGAAAGCTCTGATTGATGTGTCCACGTCATTGCGTGCTTTTTCAAGGGCGGGGTCTCTAGTATTCTCGGCTTTCAATTGGCTATCAGTGAGCACAGTGAAGGGGAGCTATCTGTAATCTTATTCAGCATGTTTTGCTCAAGAAATGTCAGCCACAAACTGTTATCTGCTCCTAGTGAAATTTTACCACAACAATGTCATGCTCAGACAGCCCAGCTGGGAACTCATTTTTGGTAGATTCCTTAATTAGCGCCCGAACTGAAAGCGGCGGAGACTACTACCAAGGCGGCGGCGTGTACTTTCCTCCTGGTTCGGATTTGCCCTATGGACTACCAAACTGTGGATTTTTCCCGGGACTGAGCAAACGAAACGAAGCAACTTGTCAAAACATGGTTCCCACTTCTAACCCATATATGCCGGGAATGCAAGTATGGCTGGACACGGCGCGGTCGTGCCGAATGGATCAGTCCGTTCAGCAGGTCACCTCTTGCTCATTCTCGCCTAACATTAAAGAAGAGAACACGTACTCCATCTATGAATCGGGTAAGACTGCAACACCTTTACATACAGAAGACCTCTGCTACTCCGGTGTATCATCGGGCTCGTGTCCGAGTAACGATAGTGGCATGGTCCCTGTACCTGGTTACTTCCGCCTATCTCAGACTTACGCAACTTCTAAGGTTTATCACGATGTTCAGTCAAATTCGTCACACTTTACACTACAACCTCCCGTTCACTTCGACACACCGCCTTCCTCCTCTACATCGGTAGAGCCCGCCAGGAGGGATAACAAGGATGGCTCATCCAGCTGTGTGCCAGGCAGCCAAAAAGACGAGGAAACGGGCGTATCCTCCTCGACTGAGGAGTCACCTTCTCCAGAACCCCGAGAAAATTGCAAAGAAAGTCCAAAGGGGATCACAAATGGTAAGTAGTACACGGCCATAAAGGTGTGCCCATATCCGTCTTCGTCACTGCATGTTTTAGCAGGTATGGTTACAGGCAATATACGTGTGATCCCGTGTGTGAGTTTTTCATTGCTGCAAGAAAAACACTTTAGACCTTGTAATTTTACTTTTAGTTTACTTTAACGCTACTTTAAATTTTCTAACAAGAGTCTGTTTGCGTCTCGATGGGTAATTTCACTTCATTTTGGAAGTTGAATAATCGGATTTAAAATGCTTAAATTTGTTTAAATTTGGAAACGATAAACTATGCTCGCTAAGTATCTGCATATTGCGAAACTATGCATGCTGTTCTTATTACTATGGCTTTTGTTAAACCACAAAGTCACTCGGGACTAACGCTTTATTACAACTGACTAACAGAGATACATTATTCTAAAACTATATATATTTCTAAAACATTATTCTAAAACTATTATTAGATTTTTAAAATTACACCTGCCTCTAAAATATCTGAATTAAATATCCTTAAACGTGCTGAACGTGCTATGCGGTACCTTTATTTGTCTTATAGGCTAACTGCAGTCTAGATAGGCCTACATCTTATATTTGGTAAACAAGGCAACTGTACTACCGTTAAATTTACAGACCTAATTGTAGAGGTAAAGGCACAAGCTAATAATTTTATAAAATCAATTATTTTCGCAGTTTCTAAATAATGCTACTTGTAGGATCCGAGGGGAAAAAACATCACGGTAATATATTAATTATTTTGTGGACTGTCATAGTTTCGTAACACTCAACTTAATGAAATATTATGAAGGTCAAAACAGTTTTCAACTGCGCTACTATAAATTTAATCATGCGATTTTGTTTGCAACATTATTTCTGGGAAGAATGAGGCAGCCGGATTAACATTTCTAATTAGCGTTTAAATACAACAAATTATGTAGATATGAAAATGAGAAACAGACAGAATTCATATTGTAACTGTTTTGCTCATCGTCTGAAAAATAAAATTTGATCACCGTCTAACTAATATCAAGTTCAAGCTGAGAACAGGCCCAAGATTGACTCTGCGGGACCCGCAAAATTACAGTTCCTGCATCTGATGTATTGTTTTAAATTTCTTTAGGACACACGAAAGATGAAAATGCAGCTAACTGGCTAACAGCGAAGAGTGGACGGAAGAAACGGTGTCCTTACACTAAACACCAGACTCTGGAGCTCGAGAAAGAGTTCCTGTTCAACATGTACCTGACTCGTGAGCGGCGCCTAGAGATCAGCCGTAGCGTCCACTTGACCGACAGACAAGTTAAAATTTGGTTCCAGAACCGCAGAATGAAACTGAAGAAAATGAGCCGGGAAAATAGGATTCGGGATCTTACAACCAACTTTAATTTTCCGTGAGGAACCTACGACCTTTTTTTCGTCGTCAGTGCGAAGTATTAAATCCGGTTTTACAACTGTCTTCAGTTGCACAATGATTGTGCAGGAAGTATTTGATTAATGACTTTTCTGAGTGCCTGCATGTTGGTGATTTACAAAAAAACAACGTGTATTTTAAGTTGGAATATATAGATGAAAAATATGTCAAAATTCTGTGAAAATGTAGACCCGTTCAGTTATTAGAAAGAAGGAAGTAATTCCGTCGTCAAAAATGACTTGTGTGTCTAGGATTTCGGGCGGACTTGACCACAAAACCCCTTCAATGTTAACTGTGCATGAGTCACCCAAACGTTATAAAATTTGTTTGTAAAGCATTTAAAAACATTGAATATAACACACACACACACACACACACACGTACGCACGCACGCACGCACGCACACACACATATATTTCGAAACTGTATTGATCATCCCATTTTGTGAGACCGATAGTTATTTTACATACACTATTGCTACTAAGCGATAAAAAATATTTTCGACATCAAAGCAAGTTGTTTGCTTTCCAGCCATTTTCATTGTAAGTGGCATATAAAGGGCAGAATATATATTCAGTATGTACTGTGAAAATGTTTTATTGTGGTGTGGTGACAATAAATAAAATCCAGATGTTTCTCTAGAAACGTTAATGAATTTATGTTGCTTTAATAAAGAAAATTCAGTTTAATGATGATCATACATTTAATGTTTCTATTTCATCATTGTTCATTATGTAAAGCTTTTAAATAACTATAACTTGCTATTTGACCTATAGCATATTTACCCCATTTTATTCTTCATAGGCCCAATTTTATGTAGCTTCTATTTAAACAAGAGTATAGTTTTTTTTTTTTCGTTTGGACTGTTGAACATTGATATTTTAAATAAGTGGAAATACTTTAGTGTTACAAAGACCGATGGAGGTCAATCATCTCTAACAAGGATTTTCATTTACGCAGCAAAGCAAATGAATCCCTGGTTGAGTCGTACTAAGATTGAAAATTCTTAGATTTGATTTTAAATATGCCAGTATCTCTTTCGTGTAATATGGAAATTGTTTCGTGTAAATGTAATGTGAATATCGACTAGTTTCTTTTTACATTCGATTTTAATACTCTTAAGATATTTATGTATTTTCATTTTCACCAATGAACGTTCTTTTTTGTTGCAACGAGAGGTATTTCTTTTCTTGTGGAATCAAGGGTACTGTCGAGTGATTTAGGTAGTTTCATGTTGTTTGGCTCCAGTTCTTACCGCCACAACACGAAACTGTCTGAATTACTCCCAGTTCAACGCCACGCCTATAGAAGCTATTACTGGATACCTTGAGCTCACAAACGTCTAAAAAAAAGCGAATGATCGATGCATCGACTGTATACCGTGGTATATATTACTTAGCTACAATTTAAAAGTTAGTGTGATTCCACCTAATCCCATTTGCTTGTAATAGCCTAGATCCGCACCATTATTTTTAAATATTCTGTAAACATTCGCAGCTGATTCCGACGCAGATTTACAAAATATACTTTAATTCTGCCTTCACGTTGTCCCAACACATTTGTACATAAGATGGGCATGGTCCTTAAAAAGGAAGGAAGGGGGGTGGGCCTGGAATTAGCTTGCTTTGGTTGTTGTGTGATAGAAGAGCTTTGCAAGGCCTAGGTTACGATCATTGCAGTCTCGACGAAGCTGTGAGCGTAACAGCGACCTCAGTGGCTCGCGCTTAGAGGTCCAGATGCATTTGCTGGCACCTAAGGTTAACGTAAAAGAATGCTTTTACTGCCGATATTTAGATCAGTCTGTTGTCTGCCGGAGGATAATGAAACACCACTAGCATTGGGGCTAGCCGTCGCTGTTATTTCGTGGTATACAGCGTTACATGGTATGTATACGCAGTATATATA
>JABFDZ020000138.1:18768143-18784484 GCA_019775955.2 Pollimyrus isidori | reverse complement strand
TATATGCCACAGTTTTTAACGAACTTTTTGCTCAACTCAGCCGTGTCTGTGCGCGCTGTCCTGCTTTTTAGATTGTCCTTCTGGAAGGAAAAAATCCTGTAGCAGTAAACAGGAATTGATCGTGGTCCTATAAAATGTGCAGACTTGCCGTTCGGTCCTAATAAACAGTGACGAAATGGACGATAAAATAATGTTTAGGCGGATCGTACTTTTTCAAAGTGGGTTTGGTTACTAATGGCTAAAACCGAATCCTTAAATGTATCGATTTTTTTCAACATGAATTTAAAATGGCATTCGGTATTCAGTATAAATTTATATGCAACCGTACTTCTAATTATGTCTGTACGTGCGCATAGCCATTTACAGATTAATATCTAAAAAGGCCTATATGGTTAATTAAGCTACGAATTATAGCTTAATTAAACTGCAGATAAACACAGTGATGAAATTGAAATTGAAGAAAATCGGAAAAGTTATTGCTTATTACAGTATTTTTAATACGATACAGGAAAAGATAAATACTGTTCATTCCTACGTCCATGATAAAGCATTTATTATAAAATTTACAGAGGCATACCCGCATATAATATTCTTTATATTAATAAATATTTATTTGCACACAGACCCAGTAGCGCACATATAGGCCTATTATTAACAATAATAATAATTGTAATTTTGGATTTGGAAAATCAAGTAATATTTTTATAGGAAAATGTGAATAGGCCCCGTTTATTTTTTACAGAACTACAGTAATGAATCACTTTTTGTTATAGTAAATTTAACATGCTACGCTTAAAAGAGGCATTTTGATTAAGTATCGAGTGGATGCCGTTTTTTTAGTATGAGAAAGACGGCAATCCTCGTACGCAGGTTTCTCCCCAGTATTTCCAACGCACTTATCAATTCACCCAGCAAAGGTGCATCTGATTCTGCATTATTAACACACATTTATTTTTTCAGATGTATTATTTCCATAAAATTATTCGATTTTGCAAAAATGACAGCAAAACAAAGAACATCTTGAAATGAAGGAACAGATTTATTCTTATTGTTGTGCCTTGGGGTCACGTGCTTCCTCTGCCCAATCACAAAGCAGATAACGTTCAACTCCTGGCTAACCGCAGGTCTCAGTGAGGCCAAGTAGATCCTGATTATTTTGTGTTGATAGTACAGTGCATTTTTCTGTGTTTTTGTGCATGTCCATGTTTCTACAATGTCAGCGTCAGGGGCATTGGGTTACTTTGGAGACAATCACACAGTTCCAGAGTCAGAGGACCTTTTAGTGCCCAGATACCATTCGAGTTCAGGGCTCCAGCATGCGAGGCAGCCTGTCCTGAATGACCATAGCGACCTCGATCCGTGCCAGTACCCAGCGAAAACATCTTCATTCGGCGCATCCTGGGCCCCAGTGCCTGACCAGCATCCAAGCAGCGTTTCCTCTATATACCAGCCGTACGCCATTCCACAGGGCCAGCCAGTCGGCTCTGAGGGAATATACATGAGATCATGGTTGCTGGAACCGTCTACTGGATCGCTGCCTTTTACTGGACTACAGACAAATGGGCATTATCACGTCAAAGCTGAGCCTTTGCCCGACAGAAGGGACTGCACTACATTTGAACCGAATACGCTGGTTCTGTCAGATTTTTCAACGGGATTTTCCCGAGTGGTGACAGAAAAAAACCCCAGCGACAGCAATTCCTCCGAGCCAAACGAGGAGAGCGGTTCCACCGAGGAGAAGGTAGACATCGACTCCAGTGAGTACACCGGGCAAGTGCATTGGTTTTTAAAATAGTTTACTATATATATCTGAAATATTTACGTCCAGCGCGTTACCTGAAATGTAGTCTAAACCATCACTTTAATGAAATCTTTCTTAACGTAAACCAGAGAAATCGTTGCGTCTTATGTTGATATCGTAATACGTTAACTATTATACTTATTCGGTCGAAGAAGTGTTTACTATAGTCGACCGCGATATGCAAACCTTCACTGGGATACCAGACTTTGTGACACCGGTTACCAATACCGTTTTGAAAGGTGTAATTGCGTCATATAGGCCATCGTTTGGCTATAAATAAAAATGTACGATATTTTATTCATTTTAGCATCGGAATTTACCATTAGAAGGCACTGGATTTGTTGTTTCATTTCTCGATCCCCCTTTTTCAGATAATCCTGCGTCCAACTGGCTTCACGCAAGGTCCACAAGAAAAAAGCGCTGTCCGTACTCAAAATACCAGACTCTGGAGCTGGAGAAAGAGTTTTTGTTTAACATGTATCTTACTCGAGATCGCAGATACGAAGTTGCAAGATGCTTAAATCTCACTGAAAGACAAGTCAAGATCTGGTTTCAAAACCGTAGGATGAAGATGAAGAAAATCAATAAATTCCAACCAAAAGACGATTGATGCTACAAAATGGTGAAGAGCATACAATGGAAAATGAAGAACTAGCTATTATGTGGTATTTGCTTCATAAGCAAAATTTACAGATTTGTTTCCCAGCTTATATAGGTTTCATGCGGTAAATTATTGAACTAGCCAAATTTATCTGTATTTGATTTGTCGTATCAATTTGTATATATCGTTTGATATAGACCGTACCCTTGTGTTTGCCGTAAACTGTAAGCTTCGTTTTCAGGAATTCTGAAAAGATCTGATACTAATTTTATTCTGTTAGTGATGGATTGTTTCGTGCAGTGAATGCATTATTTTTTTATTTACTGTATTTTTTAAAAAATGTTTCCATTTGCAAATGAAACGGGTGCATGTGCTTCAACTGCGTCGATACGAATGCTTACGTATTAAACAGGATGCAGCGGTTATATACCCTCTTATATGTCGTTCAGCGTTCTAAAAACTGAGTACGATATAAGCAATATAATCAGTTGCGCATTTTATTTCTAGGCTTAGACTATATCAAATTTTTGAAGTAGGGCGTATGTCTTACGAAATATATTTTTGTGATTTGTGATAGGGTATTTGGTATGTATAGTTTTTTCAACGTGAAATTGCCACTATTATTATTATTATTATTATTATTATTAGCCTATTATTATTATTCAGTATTAGTAATACTGGTAATATAATCTTAAGTAGTAATATGACTAGCGATAGCATTGTCAACAACAGTAGCGATTGTAGTTTGCATTTTATTATTGTTATTACTATAGCTGAATACCTGAGAGTAGTTATTTATTATTGTGAAACCTGTGAAACTGAAATGCTTATTTATTTTAAGAATAATTATTAAATAATGAACCAAAATGCAACTGTGTCCTTCAAATGCAATTTGAGATTATCCTGCAATTATGCAAAATATTATTCAAATAGTCTCGCTTTTTTCAGCCTAATATGCACAAAATGAAAAGTGGCTTTCAATATAATAATCAAAACGTATACGACAGTAATTATATTAATGTAGTAATATATTATTCTACTAGAATAAGTGTTTTATTTCCTATTCCGCTTGTGAGTTAAAGCGAAAGGACTGCACATTCACTGCTGCACTTTTCAGAGATATTTGAAGGATCAGGGAATATTTATGGAATACTAATGGAACTAATACACAAAGTACTAACAAATTAATAAAATAAAAGCAACTGCCACTTCGGTGGCAAATTTTTCCATCCCGAGAGAGGGCGAGCGGGCCTGTGTTGCTCCTCGTTCATTTTGGCAAGGGACGTTGCTATAGTTGTATCTGCAGCAATAAAAGACAATCGCGGCTGTAACTGTTTATGGGGTGCAACAAGCTCGAGGGTGAGAGAATAAAACACAAGAAAGACACTGAATGCATGACAGTTGATTCAAAGGTTCCGGAAAAAAACGCAAAATCCCGTTTGATTTATATCGATTATACAAACATTTTAATTCACAATTTGAGTAATACGTTTCATAACAGTTTAGCCAGAAATAATAAGGTTATTTGTCGAGACGTATTTAAAGTAAGAAATTAAAAAATCAGCGTTGACATTACTTTGTGCAGGAAATATCTACTGTACACATACGTCTATATTAAGAAGAGTAATAATTTACCACATATCGGACTTATTTTTCTAAATCTAGCGCTCCTCTGCGGATGAACCAAACTTCAAAGGCATGTCCTGCGATAGCGCAATAAATTGTGCGGCCTTTCTGTCTGGAATTTCGCTTTTTATTGGTTTATGACTGTTTAGCCTCGAATAGGTTACTTTCAAAATGCGCATCCATTTGTTGTTCTACCTCTTTACACAAAAGGCAAGCGGAAATACCCCCATTTTATTAGAGTCTCTGTACATGGCCCCTTTCCTTCTTTGTTGTACCTGCTCTGGGAAAGTTTTAAATAAGGGTGATTCTTTGGACATTTCAGAATAGATCAAGTCACTGCGAACCTTCTCGTTTCTTGCTCCTGTAAAACCTCTTCGTGTCCGCGTGTGTGTCAATCAGTGCGTAAATAAGTACCCAGCAATATCACGCATTCTAGCTCAATATTGTGCTTCTCGGCATCCGTTGCAAGACATTAACACTAACAGTCATATACAAAAAGGCACATTAGTCAAAATTATTGACAATAACAATGACCAAACTCGTTTCATTCTGGTATTTCAAGAGATAACCGAGAGATGGCAGCAATGATTCGTAAAAAAGAAGCATTTTAGCGTAAATAGGTCTTGGAGAAACAAAATTATGTAGGTTAACGAATTATACAGCAACTATACATTTTTTTTTACTACACCCCACGTAATTCGACAAAGGATGATATATAGATATTGACTGTACTCTTCTTTATTCTCCCAAAGAGCCAAATAGTCTAGCTGTAGCGTCATTTTTAAGACTATAGGGTAATAATCGATTCTTTACAAGGTGGCCTACAAAACTGCGCAGTAATAACATCAGCCTTTTGTAATTATTCAGAGTAGCCTTTCATAAAACGTGCATTACTAATTATGCAAATAGATCATGTTATCACTACTACTAGCCTACTTTTAATTATAGACCCAAATCATCCCTACTCACTCATTCTCTTTAGTTAAAGCAACATTGATACAAACGGTAAAAGGTGCGCATGCGCCTTCTCATACAGCAGACTTACGTTATATTCGTGAACCAAATTCAAATGTTAAATATAGGAAGATGTGATACAAAGTATACACAAGTATAAAGTATTCTAAAACATTTAGAATAAAACGTCATTATTTACAGAAAAACAGCAAAAAAACAGCAAAAACTTTTCTTACACAGATGTCCTCTAAACTCTGAACAAAAACAGTTACGTGGAAATTTGCAATGATTTTTAACAACTGCAATTGGATATGCCAGTTGAGACGTTCATTGTCCGTTTTTAAAATATCACCCATTTCTAAAGAAAAATGTTACTAATTACAAAAAGAAAATATATTTTTAGTTAACCGCTACTGAATAATCAAAAATATATAAGCAGGCCTGGATCATATTCGTGAATGTAACATTTGAGCTGAAAAAGTGGAGGTCTAGAAAATGTAGGTTACAGTATTTATAGGGCTGTAACATGGAGTTCAAAGTAGAGAAACAACATTTATTTTTATGTTAAATCTTATTTTGTTTTTTTGTCCTGGAATTATTTTTAAATACGTCACTTCAAAATGCTCTATCACCATACTTACAAAATGTGCATTAAAAATAAAATATCTGATGAACATGATTTTCTGATCCATTCGTTCCTCTATTTTCCAAAAACGTGGACTAAGTGTGCCGTTTCTCCTACGTTTTGCAACCTGCCCTTTTCGGTTCTTTAAACCACTAAACGATTGGTTTCTAATCGTCATGTGACCGAACTCCTCGGTCGGGCGCAGCTCTGTCGTTTATCACGTTAACTCATAAAAACAAAGCTTAATAGTTTTGCGAAGAAATTATTGAGCCAAACTGCTAGTTTTGCTTGCTGTGTGAGTAGACTGATATATATATATAAATATATATATATATGGCTGAGTGCAAAGAAGCGCTTTATCAAGCCTTTTATTTTATTTATTTTATTTTAAAAAGCAATCTCCCCACTATATATATATGCACACACGCACACACACACACACACACACACACATATATATATAGTGGGGAGATTGCTTTTTAAAATAAAATAAATAAAATAAAAGGCTTGATAAAGCGCTTCTATGCACTCAGCCATACAGGGCACAGAGAGAGCATTGTAAGCACGTACAGCGTGCTACCGCCTGCTTCCCGTCTTTTTAGTGTCAACAGCCCAGGATATTAGGCCTATAGCTAGTGTTCTCTCTATTCACCTCTGGCTACAATAGATACTTGGGAGCCAGTAATTGCATTCTAATGTACTGAATAAAATAGTTTCTGCAGTTACCTTACTAGAGGCAGCTGTTATGAGCTCAGAAAGTACATCACGCAGGTGGATCACAATTTCCGGATGTAGCTGTGCATGCGAATTTCAGGTAGGTTCATTGTTATGGCTTGAAGGCTGCCTGGCTGACGGACCATTATTACTATAGACATTATGATGTTAGTTCTTGCGTTGGTGGTTTTTCTCATTGAGCGAACCGAAAGTGAGGGTCATAAACCTTAATGGATAAGTCATAATTTCGATACCGATAAATTTACAGCATTTGTCTGACACTCTGAATGCACTGCAGTACGTAAAGAGCAAGCATACACGTCATTTCTCCCTCTCTCTCTATATATATAGACACACATACATCCACTATTTTAATTCCACTAGAATTTAACTGTTTTGAAAGCATGTGAGAAACAGCTGGGAACGTCTTCTGGTTTTATCTGAAACTTCCACTAGTTACTTATGTGCCGCAGTCACCATGGAAATTTGGAGTAGGCTAATAAATAAATCAGTCCGGACTATTCCACCATTTCGAATAATCGATCACCAATTTCGCCAACATTAATACTACACACCACTCGTTAATAGTATAAATGAGTAATACGATATTTGAAATACATAACAAGGTTTTTGTTACTATTTTCAATTTGAACGAGATAATGGCTATTTGAGTTGCCGTTGTTCAGTAGAAAACCTGCAATTTTGTACAGAAATTATACAGTTTGCCTTTAAGAATCTCAATACATTGTTTGGCAGTAACAGTGACCTTGTGTAATTCATCAGCCTGTGTCATTTTGCATAAGTTGTCCCACTTCGTCCAAGTTCCCGCTTGTGCCCTGTGCTGCGTGTGATAAGCTCCAGCCCCCCAACCCCCCAGATCTGACTCAGACTGGGTCAAACCGTTATAAAAAATGGATGGATGTTCTCGCCAGTACAGAACAATCTTAGACTTCTCTGTGTATTCCACCCTAAAATTTCCTCCAAAGCACATTAAAATTCAATATTTTTCTGAAATTAATAATATGATTGTATGCACATTTATACAACCCAGAAACAAAATATTATACTGTGGGTGGATAGTGATCTACAATTACTTCTCATATTTGAGTACTACAACTGTATTGTTGGCAATTTTACAGTGAATCCTACATATATCTACAGAATATAGAGGGCCACATTTAAATCGTGCATACGGCAGTGCCACTTTGCCAACTAAACGGTATATCCACGTATTATGAGATGATCATGAGATCATCAGGTAGTTAATTATATGTTTTAACAACACGTGTGTCAGCAACAAGAAATCCCAGGCGAGTATGGAAACAGTTGAAAATCTGGGAATCGGCAGCTGGGAGTATGTAGGCCTATTGAATGTAGTTTTTGCTACTATATATATCCGAGGACATAGGCCCACAACACTATTATTTAGGCTATTATATATTCGATTATTTATCTTATTGCGGTTGTCAAAATTTGTATTGATGACGAAAGTTACCAGTGTTGTAACATTTTTCCAATCTTTCATTCAAATGCCCGCTTTAAATAATGGTATATTAAAAGGTTATCAGCAGTATTTGATATACGTTGAAAGGGCTAACGTCGTTCGGTGATTAAAGACTGACTTCAATAATAACATAAACACAGAAAACACAGCGCACATTATAGACTGCATTTCATTTATAGAATACCGAGCTTCCTCAGTAAAATTTGATACAGTTTGCAAATAAATGGTGACTGTGTCACTAGATTAATTGAAATTTAATTTAACAATTTGCAAAATAATTCTGATTTTACTTCCTTTAAACACGTTTTATACAAACTAATGAAATAGTTGTACATAACCTGTATAAATGAGCAAATTATAGAAGTCACGATTTTGAACATTACTAACACGTCTTGCGTTTGGAATTTGTGACCCGCCTATATTGACCGAGCGAACGCGCCTAATATGTATTTGCTGTGCGTTTATCTTCTTGTGATTAAGTTTGGTGAAGCACTGAATTTTTTTGAAAAGTTGACACGGTAAAAAAACATATTTTTGGTCCAGAAATCATTGTTTTTTTTTAATTATTCCAACCATCCAACTTCACAACTGTTGCAGGGGCAGTTATTTCAATATATGTAAATGATGTATGATTTTTTTGCGAAACTTAAACAAGCCCAAACATAACGAAAAATCATAAATCCTAAAGGACTAATCTGGGATGCACAGGCCTACTTCCTTATCAAGTACTTAATATCGTTTTATTAATTAGCGAGTATGGGCTCCGGACCCCCCGCGACCCTGTAAGGATAAGCGGTTTGGAAAATGGATGGATGGATGGATGGATGGATAATTAGCGAGTGTTTCCTGAAACGCTTGGGAACTGAAGAACCCTAGTTCGTAATGTCGTTCGTATACATCGACGAGTGAGCCATTATTTTCTACATCATTCTTTATTTAAACGTTTGCTAGCTATTCTGTAGCACACGGGTCAGCCTATAGGTAAGAAAAAACACACTGACCTTTCTTTTTTGAAATAACAATAGGTCAATATTGCAATAGCCTACAAATAATAATGTATTCAATAAATTAGCAGAAAAGGGACCTTCTGTAGCTTTAACGTTTGTGTACAATTTCAGTACATAACAGGGTTGTGCACCATCCAAAACTGAATTGAGAATCACCCTAAAACCATTTGAACGGAATTTGAACGGCATGTTTTTATTCTCCCGTACTCGTAGCTGTGCGATTTTTCACTTAGGTGTCTTCTACCATTGACTGCGAGATACAGATTTTGGACAGAAAAAGACCAAAGTATTAACCATGTTGCACGCAAACGACTCTTATGCAGATCGCGGTGCTTAAGAGCTTTTAATTGCATTTTTCACTATGTACTCTGGATAGCTTTATTAAGTCAAGCGCCTCCATATGGCCATACGCGATATTGCAGTATTCAGAAAGCTGAATATTTATTATAAATCTATAAGTCACTGATCGTCAACTGGCGGCCCGCGAGCCGAATCCGGCCCGCTGAGCCGTTCAATCCGGCCCGCTACTGGAGTCCAAAATTGTGAGAATCAAAAAGAGAATAGTGGTCCACACTATTAAAGCAACTAAAAATAACAACAACTGAGTCTCTTGTCAGAATAACCACCATTTATGACTATAGTTAGACATTTAAACATTTTAATCATAATGTTAAGCCAAAATTACATTTTTATTTAATTCTCTTCTTGGGGTTCCGGCCCCCAAGGAGACTGTCTGGTAAAACTCTGGCCCTCAGACAAAAATAGTTGATGACCACTGCTATAAGTAAATGGTACCACCCAAAACGAATTAATTAGACGAAACGACTCGCCCATTAAAAAGAAGTAATTCAATTTAAATGAGCAAAAAATACGTTAAAATGTGTCCCCAAAATCCTGTTAGCCAAAGCGCATGTACTTGCACTCCTGCTGGAAGGAGACAGACGGACACACCCTCGTTTTGAAGTATTTGAGTTACCGACACTTAACTGCATCGCATGTTTCCGGGTGGATCATGAAACGCTAATCTTTCTGTACCAGTACAGAAACAATTTGTTCCTTATGTTAGTACACATTGTTTCATGTATGCAGTATTACCTTTTATAAGTCAATGGTCCCCAGTGGAACTACCATAACAGGATACTCGCCTACTTACCCATTCTATTCTTCATGGGCAGATGTGAGCGTTTTTAATATCAGTGACCAGCATTCGGTCTGCTGTAATACGCTGCACGCTACACTGTAACATATAAGCTTAATTAAAATCCATTTTAAATGCAAATGCATTTTTATTTTGTCAGCAATGCTTTCCAAACTTCCAGTCCAGGCTGCTAATGATATTAACATTTACACTGTTTGTTGGTTAACAATATTAGCTTGTTTACTGAATTTGCATAAATAGGAATTGAATAAATAGGAAATTAAGAAAACCAAAACCCTAAAAGTACAGGTATATGGATTTGTGTGGGTCATTCTGACAAACTCATTACCTACCGTAACATATCAGTTTTCTCTAGTTCTTAAAATTAGTTGGACAACATACATTAGGCTATAGACCTGCAAGTTAATTATCTAAAATAAGTAATCGGCTGTGGAGTAAAACAACTGCCGAATTATTTGTGTAGGCCTACATATTGCTTAACAGTATTTTGGTAATTTCAGTCACGTGCAGTGAGAACATTTGGAGCCACTAGTAGTATAAGTTGACAAAGACATGTGATAGCTTAGGCTGGATCAGACAGGCCTTATGAAAGTATTTCTTACAGAGTGTATTCTTAGCTAAGAACATTTCAGAGAACACCTTGGAACTTAAGGTAGAAGCTTCAAATGACTTAGTGTTCAGAAGGTTTCGGAGAACAGATTTTTATGTCTCCCACTTTCCTGTGCTCTTGTTATTGATTGTCTGCACATATCGGTGAGTTGATTCATTAATAAAGCTGCTGCAAAAAGAGCAAAATATGTCAAGCAGAAATCGTGAGCGTCAATGTACATTGGTGGCACATATGCAAGGCAATTGAGTAGGTATTTCCAGTAGGTGGTGCTACGGACTTTCAAAGATTACCGATCAATGACAATGAGTAGAGGAAGAATAGTTGTTTATATGTCCCAGGAGGGTCAGAGGTTCCCGCATATCTAAGTTTTTCAAACTGTACTGGCATTATACCATGGTGTATAGTATTTTAAAGAGATGCACTATTCCAGCATGATGAAATAATGGCGATAAGATTCTGGGGGTTTGGGGACGGGTAATTTTGTCGTAAAGATTTCGGTCACCCGTGGTATGCCATATTAATGTAGTACGTCCCAATCCTAGATTAGAACAGATTTGAAATTGTTGATAAAACTTTACCTGTTTCCCTACGCTGTTTGTGTTTGTTGTAATACACCTGCCCTCTCCTGGTCTGGAGGAATATCACTGCCGTATCCTCGCATCGATCGCAATTACCTGCATCCGTATATGAACATGAGCTGCCACACGCAAGAATATCCGCAGCCGGAAAGCGCGCACGTAAAAGTGACGTATGAACGGGCCTTTAGGTGGCAATAAACATAGAATGAAAGATAGTTTGAATGTTGGCCTCATTATGAATTACTGGCACTAAACATGTACCCTGCTTATTGTTATTCCACTGACATTAAAACTTTCGATGTTTTCTACCTTTAAAGCTTCAGAAGAAAACTGTCACGCTGATGGATTTACCTGATCACCCTGAGGTTATTCTTCTTTGTCTTGCAAGCTGGTGGAGCTGTTGCCACTCTTAGCCTATCACTATGATCATACTTAATAAAACAGTTGAATGATTTCAGGAGTATAGCCAGCGAGACAGCCGCACTGACAAAGTCGGTCAAAGTAAGAAGGAAATTCAGAAGTGCAGAATCTATATCAGGGCTGTCCGACTCCGGTCCTGGAGAGCTACTATCCAGGAGGTTTTCTGTCCCACTTGGCTTCTGATGAGCCACACCTGCTCCTGGTATTTACCCCAGAACAGGTGTGGCTCATCAGAAGCCGGTAGGATAGAAAACTGACTGGACGGTAGCTCTCCAGGACCGGAGTTGGACACCCCTGATCTATATAGACAGTGTTGACATGATAAGCTCCAAAATTCTGTGGCAAAGAGGCTTCATTCTCTTGGATGATCTCTCGCTCCCTCACCCAGAACCATCTATAGGATTCTCTTTGTGTGCACGGCCTCTTTAAACCATCACTGTGCAATTCAAGGGGACACCCCAGTTGGCAGCACCACGCTGGCCTCCTAGCTGAGTGCTGTGGTTTAGCCTTTCTCATAAGATTGCACTCTCTTGCCCAGCATCTCAACTCTATTCTTTGCAAACCAGAGAAGTAACTTTGACATAAACAACTTACACCTTCGTTTCACGAAGTACACAAATAATGTGTTGATTATGATGCTGATAGAAATTGTCATACAGACTCGTCCCAGACCTGATATTCAGGTGTGTAATTTAATACAAGTTAAACTAAAATAGATGAGTCTGGAGATTTAAATGTGTATTTTTATATGGCAGTTATACCTCTGTTTCTGTGTTGCACAAACGCTGATGGTTTTTATGCAGTCATTTAAATATAATTGCATTTACTATTTTCGAATGTTTATTTTAAAATCAATAAATGTGTATCTATTGGCTTAAGTCGTGAATAACTTTTTACATTGTATGTTTGCCATTACCCCCACCCCCAAATGAAGACTCAGCTCCTCTATACATCCATCTCCAACTATACGCCGATTCATCAAGATTTATCAATCTTTTAATTATTTTGTTGGCTTGTTTTTGGGTGGAGTTGGATGGGTTAATGTAACGGGAGCAAAAAATGTTAATCATTCAACAGAATCACTCAATGAAGTATATTTGAAAAATATTTTACATATATATATAGAATAATATCATTATCTGTAAAATGTGACTAAGTAGAACAGTCTGGGCCTTGTGGTGTGATGTACGAGATGTAATTTAATATGTAATTGTGAGGTGGGGCTGCAGAGTCGCCTGACATAAATGGTCACTGTGACATTAACACGTGTTGTTAACAATCCTCTTCACAGGACTTTAATGGCCTTTTAGTATCTTGTGAATGAAGGGGGAAAAATGACAGACATAGTTTTTGATTGTTTTATTTTTAAATAGTTTTATTTATAAATAGCCTATAACTTTCCCCTCCCCATTTTAGTTTCGAGCGAGATTACTAACAGAAAACGTCAAAGATGAACACAGAACACAAAGCAGAAAAGTCTTTGGTCAATATCATTAAGTGCATTTTAATATTTCTGGTGTTATACATGGGCAGCACAGTGGTGCAATGGTTAGCACTGTTGCCTTGCAGCATAAAGGTCTTGGGCTCAATGCCCAGGTCTGTATGGAATTTGCATGTTCTCCCTATGCACCCGTGGGTTTCCTCCTACAGTCCAAAAACATGCAGGTAGGTCAACTGGCCTGCCCAGGATGTACTCCGCCTCTCGCCCGATGATGCTGTTTGTCTGTGGTGGCCTGCCCAGGATGTACTCCGCCTCTCGCCCGATGATGCTGTTTGTCTGTGGTGGCCTGCCCAGGATGTACCCTGCCTCTTGCCCAAAGATGCTGGGACTGACTCCAGCTTCCCCATGACCCAGATGGATTGAGAAGTAGAGATAATGGATGGTGTTATACACAGCAACACTTATTACTGTTCCACTTATTTTAGTTGCTTGCAATACTATTACTGACCATGCAGGAGGCCGAACTGTAATGAATTTTAGTCTATTTCTGTTCACATCACAATAGGAAGCCCCAGAATGAACGTCAAATGTACAGTGATGATGTAGTAAAAAGGCACTGGTCCATGCTGGTTTATGCGTGCTTGACCCTCCTTGTGTTCTTGCATACCTTCCATTGCCGAGGTACAGTTCCCTCTTTAAGCTTATCAATACTAAAGAACATACTTTTGTTCTTAGCAAGAGTGTATCTTGGAAACGTATGTGGAACACAATAAGTCATGGGATTGTTCTAGTTGGCAAGTATGCTGTAATTACAGGATCAGCGTCAATACAGTCAATTAAAGGTAATCAGCCATTTTGTGAAAATTCATGCAAGTACACGAGATGGACCTTAACTTACTAGAATTGGTAAGGGTACAGCGTTGCCAACTTGGGATTTTCAACTTGAGACAAGTCTACACATTCATTTACATGCACATAATAGTTTTATTAATTCTCAATAATAATCTATAAGGTTTGCAAACTCCCCCGACGCTTTTGATGTAGCTAATTATAGGTTTAGAAAGTAATTATGTGGATTTTGCCGTAGGATTTCTTGGCTAAGCGTGAGAGTAAGAAACCACGAGGGTGCAGTTTTGGCACATTAAAAGTCCATTATTACTTGAATAGCTTAATAGTTTTATAATTTAACACCGTTGACTCAGATCGACAGCGCATACAGTACGTGATTCAAATCCACTGTTGACTCCCAGACGATGCATCCTTGACATTTGGGACTTCGCAAGAACGATCTTCTGGGATCTTTTTAACCGTCCTCCGTATGCTTCTGATCCTGAGTATTTGAACTTCATTTCGGCAATTGAAGACGAAATTAAACAGGCGCGGAAGGACAGTCAAGTACGCGTATTGAGGAGCACCTATATATATAGGATTTGCTGGCGGGTACAGAAAATGGCTGGATGGTTTATGGATGTTCTCAGGGCACAGTCACACACCAGTCACGCACACCTACGGGCAATTTAGCAACACCAATCAGCCTCAGTTTTCGGTCTGTGGGGGGAAACTGAAGTACCCGGAGGAAACCCCACGACAACATCACATGCAAACTCCACACACGAGACCAGAGGTGCGAGGCAACAGTGCTAACCACTGTACCACCATGCCGCCCTAGATTATACCCTTAGATTATAAATCTTAAAATATATTATTGGAATAATCTATTCAATACTACATTATTAAGCTTTCACTGTGCTTAAGACAGCTTTGTTACATAGTCCTCAAAACGCAGTTAGTCTGACGCTAGTGATTTCTATGGAGAACAGCCGAGTCGTTTACGCTTTGGCAGGCCACAGATGATAACATAGCGCTGAAATAATTGTTTCCATCCTCCACTGCAGGAAATAGTTACAATGAGCCATACAACATTCCAACAATTTGAGGCAAACAAATGACAAGACATCGAGGTAGATTATCAACTATACCGCACTGAAGAAAAGCGACACGCTTTCCCGGGACTGTATTTCCTTCGATTAATGTGATATTTGCACAAACTAAACAAATATATAAATCTAAGATAAAATACAGTTGTATAATTCTAGCTAAAATTCTAGAAAAAGTAACGTGAAAGTACCGGGATCTGACTAAAAGGACTGTATTCAGTGAGGGGTCTATTCTACTACTTAAGTGAAAAAAGCGCGTTGCGTATTCTCACATCCAATATATTGCAAGTAGCCTAAGCCACGGCAGACAGTCAATTAGTATAATAAGATATGCGTCCATTCATTCTGTTGTTTTGTTACTGATTAACTATCCCAGATGAAAACTCGACATTTTAAAGTGGAATATAGGCCTATTGCGAGTCTGCTGTCAACCTGATTTAAAAAATAAAAAATAGATGTTCACGAGAATGACTCACATTTGTTCGAATCCATATACTTAGCCTGTTTTCCTTTCACATCCACCCACTTAGTGTCGGTCAGTTGAAGCACATGAAGACGACGCAGTCTCTGTCCTTCTCCCCTCTCGCAGGAGCGCAGGTACAGGTACATACGTTTCGGCTTATAGGAACTCACTATCCTTTGAACTTATTTTTAAAACTCGTTTTAAGTACAACAATTACTTTTTAAGCGAACAGTCGTTTCTGATAATTTATTCGCGTACTAGCGTGTTTACAAGCAGATGACACTATACCTAATAGTAAAATACTATTATACTACTATATGTATGTACTTATATATTTCTATATACTAGGCCTATCATGTTGTACAATTGTTATATAATTATTTGAATTATTATAATATGCGTTTCGGTTGTAACATTTGTCTCCAGAAGTGTAATAAATGTAGAAAGTTTTGTGTTCATGTTCGGCTTTCTGAACACTGCAATATTCTGTTTGGCCATGTAGAGGCACGTGAATTAACACAGCCCTCCAGAGCACCTGCCTAAAGTTAATTGGTGAATTGATAAAAAACAATCCTTTAAAAGGTATTCGCAAACGGGCTCTCGCCATCTGTTGCCTCTAACTTTCAGGGTTTGGAGCCTATGGGCACAATGTAGGGAACAGCCCAGGATAGGGCGCTAACCTATCACAGTGGCCGCGTGGTCACGCACACAATTTGATAATTCCAATTAACCTCAGCATGTTTTGCATGCGGGGGTAACCGAAGTAACAAGAGGGAACTCCAGTGGGTAACACTTTATAATACTGTTCCGTAGTTAACAGGTAGATATGCAGGAAGTAAGCAGCAACAAAGGAGTAGTTCTTCATTAACACCTAAACTGGTACTATTCAGTACTAGGGAAT
>JABFDZ020000138.1:18752200-18763312 GCA_019775955.2 Pollimyrus isidori | reverse complement strand
CCCCCCCCCCCCCCCCCCCCCCCCCCCCCCCCCCCCCCCCCCCCCCCCCCCCCCCCCCCCCCCCCCCCCCACACAATTTTGTTCTAAGATAGAAAATGCGTTGGAGTGAGCTAAATTTTTGCATAATGCCGACACCCACTCGTTTCCCGCACACAGTGGTAGTATCTAATTGCAAAACCATTCCTATTTAAGAAAAAATTGAATCTGCGCTAAAGGCGCAGTAGGCGCTATACTAAGTAGGAAAAGTTAATGCGTTTCAAATAAACATTTGTAACTCACCGAATGCACATTGCCAGAACAAAATACACATTAAATAATTAAAACATTTATATTTTAAGTATGAAGCCTGCATTCAGTTAAATGTAGCTCAGCTTTGCCCGGCTGCTTCACGTTAAAGACAGCGAATGTTTAAATGCGGTCTCGGGGCACTAAGCTGTCAGACCTTTTGGCTAGCAAGATTGATAGCTAGCCTCCCAGTCCTCTTTGTCTGCAACACAGGCAATAAAAGAAGAGCGGCCTACTAAACTTAAATATATATATATATGCAGATATAGCGTGAGCCTGTATAACAATTATATTAAGAATTTTCTAATCTTCGTAGAATTGTCACAGTTTTAAAAGTGAAAATTTTATGAGGAAACAATTCAATCATTCATTATATTTTAATATTAAATCACAATATGTTATATGTTTACCAATCATCTGTAATTCCCCATACGATCAGGGGTGATGCCCGGGTCCGAAGATCAGTCAAGCTTAGTCCTCGGGGTTGCTGTTAAATAAACAAATATTTAGGCCTATACCAGACCATATTTATCTGCATTGTTTTCCGTTATTAATATGGAAGCCTATAAAATATTGTACGACGCAAAAAAACAAATATATACATAGATCGTGATAGAACTAGAAATTCTATCTGTCTATTTTAGCATTATTGAAAATATGAAACCGACTAATACAGAGAGTCTGCTCCGTGTATACATGTTCATGTGTAGGTGGCTTTTATTTCCCAGTGGGGGGTGGGGATGGGGGAGGCAGGGTGGATTCCTTCCCTCCCCAGAAGGCTTGGATTGTTCGGATTTTCTGTCAGAACATTTAAGATTAATGGCTTACTCCGTTAATGACTGCCGGCGTCAAACGTAGGTGCTGCCATGATTTGTGAGGTGCGGAGAGCATTCTGATGTTCACGGACAATGCAAGAGACGCGGAGCTGCTGCGCAAAGAGTGATATCAATATATTATGCAGAATGCTGAAATAAACAAATAGAGAGTGTAAATAAAACTCTCCTGTTGGAATCAGGCGTTTCATACGGACTTTTTGGATCGATCAAGCACACGGTGGCCTCTTTTGATTAAACCCCAAATTGTCATTGGGCAGAGGTAATCATGTGACGAGCATTTCGGTCTAATTTCAACCTTGTCTCCATCAATGCAATAGTTTAACAGCAGCACCGTCCCAATTCAGCTGTAAACATCGAATTGGATAAATGAGGTTTTCAATATTTCTATTTCTGCAATAAATTTAAGGTAATTGGGGACTTTACAAATCTGTAACGGTGAGGAGATGAATTACGAATTTGAGCAGGAGAGCGGTTTTATCAACAGTCAACCGTCGCTTGCTGAGTGCCTGACGTCTTTCCCCCCTGTCAGTGATTCATTTCAGAGTTCATCAATCAAGAGCTCGACGCTTTCACTCTCCACGCTCATTCCTCCTCCTTTTGAGCAGACCATTCCCAGTTTAAACGCCGGCAGTCATCCCCGCCACGGCCGGCCCAAACACAGCCTCAATGGCTGCAGCCCCTTGCCGGCCGCATCCCTTCCTCCGGAGTATCCATGGATGAAAGAGAAAAAAAACACCAAGAAAAATCCCGTTTCCGTCTCTACTGCAGCGGCCGTCGAGTCCGGACCGGTTTGCTTTTCTGTAAAAGGTAGGAGAAGCGTTGTATACAGTAAATTCTATAGCTGACACTATATACTATATAGTCTATTTAGAATGTTCGTGCAACTGTTATAATTAAATGGCTGTTCACCATTTTATGACAAACAATAAGAACACAATAAGAAATCATGTTATTTTCTGTACAGTATTTCCTGGTAGTATAGTTCCAGAGGTTTGGCATGTGACGGTAATCTAGAGTCATAAATTTCTATTAGTGAAGCTGCCGCTGGCTGATTCATTAAGGCTGTATCTAGGCTGGTCATCGTCTGTATCGGTTTTAGAATCTAGCTAAACAATACTGTTTTAACTCCTGCCGGAATTTAACCCTACAATTGCAATCGGTGCCATTTCCCCATGGCAGTACATTGTAGCGTACATTGAGCTAGCATAATATTTTTTATATATATAAATAGTAATGTGAAACCGAAATATTTGTTTTTTTCTTTAGATGCAAACGATATTGCCGAGAATAGCAGTGCGGCATCTCGCAGACTGAGGACTGCATACACCAACACGCAACTTCTGGAGCTGGAGAAAGAATTTCATTTCAACAAGTATTTATGCAGGCCCAGGAGGGTAGAGATCGCAGCTTCTTTGGATTTAACTGAAAGGCAGGTTAAAGTCTGGTTTCAGAATAGGAGGATGAAACACAAGCGGCAGACGCAGTGCAAGGAGAACCATAATCTGGATGGGAGACTCATTCGTGTAGAAGAGGCAGGAAACACTGAGAAGTCAGTACTGGAACAGACCACAAACAATGTGTCCAGGGCTCTTTTGGAAAGTGAGGACTACTTGTTTGATGAAAACAACGATTCTCCTGATGTCCCCCAAGATATGCACGGTGGAGATTACCAGAACTTTATCCACTCGCCTATGAACACCAGTGACAAAAATCTGAAACATTTCTCGAACCAATCACCCTCCGGCCAAGTCTGTATCTCGACCTTTGGATCAGGGAGCTCGTCCGACATGGACAACTGCAGCCCCCCGGCCCTAGATCTCTCTCCTTTTCAGGACCTGCAAATTTTCTCGCCAAATCCATGTCTACATCTTTCAAATTCCATGTCCCCCAGTTTGTCAAAATCTCTGGATGGCTCTGTGGACATATCCAAGGACAGCTTAGACTTTTTCTCGGACACACTTACAGCTATCAATATGCAACAAATGGATTATTAAATCACATAGAATCATTCCTGTCAATTCGAAAATACAAATTAACTTGTTGGCTAGAAAAATTCTCTTATAATTTTATTTATGACATTGTTTTTTAATGAACACGATATGAGGTAAGTTTGAATTAAAATCGTTACATCTGGAAAGGGTAGAGATACAAAACCACGATCGTATAATTTTGTATTAATATTTTTACAATAAAATGTCACCGCTTTCAAAACTTTGAAACAGTATAGGCTCATCAGTCTTGTTTAAAACTGCATATTAAAACTGCGTGTCTACACAGTAATATTTGTCGCGATATTCTTGTTTTAGTAGCCTACATTTAATCTTTTAGTTAATACCCTGACCAGATGTTTTCATTTCTATCGGGTGCATGAGGATTGACTGTGTAAATTGAGCAGAATATAATTTTAAGTGGTAGTCGGCCTGTTGTTAACGAAATAGGCCTACTTAGTTAAAAACACACGGCAAACGCATATTTTAAAGTATCAGCTTATTTGCAAAATTTTAAATTGTGCTGTAAAAATCCACTCAAGAAATTTTTATAACTTCTATAATTTATTAATACTGTGTTCTATTATGGGCGACCAAAAGTTCCGTTAAGAAACATTACGTTTCAGTTCTACCAATTTGCACTAGAAAAATACTTTGACTAGTTGTAAAATTTTTACAGCTGCAAACCTCAAATACCCAGGGTTGTTATAGGAATTTACGATGGTATGACGTGTCACTGTTACATCAATCTATTTAACATAGTATCACAGTAAATCTAAAGAACCTAAGACATTCGAGGCATTATTGCGATTGCGTGCACCGAAGCCGAGAAAAAGTTTTATTCTCCATAATGCGTAAATCACACGTTTACATTAAACACACACACAGAAAGACACGCTACTTGCTTTGCTTACGGTTAAGCCTTAGGAGTTTGGCAGTTAATTTTAATGGCGCGTTAAATGGCCCGCAAAGTCTATCTTAAAATCTGCTGTATCTGCAAACAGCTTGCAGCGTAGGCCTATAGTTCCTTTCTTGTTGTAATTTACGTTCTTGAATTTCTCCCAAAAGCTTGATATGCACATATTTTAAAAAGTACATTCATGAATCAATCCATGACTAATTTTCCCATACTTGTATTATTATAGACAATCAATTTATTTAGAACGCCGCGTGTTAATATGCATGCAGTTAAGCCTAAATTAGCCAGTTGCGACTAATTACTGTTTCAATTTTAATTACAACATCGAAAAATAAGCTATCTAAACTAACAGCAATACATATATAATCTCCACTCATCGAAAAATGATTTTTTTAAAGCCTGCATCATTCAGAATGTAAAGATCAGAGATGCGCTATGTATTATTTTGCTAGAATCAGATCTATTAAGATCACGTTTTTCAGAAAACACATTTTAAAAGCATTGTAAGGTATCTAAACTTTCGCTGGTTTGGTATGAATGAATGTACGCAAACTGTTTCATTTTGATATTAACTTTGCATTTAACTGTTTGGCCGTATTCGCTCACATGATCGTTTAGTCTATTTCAAACTTGGGAACAGATGGGCTCAAATAAAATTTTCATCGGTGTTTATTCGAAATATCCAAAGCAGCCAGACTTACGTTGGCTTTGGCTTTAAAGAAGCGCTTATAGGCCTGTATTATGTTTAAGGTAAGATTTTTACCTCGTGTTTCGTTGATTGATGGATAATAATTATAAAGTGGAATTTGCATTAAATTAGTATCCGCCCGGAGAATATTCTGTGGTATTG
The DNA here is from genome assembly GCA_019775955.2 of Pollimyrus isidori. Lineage (NCBI taxonomy): Eukaryota > Metazoa > Chordata > Actinopteri > Osteoglossiformes > Mormyridae > Pollimyrus > Pollimyrus isidori. Next base: position 18,758,434 of record JABFDZ020000138.1, on the reverse strand, counting down.
AACATTGATTGTTTTGGTATGTTTTTTTCTATTGTTTTCGAGCGCTGCTTTAGTCAAAGGAGTTAATTTAAATTCCTAGAACCAAACAATTTTTCGTCGCCAGTGGATGAGAATTCACCCACGTGTCTTCACTTAGTGGCCAACTTACACCACGTGACTGCAACAGTGCGCGTATATCTACGTGCTGGGTAGATAGTGGAAGCAAGCAGGTTGGCTTCCTCATCACATCTCTGATCAGCCATTGGCCAAAGAAAATGCTGAAATGAGCTTAAACTCTTTATCAGCTCACCCTTTTACTGGTGGTGACCAGGGCTCCTGTACAAGTCAAAACTCTCACCGCAGCCAAGGGTTAACACTTTTCAGCCCAGTTCTGTCAAGGCAGTATGCAGGGCAATAATGATTGTTTTACTGTAAATAAGCTTTCAGTGAAAATCATTACACCCTGTACACATCAATCAGAATTCTTCCCAAATCACACTGCTGTCATCACATGTGTGGCATGAGCCCTGATTGATGCTCAGGGCTTCAGGACAATTTATGCACCTTGTCAGTGGATGAGAGGCTACATTCCAATGTGGGCTACCAACAATGTTTGCCTCCAATAAGATTTCCAAATCCATTCTGGGATCTCAACCGTGTTACACTGGAGCGATTCTGGGACAGTTCCGGTGCACTAATGCAGCCTGTGATAACAAACAGCCCAAACTGTCCCAGAGCGTAGGACATCTCAACCTGCTGTTTGCTTCTGAGAGCAGAGAGATCAGCTCCAGCACACAATCAGCTGGATGACAGAGTGCTGAGGAGCCATTATTGTCAAACAAAGTAATTTGTGGGGAACAAATGAATGAAAGAGTAGTGTAAAATAATCTCCGGTCCCTTATTGATAATTGCACCAATTTTCACTAAGATTTATATGATCATTGTAGGTGATTCTGGTACAGTCATTAGCAGGATATTTAAAATATGGCGGCAGAACTTTCAAATGAAACAGAACAAGCACAAAGGGTCTAACTGTAAATCCTAAACAGTGACATGAAGCCATCTTGCCGTCTCATCATGCACAAGGAGAAAGATGACAGTCAACTGTGCTGCTATTTGTACAGCAAGCATGAATGTGAAAGATGCAGATGAGTCAGACCTTGGCAGTAGACACTGACTTTGGAAATGTGGAACCTTAACCCTCTGGTGGAGAAGGAACCTGAGCGGAGGTGGGAGATGGAAAGATATGCACCACCATGCATAGTGTGGATCCTGGCCCCAAACTCACGACTGGGGGCTGACGCTCTCCAGTTTTGGAGTTCCCCATGATGAAAGGCTTCAATGGGGGGGGGGGGGGGTGTGTGATATTTATTAACCCCAGACTGAGGTCTACGCAGCTGCTGTTTTTCCCATTTGATAAGCAGGTTTCCAACACATGGCTACGCATTGCAGTGAGAAGTGTGACTGTTGTTTGTGTGCATGTGTGGAACAGCAGTCCAGGGTTCCCAGTCTTCTGGCAGAACATGGATGACGTGCTTCCTGCACTGGTCTTATTGATGGAGATATGGAGATATAACATATATGGATGAAAGTTCTGGGACATGCCTCTTAATCAATGAATTCAGGCAGTCAGGTTTACGAACATCTATGGGTCATTTAGCTTTGCAGTCAGGTTTACGAACATCTATGGGTCATTTAGCTATGCAGTCAGGTCTACGAACATCTATGGGTCATTTTGCTATGCAGTCAGGTTTATGAACATCTATGGGTCATTTTGCAATGCAGTCAGGTTTGTGAACATCTATGGGTCATTTAGCTATGCAGTCAGGTTTACGAACATCTATGGGTAATTTTGCTGTGCAGTCAGGTTTACGAACATCTATGAGTCATTTACCTATGCAGTCAGGTTTACGAACATCTATGAGTCATTTAGCTATGCAGTCAGGTTTACGAACATCTATGGGTCATTTAGCTATGCAGTCAGGTTTACGAACATCTATGGGTCATTTAGCTATGCAGTCAGGTTTACGAACATCTATGGGCAATTTTGCTGTGCAGTCAGGTTTATGAACATCTATGAGTCATTTAGCTATGCAGTCAGGTTTACGAACATCTATGAGTCATTTAGCTATGCAGTCAGGTTTACGAACATCTATGGGTCATTTAGCTATGCAGTCAGGTTTATGAACATCTATGGGTCATTTAGCTATGCAGTCAGGTTTATGAACATCTATGGGTCATTTTGCTATGCAGTCAGGTTTACGAACATCTATGGATCATTTAGCTATGCAGTCAGATTTGTGAACATCTATTGGTCATTTAGCTATGGAGTCAGGTTTACGATCATCTATGGGTCATTTTGCTATGCAGTCAGGTTTACGAACATCTACTGTATGGGTAATTTTGCTGTGCAGTCAGGTTTACATACATCTATGGGTCATTTAGCTATGCAGTCAGGTTTATGTACATCTATGGGTCATTTAGCTATGCAGTCATGTTTACGAACATCTATGGGTCATTTTGCTATGCAGTCAGGTTTACGAACATCTATGGGTCATTTAGCTATGCAGTCAGATTTATGAACATCTATGGATCATTTAGCTATGGAGTCAGGTTTACGAACATCTATGGGTAATTTTGCTGTGCAGTCAGGTTTACGAACATCTATGGGTCATTTAGCTATGCAGGCAGGTTTATGAACATCTATGGGTCATTTTGCTATGCAGTCAGGTTTACGAACATCTATGGGTCATTTAGCTATGCAGTCAGATTTATGAACATCTATGGGTCATTTTGTTATGCAGTCAGGTTTACGAACATCTATGGGTCATTTTGCTGTGCAGTCAGGTTTACGTACATCTATGGGTCATTTAGCTATGCAGTCAGGTTTATGAACATCTATGAGTCATTGTGAATAGCTCTGTCATAGGATGCCACCTTTGCAATAAATCAGTTCATGAAATTTGTTCCCTGCTAGATATTCCATGGTCAACTGCTGGTGGTATTATTGTAGAGTGGAAGCATTTAGGAACGACAGAGACACATCCATAAAGTGGCAGACCACGTGAAGTAGCAGAGCTTGCTAAGTGTGGAGGCACATGGTGCATGTCAGCTGGCAGCCCTCTGTGTACTTGCTGACTGCACAATTCCCATCTTCCTCTGGCATTAACCTCAGCACAAACACTGGGAGCTTCATGGAACGGGCTTCCATGGCCGAGCAGCTGCATGCAAGCCTCACATCACCAAGCGTGCCAAGCGTTCGATGGAATGGGATAAAGCATGTCATCACTGAACTCTGGAGCAACAGAAACATGTTATGTGGAGTGACAAATCATGCTTCCCTGTCTGACAGTCTGATAGAGGAGTCTGGGTTTGGAAAATGTTACCAGTCTGACTACATTGTGCCAACTGTAAAGGTTAATGGAGGAGTGATAATGGTATGTTGTTGTTTTTCAGGGGTTGGGCTGGGTCCACTAGCTCCAGTGAAGGGAACTCTTAATGCTTCAGCATACCAAGACTTATCCAATTTTGGATAAGTCTACAGTTCCAACTTTGTAGGAACAGTTTGGGGAAGGCCCTTTACTGTTCCAGCATGATTGTACCCCAGACCACAAAGCAAGGTCCATAAAGACATGCCTGGGTGAGTTTGCTATGGAAGAACTTGACTGGCCTGCACAGAGGCCCGACCTCAACCCCATCAAACACCTTTAGGATGAACTAGAATAGAGATTGTGAGTCAGGCCTTCACGTCCAACATCAGTGCCTGACCTCATAAATGCTCTTCTGGATGAATGGGCAAAAAATCCCACAGACACACTCCAAAATGTGGTGGAAAACCTTCCCAGAAGAGTGGCAGCTGTTCTAGCTGCAAAGGGGGGAGGGGGGGTGCAACTCCATACCGATGCCTATGGAGTTAGAATGGGATGTCATAAAAGTTCCTGTAGGGGTAATGGTCAGTTCAGATCACAGCTCAAAACACTCTCAAGTGTTGAATGGAGGGCAGGGTCTTTTAGTCAGAATAGACTAAATTCAGGGCCTCAATTGTTTTGACTACAAGGAGCTGTGGCCTGAAGGCAGTCAGTGTCTGTCAGGGCAATAAAAAAGCAGGAAAATTAGGTCTTTAGGGCAGTGCGTGCAGGGGGGTCTCCTAAGGCAGCTGAAAGATACAGACAGAGCAGAGTGTCTGCAGTGAAGGCAGTGACAGAGGGGTGTGCTTGGCCATGAAGAGGCCATGGAGAGATCAGATGGCCTTTAAGATGTTTTGGCTAAATTCCCGATGTTTCAGAAGGAGGAGGTGGGACCTTGCTCGGGTTGTTTGCAGCAGGAGTGGGAATATACTGACTAATATTTGTGATATTGCTGAGTGGCAGATGAAACACCTCGAAGAACCTCCTTAACGCATGGAAATTCTCTTTTACCAGGAGGCAGTGTGGGAAACCTCTAGTGGATCAGAGTCTGTCTTTGCAGCTGATGTTGCTGTGGTGGTCAGGGGTCCGCTTGCTGTTGGACTAATGCTCCTCTTCAGTGTTTCACTAAAGTTAACAGGGGTGATGGTGCCTTAAAGCAGCGGTCCCCAACCTTTTTTGCGCCATGGTCCGGTTACATGTCAGACAATATTTTCACGGACTGGCCTTTATAGTGTGGGGGGTAAATACGACAAAACAAAATATTTTTTTCTATGCGGCCCGGTACCAAATGACCCGGTGGTCGGGGACCTCTGCCTTAAAGGGCATCCAGTGGGCGTATTCCAGCTGTTGGACATTACAGTTTCCATGGCAAAACCTCATGTCAGGCTAGTGCAGTGGGGACTCCCACTGATCACTGAAGTCAGGATTTAGGGGGAACACTGTAATTCTGTCCTGGATGAGATCTCCTCCCTCACACACGTCTCTGAGGGTTCTTGGAAACATGCCAACAGAGTCTACACGTGCTTTGGAGATTGGAGAGACTGTATGCAGGCTTATAAATACATGAGTACCCTGTCAGACATACAGGGCCCAGTACTTTCTGGGGGGCCTTTGAATATAAAACAATTATGAAATATACCTGTACACAGGAAACATTATAGCTCTATTCTTTCCCATGGGGGACGCCTCTGCCCTCTCAACAAATTCAGTCAGGGACTAATATTTCCTCAGAGTAAGAGAGGTAGCCTGAGCAGGGGGCCCAAGGTAACATTCTGTCCTGGGGACCAGGATTTCCAGGTCCTCCCTGGGTATATGGGCTGATGTGGTGGGAGGGGCCGCAGTCGTATGGGGCGCTGGGCTCGCCACCCCCTGCTCTGTGTTTCCTTTATGAATGTAGGAGGAGTTACGTCAACTTCTTTGTGAATTTCCAGGACAGGATATCAAAGCACAGCCAAGCCAAAAACTGACATTCCTGCTATTTGGAGATGATGTGGTGTTTCTGGGTCTGATCCAGCCAGGACCTCCAGTGCACAATTAAAGTGTGAAACATCCATTTCCAAACCGCTTATCCTAAAGGGTCGCGGGGGGTCCGGAGCCTATCCCGGAAGCAATGGGCACGAGGCAGGGAACAACCCTGGATGGGGGGCCAGCCCATCGCAGAAGTGTGAAACAACAGGGATGAAAATTAACACTAGTCAAATTCAATTTTGGTCACTCCGAATAGTGGGGGAGCTCCATACAGGTGAGGTGATCTGAGCATCTGTGTGCCACCCGGTCATCCCATAGGAGCGCAGCTCCAGGCAAGTCACACTGGGTCGAGGCCCTGGGTGACCTGGAGAAGATTCAAAACATGCTGGAGAAACTATATATCCCAGCTGTCTTGGGAACATCTGGGAATCCAGAAATTATATATATTATAAGAAGCCTGAGTCTGTATCTTCAGAGATGGAGGGTAGAAAGCTGTCAAGACAGCCGTCACTAGCAGAAGATGTTTACCTGTTTATTTAAAATAAAGTACATAACTTAAAATTTGAAATTACTGAACATTTTTCAACTTAAAAATACTTAAGTTTTGAACCAGAAAATACAATGTACAGACCGAAAGGACAAATTAGCCAATAAACAGCACGATTTATACTGTATGTTAGTCAGTATATAAAAATATTTGCGAAACATTTATTTGCCAGTAATTTATTCTGATGTACATTACCCTTCAATTGAAATTATTATTCAGTTAAGATTAACCCGTGAAACACACAAACTTCTCAACTTCAGTGTTGTCATCTTACTTTAAAAAAGTAATTAGTTACAGTTACAAATTACTTCTGCCAAAAAGTAATTGAGTTAG
>JABFDZ020000138.1:18738937-18749618 GCA_019775955.2 Pollimyrus isidori | reverse complement strand
TAGATTACTCCGTTACTAAAAAATAACGCCGTTAGTAACGCCGTTATACTTAAACGCCGTTACTCCCAACACTGCTCACCTTCAGTAAAAACCTTTTTCAGAACAGAGAGACGCCGCTGATATGAGAAAAGACTCTGTTCCTGCTTCCGACTTTTGAAATGCTGTTCCTGGGTGAAAAAATCTATCACTTAATATCTGTTAAAACCTGATATTTAAAACTAAATACAAAAATTTAGAGTATTTCACCCATATTTAAAGTACAACATGTACAACTTGATGAATGAAAATATTAAGTTATTGAAGTTAATAAAACTATAAATAACTAGTCATGATTGTTTTTTCCATATTTCTTATATCTGATTTCCTGTATATTAGCCATGTAGTCTTAATAGCAGATAAATTATTACTGGTCATTTTTGGGGCATATTCTGAAAAGGGAAAATAGGATCAGCCTGAAAAATGATTGAGACCAACCCCAGTGGGCGGTTTGTCCTGATCACAAACGTCATCCAGTAGTTTTGCTTTGCTGAAACAGAGATCGATTCATGCAATGAATAAGTATGCATATCGGATAGCTAAATAGCTCTTCCCCGGTGGGGGGCTGCCATTTAATTACCAATAAATTTAACACATGGGTTATATCCCTCCTGCCTGTGTCACAAGGAATTTCTGCCACTTCCAATAAATAAGACAGCATTATCTGAAACCACTTAACACTCAGAATTAAACATGTGCTGCCGAAACAGATTGATTTCTCTTAAACAGGCCCCCATGCCAGTAGAAGAGAGGTGTAAACGGCTGTGTTAAGTGCCATCTTAGGCCGTCCAAAAATACTTCACGGGCTGATAGCATGGTTATTGGAACAGTCATGGAAGATACTTTGCTACGTTAGGGAGTCCCTCGAGGCAGAAGTACGCAGCACACGTCCCGCGAAGGCGGAGGACACTGCATTCAGGGAGGAGGTGGTGTGTAACATGACAAGCATGAGCTCCCACGGGGACGCAGGGGGGGTGTAGACAGGCTGGCAGATTCAGGGAGCCCAGCACTTTATAGGGGGACCTCAGTTGCATAAAATTACAAAATTTGGAGGGGGGGGGGGTATGCTGACTTTTATTGAGGGGGCTCAGAATTTTTAGCCCACAATGGTAATACCTCGGTAGTACCTCGGTTAGTCTAGGTAACTCACTAGAACTCAAATTTCTTGAAAGTCGAACAAACCAGTTTAACCTAGAACCCAATCTCAATATCAGAAGTTGAACCGAGAACGTTGACCTAATATAAATTGTATGCGCCAGGAAATGAGTCATACTATAATGCAATTCTTACTTGAATGCCTTCTTCACAGACTGAACGATTAACCAAATAAAGCAGCGCAGTTATTACAGTAACTGGCAATAAATAAACCACTAACGTACTATTACAGCATTTATTTACATGCTTAAAAAACATATTTAGGTGTATTTTTTGGGGGGCCGGGAACCAATTAATTGGTTTTCCATTATTTCTTATGGGAAAAATTCGATCAGAACTCAAACTTTTTAGGATTCTATCCGGAGTCCCGAACGGATTAAGTTCAAAAACCGACGTACCACTATATACAAGTCCTCGTCGACTTACGACCTATCCAGTTTACGACCAATCGACTATACGACCATGATCGCAGCTCGTCTGGCAGCGCAAATGTTGCCCAGGACGGCGTACGACAGTTTGCGCACCAGTTCCCGGCAGCACTACCATTCCCGCGCGCTAAGTCGCTAACTGTTATCCCAGTAACAGTATAACTATAATGAACCAATAAAATCATGATGTATAACAATAATGAACAGAGAAAAGTATGATGTTTAATAATACATAATGAACAAAGAAAATTATGATTAAAGTATGACTTAAAGATTTTTATAACAATACAATACAGTAAGCTATACATATGCGACTTACGACCGTCGTAACCAATCATGGTCGTAAGTCGAGGACGACCTGTATTAATAAATTAAAACTTCCTTTTGCTAGAAATCATGCTGTGGGGCCGAACATCTCGATGCAGGTCTGATCATAACGGAGGCACCGCAGTGCATAGATACAGTGGGGTGGAGGTTTCCAGTGCAGCTGACATATATGCATGCGATCGGCACCGCAGTGCATAGAGACAATGCGGTGGAGGTTTACGGTGCGGCTGACATACATGCACGTGATCTCATACCTCAAAAATACTGGGAGGAGCCTTTACTCAGATCATATTGCTCAGGTCCTTCGAAGCTCACGGAACCGGCCGGAAAACATAACATACTGTCACCGGGAAAACCTTTGATCCATCTCCACATGGTGCCACACCAAAGGTAGCCCGCCGTCCCCATGCTGCATGTACATGCAGCAAACAGGAATGCCAGGTAGAGAGCTGCTAGTGGCGTTCACGAGAACACTAACTGATATGTCAGAAATAAAAATGTAGGCATATACTTTCTACTGAGGATGGTGATCTACTGTATTTGACTACTGTGATATCTTGCTGGTAAGCTGCAACAATATTGCTTTAAATTTTGTATTTCTGAATCGGAAAGTATCATGGTAGACCAAACAAAAACCTGAAAATGTCAAACAGCTTCGTCTGCACAGTCCTAATCAACATTAACTACTATACCTGATCTCCAGGCACCTGCACACTTATACTTAGCTAGAGCCATAATTACACGCTCCGTCAGGCCCCTGCATCCCAGCACATGTCTGTTTTATATATAGCCTTACTGCTGAAAATCCTTTAGGTGTGTTGACTGCAGCAAGCACTGCGGGTGATGCACCAGACTGCCTCTCCCACTCACACCTCACCATATGTATCACGTGGATACAGTATATGCACATATATGTACATGTGTATACGACATGGGAATGATATTAAATTCTGATTTATAAGGTCAATTTATACGAACTACAGTGTGCCTTTAGATTCACGAGTGCATTTAATATAATTACCTGGGACGTTCCAGTCGAAACATAATCCTCCACAGCCATTTCAGGGCAATATTTCTGAGCAGCCCCAGCCTTCATATTTTTAATAATAAGTTTGAAAGCTTGGTAGCTGGACTACAATGACTTTACATGCAATGCAGCTTCAACACTTCAAACAGATTTAATGTCTCCCTTTCTATTCAGTTTTAATTGTAACATTCTTGTGTGCAAATGGACTGCATTTATATAGCGCGTTTCTACAAAGCACTTCACAATTTATGCCTCACATTCACACCAGTGGCAGAAGCTGCCATGCAAGGTGCCAACCTGCACACCTGGAGCATTTTGTTGTTCAGTGTCTTGCTCAAGGACACTTTGATGGGGTCAGGAGTAAGCAGGGCTCAAACCTACAACCCTCTGGTTGCTGAACAATAGTACTGCCTTCTGCGCCACCAACTTCCCCAATGTGTGTTTTATGTGCTATGAAATGTGTTGTGTTGCAATAATCTGGGTCTTCATCCATTCATCCATCCATCCATCCATCCATCCATCCATGTTCTCTAAATGCAGCACACCATTTGCATACAAATGTACATTAACTCAATGTAATTATAATTTCAATTTCATTTAGTAAAATAATGCATTTATTAAATCGTGTGTGAACCGTCAGTTCATCATTGTTTGCTTGTTTCTTCCAGTTAAAAACACAGAACTACGCTGCCTAACACCGAGCTTCAACATAGACTCACACGTGGTCCACATGCCCAACCCGGTGTGGACGATGGTGCTTGAGCTTGACAGAGCTTCAGGCATCCATCACCGGCGTGACTTTGCTATGACCCCAGCTATAAAGCTTTTGGGGGGCACTCCCCAAACCCAACCCCCATCTACCATGAAAGGCTTTAGTGTCTGGTGGGGCTGGAAAGTATTTACGGGCCCCGGCTTTCCTTTGTTAGCTGCTAAAGCAAACAGCAGTGTGTGGGTCGGGCTCTGCTGGAAAAGATCCTATGCCAGGAAGCAAGGAGCTGCACAAACCAGAGGCTCAGAGCCACCGTGAAAAAGTGGGAAGGAGCTGCACACACCAGAGGCTCAGAGCCACCGTGAAAAAGTGGGAAGGAGCTGCGCACAGCAGAGGCTCAGAGGCACCGTGAAAAATTGGGAAGGAGCTGCGCACAGCAGAGGCTCAGAGCCACCGTGAAAAAGTGGGAAGGAGCTGCGCACAGCAGAGGCTCAGAACCGACGTGAAAAAGTGGGAAGGAGCTGCGCACAGCAGAGGCTCAGAGCCGACGTGAAAAAGTGGGAAGGAGCTGCACAAACCAGAGGCTCAGAGCCACCGTGAAAAAGTGGGAAGGAGCTGCGCACACCAGAGGCTCAGAGCCACCGTGAAAAAGTGGGAAGGAGCTGCGCACACCACAGGCTCAGAGCTGACATGAAAAATTGGGAAGGATCTACAGAAGCGGCACAACTGACAGTCTGTCTGTAGTCTTCAGCCGAAACAACGGGAGAAGCAGCGTGATGAACATTTTAAAGCAGAAGCAGAAATGATCATCTGAGAATTTAACAGAAAACAAGAAGAAATATTGAAAGCCTAATCAGTCGACCAATGAGGTTATTCATTTTACTGGACTTTTGCAATGAAGTTAATCCATCCATTCATCCATCCATCCATTTTTCTGTAACCTCTTGTCCTCTTCAATGAAGGAGCAATGAAGTTAATATATAGGTAATATCCAATAAAAAAGAATATATGTTTTGAAAAACAAGGAATTTCAAAAAAGGAATTTCAAGCAGAATAGGATAGAATAGAAGAGTGAAGCATTACTCATCTAGCCAATTTTTGTACACGATTTTTCAAGCTCCCAGATTCAACAATTTAGTTTGCTGGTGACTCTTTCATTGGTCACTGCAATCAACCTTCTTGTAGAGGATCCATCCATCCATCCATCCATTGTCCAAACCGCTTATCCTTACTGGGTCGTGGGGGGTCCGGAGCCTATCCCAGAAGCAACGGGTCCCAGAGGTGTGAGACAACCGTGTTAACCACTGCACCACCATGCCGCCCCTCTTGTAGAGGATGAATTTACATAATTTATTGAAATGGTCCAATACAGAAATAGGGAAATGTGCCCCTTTGCTCTCCAGGCACATTCTGTGATATTTCATTAAAGTAATAAAATTCTACCATAGGGTCTCTGATTGTGCTGCATTGCCATCTAGGGTAATTCTGCTGGTATTCATTTAAAAACACGCAAGCCAACACCCTCTTTACCTTGCACTAAGTAATGAACTTCTCTTCACTCATGCTTCAGCAATTTTGGGACTTATTTTAAACTCTGACATATCTCAGGTGTCTGACCATCTAATTAATATTACATTCATATCCATAAAATAACCATTTTCGAAATTTCATATTTAATGTTCTGACTGCACTTCTGCTTTTCTTTATCTATGAAAAGGTGAGACACATTCATTCTGCTGTAGAATAATGGGGGAGGTGGAAAAAGTTCTTTTATGATAGCCAAGCTGCAGGTTCTCAGATCGGGCCTTCTGTCGCTCAGGGGTAATTGGCTGTGTCTGCAGAGTGAGCAGCTACTCTTGTCAAACCTGATGTCTCTTTCAGTCTATCACTCACTGTCACGGCCCAGCTTGGTGTGCTATTGGAAAAGCCATTACCAGGAGAACGAGAGTGAAACCTAAGAATGAAGAACACAAGCCTTCCGACACAAGCCCACGTCCAAACAACATCAGCTTTAGAATGACACTGAGAGTGTGACCATTACTGAGCTTACTCTGCATCGCATATACCTCTGAAGAAAGCTGAATTCAGGCATTAGAATAATTCAAAGCATATTTTAAATGTATTCAGACTGTCCTGCAGATGAATGAAGAAACGTTTGGTAGGCAATTCACATCAATTTGCAGGCTTTGAATGCAATATTTTTTCGTATGTATGTAGAAAAAATACAAGCAGTCCCTAGATTAGGTACAGTCATTTAGTAGGCCTAATGGACTGCAGTAAAGCCTATTACGTTAAAAATTTGGGTTAATTACAATGGTTGGTAATAATGAACGTCTGCACTGCAATGCACTGCAATGCTCTCAGAACCATTGTGCACCTTTGGTGCTTTGTCAGATGGTAGTATGGTACCAAATTTAGTTACTTGTATTATTATGTGTTGCTATTATGTCACCAAATAAGACCAATCCCATGATTCATTCTGTCCCAAGTGTGTTCTTGGGAGGGAGGTTAGCAAGACCATTCTTGCCAAGATCACACGTATGATCTTTGCATTCTTGGTATTGAGAAGCACCATACTTTTTCTTCATCACAAAATAAGTCGCACAGTTATGACAAAAGCATGATGCTTGGGCCAGGATCGCTAATGGCAATGTGAGCGCAGAGCTGAAAGGGAGTTGTGGGGGGGGGGGGGGCGATAATAGTGCCTGGGCAGGGTACAAAGCGACCGGGGCGAAGTCTGAGTACTCCCTATGGTACAAACTCTTTGATATGCTGACTCATGCAGGTAAGTGGAGGTTATGACAGCATTTGACATGCTTACAACATACTAGCTGTGAAGCATTCATGCTGTCTCTTTTCAAGACCTATAACAGGAGCAATAAATCATCTGCGAACGACGGCATCAGTGCTCAGTCACACTTTTCAGACAAAGTTATGGCCCTGAACTTGAGTGACCACCGGCATTAATGTTACCATTAACATCTATGGTAAAAGTTCTGCTCTAAATTGAAAAAAAAAACCTTCTCTGTTGTCTAAGACGGTGTTTCCAAAGCCGGTCTTCAGGGGCAGTCTACATTTTCCCCAGGAGCTGTGAGGGAGCAAAAAGCTTTACCGACTGGGATACCCGAGGACTGGGTTGGGAAACACTGTTCTAAGGGATTAAATAACAAGGGGTCTTACACAGATCTCGGGAAGCTGAGGTCTTTTACATGCCAGTGTAGCTATAGTGCAGCTATAGGATATTGTGAAAGGTAAGTGGAACAGGGAAGGGCTCCCAAAGCTTGCCGCTCTGCCTTGTGTGGACAGGGCCAGATTTGAACTGGCTGTAAATCTGCATCACTGTCATTGTACCACCTGGAAAGAACCAAGGTTCTCACTGCAGGACCCCGGTTCATTTTGCATTAGCTGCGCTTCGCCTGACCCTTAACTAAGATGTACACACTTATTACCATGGAACATACATGAATCTGCGACTTTGACCATCAGACTATGCATTCAAAAATACCAAAGTTCTTATTAATTAGACTGAACTAGACTGAAACTTGTTGTACTAACTGTAACCTCAGTGGCAATACTGTATGTACTTACACTTTAATGTACCGCACTGCAATTTAATGTGAGCTGCATATCACAGTGGGTGGCGTGGTGGTGCAGTGGTTAGCACTGTTGCTTCACACCTCTGGGACCCGGGTTCCAGTCTCCGCCTGGGTTTTATGTGTGTGGAGTTTGCATGTTCTCCCTGTGTTGTCGTGGGGTTTCCTTCGGGTACTCCAGTTTCCCCCCACAGTCCAAAAAAAAAAATAACATGCTCAGGCTGATTTGGCAGTTGCCAAATTACTCGTAGGTGTGAGTGTGAGTGTGCCCTGTGATGGGCTGGCCCCCCATCTGGGGTTGCTCCCTGCCTTGTGCCCGTTGCTTCCAGGATAGGCTCCAGACCCCCAGTAGAATAAGCAGTTTGGAAAATGGATGTATATTACAGTATGTTCACATATGGTATTGTCCTTGCATAGCAGATAGTACATTTATTACTTATTTATGCATAGAATTCCAAAGTACTTAACATTTAATAACAAAGGATATTTCATCTCATTCTTGTCTCTGATTTTTGTCTTCTATTTCAATCACTTCATAAATTAAAAACACATAGATTTCTGTCTTCAACGCAAAACCTTAATAATATTGTACTTAAGTTTTTATAACATAACATAGCCATGACCCTAAACTTGAGTGTGTGTGGTTATATAAGTATAGGAGAAAATCCCTTCTCACTTGGTTTTTGCTTTAGCAGCATATGAATCGATCAGTAACAATGACGTATTTGTCATTCAACATTTGGTGAGCTTCAGCTCCCCTAGTGGTGAACCTCCAGCTAGAATTTCATGAGATTTAATTTTTAAAAGCAATTTTATTAGATGATTATATATAAAGTGATATATATGTATTTTATGATTTATTAAATTATTAGCTATTAAATCTGTGGACTCCTTAGCATTTCGTATTGGTATGACCAGTTTGATTGTTTATTGTGAATATTTTTGATATTTTCAAAATTCCCAGCAGTACTTGAAAAAGATCCACATTTTGCAGTCATTTATCCTTAGGGGCATGCATTCATCAATATATACTCACACAGAATATTCTTATTCTCACCCCACTAGAGGAAACACATCCTAATGCCTTAGACGCCCAAGTCTAGGTCTAGGGGCAAGTTTAACGTCGATGTTTTAGTCTGTTTTCTCAAAGTGAAACTCATCTCTGGCAAGGAAGGCTCTGTGTTCTGTCTATGTCAGTGTTTGTCGGCATCAAAGTTCTCCTGGAACCCTTTGTCACTCATCCTCTTGGACTGAGAATGAACAGATTACGTTTATTTTTTAACTTTCCAGTCAGAAAGCCAGCCACAGCGGTCAGCGGCCTCTTTGGTCAGGTCTCTTCTGCTCATTCAGTAAACATTAAAATAAACAGACACAAAATGAGATAGGCCTCCATTTAAGGGGGTCGTCAAACTGTCTTCATTTCGGTGAGTTAAACCAATTTACTACAAGAATGTGTTTTTATTGTGTTATTTGAAGACAGCTGCATCTTCGGTAATGCACTTAAAGCACACTCACAGTCCCATTTCAACCCATTGCCTAAGACAAGACAGGGAAGCCCACCCACAGCAAAGGGCCAGATCTCAGCTGTCTTTTTTCAGATGCTTATCTTCTGTCACAGATCACATCCCTTTAGACAGACCAAGCCAACGCTGTTCCTGGCAGTATCACGTTACATCTTTTATATTATATAATGTTCTCCTGTTGTTATTTATTTCTTTAATTTTGGACTCTTCTGTCCTCCGGGTTACTGTTTAACCGACTGATCAATTTTTCCTGGTTTGGCCGCATTAGATGTAGCTTTTGCCAGTAAATCTCAGCAGGAATTTGTGGTACAAACACCAAAATGAAGTGGAATTATTAATCACATTCAACGGACCAGTGGTGAACTTAAACATTAATGTCAATCGATTATGATAAAATGATTCAGGAATAACATTACAATTAAAAGGGATAGTTCATCATTTGCGTAACTGCTTAACCAGGGCCCTGGGGGGCAGCACAAGGGTGGGGTACACCCTGAGTGGGATGCCAGTCCCTCACAGGGCACACACATATAGACACACACACTCCGTGGGGATTTTACAGAAAACAATTAGCCTAACCGCATGTGTTTGGGCTGAGGTAGGAAACAGGAGTACCCCGGGGACACCCAGGCAACACAGGGACGATTTGTACACTTCACACTCACAGAGCAGAGGTGGGATTCCCAAACCCAAATCCTGGAGGTGTGAGCCACTGTGCCATCCAATGAGATGTCAAGGTAGGAGAAATGTATTTCCACAACAGATAAGTCATAAAGATGACTGCATTTAATATAATTGCATTACAACACAATTAACAGCTAATATAACATCATATTACACATTAGGGACATAATCACGCATAGAATGACACACACATACACACACAATATATGCGCCAAGTTCATCCAAACAAGTTACAGAACAACAAATCAGAACTATCAAATCCAACCTCAGAATCAATGATGTCAAACAAAAAAGTATTTATTTGAGTTTCGCTTAGAATGTGTTATTCTGTTTACCAAAAATAGATGTAAGAATTGGAGAAGTCCAAATTGACAGAGTCCTCTTTTGCCGTCACAGGGGATATAGGGCTGATAATGGGAAGTTGGTCAAGTCGAACGACAGGGAGAGAGAAGATGGACAGAGAAGTAAAAGGCGAACGAGGCGCAGACTTTCTGAGCTCTACACTACCTGAAAACGGACTGCAGATTTACTAAAATACCACTAACAGGACAATGTCAATGACCCGGCCACACACTAAGTTAATGAACTCTATTCCTGATCCTGCTTAGCGAAACCCACCATTGCACCGAAAATAAAGTTATGTTACCTTTTATCTGATCCCATGTCACATACCTGTATTTCCGTGTGCCATCCCGGCCGGAGCAAATCCTACATGCGCGTTAACCGTAGACCGTTAAACATAGCTCTAAACTCTCTGCAGATAATATTATTGACGGGGAGCACAAATGTAGTGGCTCTTTCAGATATAATTGAAGAGCTGGGCTCACGGAAGCAACCACTTATTAGCCAGAGTGATAGTAATCAGGAGATGATCCTGGCATAAAGTATAATAAAGAAAACGTTCACCCTGTACTGTCACTCTATCACAACGTGCTTACATATACTAGCAGATATCAACACAACAGCGGATTTCCATTGTGGAAAAGGCACATAGAAAATCAAATAAAAACAAGAGTCCTTCCAATAAAACCAACACGCTGAGTTAGTGCTGGGTTTCGGCTGTGATCCTTACCTGAGCAAGCATTCATAAAAATGCATTTACCTGCAGGTGGTTCCCATATTTATGTATATACATGTATGTGTGTGTATAGATACATAGACAGATAACCTAAACAGTACATAGTATGTGTGTGTGTGTA
>JABFDZ020000138.1:18719464-18733320 GCA_019775955.2 Pollimyrus isidori | reverse complement strand
CTCATATATATTATGAAAGGAGAGTGTAAATGTTACTGGACATTCTTGTGTAATTGCCACAGAATAATTTGTTATACTTTATTATTGCTACAGAAGAATATTTATTATTATTTTACATTTACCCAATTTTTTTTTTTTCTCTGGGGACCCCATGGCACCCCATCGAGGAGCTGTAGGCTGTGGTTTTCTTAAGATCTCACTGTTGGGTTTGTAAGGCCGTGCTACTCGTAAATTTCTATCTTGTTCAATAATAAGATATAAAACAAGGTTCTAAGCTAATCGACCTGTCTTCTCATTTTTTAAAAATAAGAATTGATAGGAGAATCGATAAAGAATCGAATTGTTAAACAGGATCGAAAGTGGAATTGGAATCGTGAAAATCTTATCAATTCCTATCCCTAATTTTCACTCAATGTGATATACAGGTGTGGATCGGAGAGCACGGTCAGCCAGTGTTGGCGTTAAGGGCTAAAGGTGACAGAATTCATCTGAGGTGACAGAAATTCCAAGCCGTGACCTTCTGGACATGAGTACAGATCAAGGGTGTAGGTCTGGTTTCAGTATTGGTGGGGACCAAATCACCTTAATGTCCATAGCCAAATATATACCTAAATCTGTACTCTTGGAAAAATCCTCAACTCGCTGAGGTACACACCACAATGAACAGTGAGACTGGAATCCAAAACCTTGTAGATAGATGCAACTAATGGCATTTCTGTGCTGGCATTCAGGATTCAAGCCGTACCCGACTTGTACCGCGAAGAGACTATTTACTTTGGTCGTCCACTGCAGAAGGGTCTTCTTGGTATAGACCTTGCCAGCTTTGGAGAGTTTTATAGTGACTTAAATCCGGAGAGACACTCATTTACTACTCGCATGGCGTGCATTACTGTACATTATGATTTACTTTGTGCTGATTTTCACTGGCACGTGTGTGAGAATTGCCAGGTTATGTTAGCACCAAATGCTAATGAAATTGGCATTTACTTGCATAAAATTGTATTATGAATCAATTCCATTCGGCTATTCTATAATATACATTTTTTAAATAGGGAATACATCAGTACATCACGATGAGCAACACGACTAAGGAGTAATGTATACAATATTCCCTTTTTCCATCAGATAGTTCATGCATATCAACAGTCACCAGTATCTCAGTGCATTTCGACCATTTCGATCAGATGATGGGGATGCAGCCAGCTTGGTATAGTCACACTTTTGGCCCCGCCAGTAAATGACAAGGGTGTAGCTCAGGTACAGTTTGTGAAATGGCTCCGTTCTTTGTGGAAGTGGAACACTGCCTTTACTTAGGTGACACAACACATGCCTCTTATTGTAGGCTAGATCCTGAGAACAATGCATTATGGGGATGGCTGCCCATGAGGATCCCCAACCAGTCCAAGTAGACTGAGCACCTTCGTATTCATTTTGTGCTGTGAGACCTTAGCCAGCATGCAGTTATGGGGAAAATGAAGCTTCCTCAGTCCCTGTCCAGGATACACACCTAGATGGATGGGTTAATGGCCAGCACACATCTTATTATTAAGGATTCAAGGATTCAAAGCGTTTATTGTCGTATGTACAGAGAAAAAGTAGTATTCCTCAGTACAATGAAATTCTTACTTTGCTGTCCACTCACAAATGCCAGGTTACATTAAATTAAAAGTGCAAAAAGAGCATACTTTAGTGCAAAAGAGCTTAAAGCGCAAAGTAACGTGTATATGTATCACTGTAGTATTGTTTCATATTTATTGCACAGTAAGGGCTACTTTTACCTTTTGATTTCCTAATACAATTTTAATTTCCTAATAAAATTTAACGTGATTTCTCTGTAATTGTAATTTATATATCGTAGGTCAGTGACTCTAAACCTGGGGGAGCACAGTGTGAAGGCATGATGACATTTGTTACTGCTGACCTCTTGATTATGTATATATGTGTATAATTAAGTATAATCCAGATAATGCAAATTGCAACACGCTAGAGGTCATTTAAATTTGCATTATGATTGTGCAAATAAGTCATATGTTTCTTTGCCTTTGTTCAGTTATAGAGCGCAAACAATGGTTTAAAAAAAATGTGTGCATTTATATTCTTTCAATTTAATTAGAGCAATCAGATTTTCAATTACTTAATTATCCCAGGGCATGAAACTAGTTGTCCACTTTAAAATATTAGTCATCATGATTTGTTCCGTATAATTAACTTGAGACAAGAAGGGAATTTTTAATGCTTTATTACAAATGGACACCTAAAAAAAGTCATAAATCAGACTCTGAAAAGGGTGTACCCCCCAGGTCTAATTAAGAGCTCAGTTTGAGGACATACAGTAACCCCCACCCCAGGATGCGGCTTGAGGACATACAGCCCCCCCCCCTTCCCCATTCTCCAGGATGCAGTTTGAGGACATACTGTACAGTAACCCCGCCTCCTGTCCCCCAGGATGCAGTTTGAGGACATACAGTAACCCGGCCCCCAGGATGCAGTTTAAGGACTGCTGTTCACTGTTGAAGTAGCACCATGTTCTGAGATCTGTGATTCTTTGTAAAGTCGCAGCCGTGTTCTGTCTGATCCCAGTTTTGGCAGGATGTCTTCAGCACGTCTGTGCACAGCAGGGTCGGGTCCCTGAAGAATGTTCCAGTAACATCAGAGCATCATTATAGATACTAACCGAAATCTGGAGTTCATTTGCCATCCTGTCTTTCCATAATGGATCCTGCACCCTTCTTCCAGCAGTCTTGCACTTTAATGCACATTTAATGTGGGCCAACAGTATAAAGAGGACCATATAACTTGGGCTGGGTTATACGGTCAAAAATGCTATCACAATAAATATGTTCATGTCAGTTGATATCAATAATCATTATTTCTTTTAGGCTTAAATGGCTGATTTTTGATCCCAAATGAAAGTTGAAGAAAGCAGATGGTTACATATGGTTTCATTCTTGACAAATTTGCCAAACAACATTTCACAAATCTGAAGTAGAAGTTGAAGAGGGTATTTTATTCAGCGTCAACAACACACTGCTGCTTGCATTTTTCTTAGGGTTTCTGAATTCTCTGTGGATTATTACTGGCTGGATTCTTCGTGGGCTGAATTTTACGGTTTATTTGGGTTTTGCTGAATTCCCTTTATTGGACGGGCCGTACTGTCTGTGAGTTGCCCCGTTTTGACTGTTGCCTTTAGTCTACCTTTAGTCTACCTGCCTGTCCTATTCCATTCTCTTACTCTTGTTCAGTAAATCCCCCATTTGTGTTTTTGGGGCTGTGTCTGCGCTGGTGCCCCATTGCCAGTTCTGACAAGCAGTCACAGAGGTGGTGCCAAACATAATAACACGCTGAATCTTAAATTATGTCAAACGTTTATCAAGCACTTGACTTATTGCAAAGGAGGAGGATTATATCATGGTAATTATCGTCTTAATTGCCCAGCTCTACCTGTCACTGGTGTATATTTGATGCTGGATTTAAGGGAGCCCCTCACAAGCTCTGGATGTGGGCGACGTGCCACCGGGGGCCCAAATCTGATGGGTCCCCCCTGTCTCTGACGGGACTGATTCCTGCCACTTTCAGTTTCTCCCTCGCAGCTCCCTCACATCATTGAATTGTTCCTGACGTTTAGCCCTAATGAAGATGCACAGTTGCAGTATCAGTTCCTACTAATAATGCTGAAGGCCGAAATCTTGTGTTATGGATGTTTATGGTTTATGGATGTGTGTCGAACGTGTCAGTGAACATGTAAATGAGCATTTGGTGATGGCCGTGAACCAGGGTCATTTGAGGAGCTTGAGGAAAAAGCCTGACTGTTATTCTTCCAGACTAAAGTTGTAATGTCCGTACTTGCCTTGGTAGTTTATGTACGTGTGTGTGTGTGTGTGTGAGTGATTGTGGTGAATCATTTGAGAATTCCACTAATGGTTGGTGTCCTTTACATCACCTGTTTTGTTCATTACATTAGATTCTTTTTTTTTTTTGTCATTGCAAAAGTAATGAAACACAGTCGCCTCCATCTATTGCTGGATGCTGTTTTGTTTGAAGAATTTAATCCACCAACCAAAATCATGTCCTGTTTTTATCTAAATTTATCTGGATGCTTGGATTGGTGGAGTTTTGGATGTGCCCCTTTTCTGTGTCTCTGATTGGCTGCTGGCTCATCCTCCCAGGTGCTCAGCAGTCCCCTCCAGTCGCCGCCCTGGACCTTCCGTCAGTCTTCAAGGCGGGGTACCTGGAGAAGCGTAGGAAAGGTGGGTCACCTGGCCTTATGGGATGCGGTCAGGCTGGTGGGCCCGATCAGCAGGCAGGCGACGGGTGTCCCGGCGGCTCTGCCCTTGATTGGACTTCCGTGGTGATGGTGTCACTGTCTTACAGATCACAGCTTCTTTGGTACAGAGTGGCAGAAGAGATGGTGTGCGCTTAGTTACCGCACGTTCTACTACTATGGGAGTGACAAAGGTAGGTGTGTGTGTGTGTGTGTGTGTGTGTGTGTGTGTGTGTGTGTGTGTGTGTGTGTGTGTGGGTCACAGAAGGAGACCAAACGAAGCGTTCCTTGGCGACATCTGCTGTCACAATTGTTTCTTTTCTTTTTATAAATATACTTACAACGTGCATCTGGCTTTTGCTGAGCTGCTGTCTGTCTTCTTTCTTTTTTTCTGCTTCCCTCTCCTAAGGCGATGGTCTACGAAGCCAGATCTTTGCTTTTTTGCATTTTTACTGCCGCCTTATTTCGATTCCCCCTGGGGAGTAAGCATTCCTTATCCCTGAACAGTACGTTTGTAGCCAACTGCTGAAGACAGGTGCAGCTAGCGATGGCTGGCATCGGGGTGCATAATTGGCATGATATCGCAAAAGGAGCTTCCATAACGTATTGGCTCACCTTTATAACAGGTTCCAAAATGCAAAACTGGCACAAGTATATCATGATATTATTTGGCATGAGTCATGCCAAAAACCACAGACCTTGAATGGAGAACAAATTTTTGGTCTCCGTATTTATGACACCAGAACATGTGTCAGCACTCTGTCACCCCCCTGGCAGTTTGCCGCCCCCCCCCTTCGGTAAATAGACAATCTCACCTTAACTTGTCCACACACGCTCTCAGTACTCATGAATGCAGCCTCTAGGAAATGTTGCCTGTCTGCCTCACCTGTGCAGATAAGCAGCAGAAGGGCGAGTTCTGCATCGACGGCTACACCGTGAAGATAAACAAGGCGCTGCGGAAGGACGCCAGGAAGGATTGCTGCTTCGAGATCTCCGCCCCCGACAGGCGCGTCTACCAGGTGCGTCCTGGCTGTGTCCGACGCACTTTGCAGTTAAAGATGCAGTTCGATGGCGCCTGAAGCGCATGTGGAAGCTTGACGTTGACGTCGCTCCTCTGCAGTTCTGCGCCGCGAACCAGAAGGAGGCGGAAGAATGGGTCGAGCAGATCCAGTTCGTGCTGAGCGGTGGGGAGACCGGCCGGCCGGCCCTTTTTATTAGGGTTTTGTGTTTCTGCTCGCTAAGTGTGCGGCTGTTAATGCCTGTTCTTTTATGAAAAGATATTGGGTCTGGGATCATCCCGGAGGATGAGGAGGAGCCACAGACGTACGACGACATCGCAAACACCGCGGAACTGCTCGACGAGGATATCTACGAGGAGCTCCCAGGTAAGGCGATGAGCCTGCTGCCGGGTTTCCATGGAGACGTGTGTCGTAGATGGATGCTGACCGTCGCCCTCCACCCACCTGCCCTATACCAGCCCGGATCCTGTCGGTCGGTATAGTTGGTCCCCTGAACGACAGGGGGCCTTCCGTTAATGTCCAAAAGGTGGCCCTTTTCGTTAACGCCAGTGCAGCACTGACCCAGTGACCATTCACCGAGGTCGGGGGGGTGGCCACAGGACGCCGTGACGACGGGGCTCCTCTCGCTTGCGGCACCAGTGCGGTGTCTGCAAACACACTGGCGCGTTCCCCTTTGAGACTCCAGCGTAGGGCCGTCAAGTGAATGCAGGCCAAGTGGAGGCCTTGTGTTAGCACCCATGGACTGGGAGCACTGGGAAAAGCTTTACCCAGCCACATTAAGTCTGGTTGAGGGCCCATAGTACACCACTTAGGTCGCTGAAATCCCATCTCTACTGGGATTACTCCTGCAGGATGTGGGTGTTATTCATGAACGACAGTACTTTAACAGGGTACTATCTTAACATGACCTGCCGTAATAATCTATAGTTTATAAAATCACTGTCATACTTTACCCAGAACCCTGTTTTTTTTAAGTTGTATTTTATTTTGATGGGAAACTGTGTAACTAATGCATCCCTGTCAGGCTACACAACTTTTAAAGTCATTAGCGTATTCGTAAATAACCACTGGGCAGCCTTTATCTTCGTTTATGCCTCAGCCTACATAAAGTCCGCAGGCTAATTTATTTCCCTCAGTTGAAAGATGTTTCATTAAGTCTTGATGGGCCCCCCCCGCCCCCCTCCGCCTGCCTGTGACGTTTGGCAGCGCCCCGCATTGCTCCGGCCTGCCGGCTGAGGTCAGTGGGGTGTTTTTAGTGCTTTTGTGTCTTTCTTGCTGCCTGGTGGGCCATCGGAATGCAGGGCGCTCAGCATTTCCCGCTCGGGCCTCGCTGCCTTGACCGAGGCAGTTTCCTGCGCGAGGCGGCCCCTTGGCCCTCGATGCCAAGGCTTGAATGGGCCGCGGGGAAGAATGTGCTTTATGTCTCCCTGCTGATTGCATGTTAATTAAAAACGACGCCAAGCTCCCCAAGGCTAACCCTGCCAAGGAATTATAGTATTCAGCAGTTTACGGTTCCATGAACCTTCTGGAAGGCCGTCACTCCCCGAGTAGGTGCCTGTTGTTGGGAACCATTAGCTAGTAATTGTAGCTGGTGGGTCTCAGCAGAGCACCTTGCTTAGCTCATGCCTGCTTCTAAAAGTTAGTCAACGATTGTGACCACTTCCTGTTTTCACGAGAGATGAACAGATCCCTAATTTGGGGTGGGGGGTGGTGAAGCACAAGCCCAGAATTTTTTTACGTTGATCTCAACCCCTCTCCTGCTCAGTGGGTGTGATGCAATACTAAGTTGCAGCCCTGGGTTTTAAACATGTTGCCTAAAACCATGATTTGTTGTGGTTCCTTTCATCAATGTTGCCTTGGGTTTGGTACAGGAATAGAGAGTTGAATGGTTTGGGTGTAAGAATAGAGAGTTGGCCTTTTCTGTAGTGCTGATACTGATGTATTCATAAGGCATGAGATTTTTTTGTAGAGAAATAATGTTGTGACTTTCTGCAAATTTAGGAATATCCTTCTGTTGGATGTTAGACATTTACAAAGCCTGAGGCCCCAGGCCCACATACATGTCTGCACCATTACGAGGGCCTTTGACCCAGAGAGCCAAATGCAGCTTGTGACTTCCTGTTTTCATGAGCCGGTCTTGACGTACGTCTATTTGGTCATTTACTGTGAGAGATCGCAGGCTGTTATTTAAACGAGAGGAACATCAGAATGGATGTGCATGACATTAGCTGGTATGTAACCGTATAGTTTTTTTTCCATTAATTTCAAGTTTGCCTTCCTCTTACTACTTACACTTTTTTTTGTCTGTATTAAACTTGTTCATATTTTCTACACTTCTATTTTTCTCTTCCAGTATTTTGACATTGAGAATGATTTTGTCCCAAAAGGCCACCTTCCTTACTTTTTGTCTTTCATATTTTTTACTCTGTTTTACTTTATTCCTGTCAGTGGCAGCCCTACGGCAGCCATAGTACATTTAGAATTTCAGTTCAGTGTAGAAATTCACGTTGACCTCTCTTACTATAGTCTGAAGGCAGGAAGAGGAGTCGTTTTCCCCCCAGATCTAAGCCCAACTCTGTCATATGAAATACTGTTCATTTATGGCTCAAGCAATCAGTCTTTATAAAGATTTCATGGGATTGATTTGGTGAGAATAAATCTAAATGGTTTGTCTTCAGAAATCCACAGATGAGCCAGCAAAGTGTCTCACTGCGATTTTGGGGAATAAGCATCTTGAATGTTTAATTCAGTCTAATGTTTTTAAGGCATCATCAGCTTCTTTGTTTAACGTTCTTGCAAAAATGTTTTCCATCTTGTCTGAGGCATGACTAATGGGCCCCTGGGGGGGGGGGGGGGTTCTTTCTCCCATTTTATGATGAGAGCAGCAGAAGCCGCCGCTGAGACGGGCTGTTTGCTTTGGACCAGCACTCATCAGTTGCTGGATCTGAACTGGGACTCTGGATGAACCTTTGTTTGTTGGTATTCCCCCCCTCAGATGAAGAGCTTCCTCATCCTCCGAAGGCCAAGGTGGAGATCCTGAGCAAACCAGCACCCCCTGCTGCACCTGCACCTGCTGCACCGGGTAAATGCGCTAACCCCCCCGAAACAGTCACTCACTCTCTCCTGTCTGTGTGTCTTTTTATATGGGTCAGCTTGCGGCTTGTGTGCTTACTGGCAGGAATGTAGCCCTATGCCACAGATACCAGCAGCGACCTGCAGAGGATGGCGATCTTTAGGGGAGCTTAGGGGTTCAGTTGATGCTGTTTATGCATTTTTTTACGAATGGCGGAGGTATGTCTGCAGGCAGTATGCTGTGTGTCTTACCGCGCATTTCACGCCTTTGGTTGTATAGTATAGGCATATTGGAGTTGTTTATGTTGTTGCAGGGCAAACCAGTGGGTTATGGGTACCTGGTGTATTCTAATCTCTTTGAAAAGATTTCCCTAGCATGCTGAGGTATATATAGGGGCAGGTCCCAAGTCCTTTGCCCCAGCTGAAAGCTAATTAGTTCCTGGAGTGTCCTCTCTCCTGTCACTCAACAATCCAAGATGAATAATTGGCTAATAAAAAAGATTAGCTCCTCTGGGCTGTGTGTGTGTGGGGGTGCCTCTCCTGCTCACAGCCATCATGAGATGTCTCTGAAACCTCTGGTGTGATCGAAAGCGACGCGCCGTGAGAGCGACGCGCTGTGTGGCCCTTCTGCTCAGTGTAACGGGAATGTGAACTGAAAGTAATTCTCTGTACTACTGAGTGAGCTTTCAGTGAGCACACTAAGTTAGTGTTTCAGTCATAGTCCAGGTGTACGGGGGCCACGGCAGATTCTAAGCCCCCGCCCCCTGCATGCGTGACCAGGGTTATAGCAGAGCAGAAATCCTGTCTGCTGCTGATTGGGAGGAATCTGGAATTGCATAGATGCTGTGATCTATCTGCCTTCCTTTTTTTCTGCCGCTCTTTAAGTGCCCTCTGGAAAGAGTCATCCCTGAGTAATGCGCTTTAATTGTTGGAATTAATGAATCGATTTTGCGAAATCCCATAAAACTGGCCTACTGACAGGAGTAAGGTGAGTGTAACACAACACAGACAGCATCTATGCCTTGGCTTTTGCAATCTAGTTTAACTCTTTCAGGTCTGTGCTTCGATTGTAGAAGAAGTTTACCCGCTTCTCTTTTGATAGACCGTAGCCATGGGAGGGAGCACTCACTAGTGCCCCCTGTTGGCTTGCGGTGATTTCATGTTTCCCCCCACTGCTCTCGCTGGCTCCTTTAGGCATGAGCCAGTCCTCTGCTGCCTCCTGTTGTTGACCCTACTTCTCTGCACCCTTTCATTTCCTTGTTCTCTGCTCGCCGATCACTTTGTGTTATACAGATCCGTCTCACATGTGCACGATTGCATGTAACTATACAGCTCAATTTATGTTAAATGGTTTTATTAGGAAGTTTTAATGAAATATTGATTTTGGCTTTCGAAAAGTATGTGTTTGCATTATGTGAAGGATATGTAGTCATCAGAATTTAATTGAAATCTTTTAAATGCTCTGATTGCTAGGCATTATGATTCATAATTGTTTCCATTTATGGTTTAAACTAGGAGTTACATCAATCTCTCAGGCACTAGAAGGTCCCGGCGACTATAGAACAGGGGTGTCCAACTCCTTTCCTGGAGAACTAATATCCAGTAGGTTTTCTATCTTACCTGGCTTCTGATGAGCTACACCTGCTCCTGGTATTTACCTAAGGACAGGTGTGGCCCATCCAAAGTCAGGTAGGATAGAAAACCAAGTGGATGGTAGCTGCCCTGGAGCCGACCCCAGGAGGCCCAATCCGCGAGGCAGCAGAGCACCTGGAATGGCACGCCAGTCCAAATTAGCTCTGTGTTAAAATGACAACGAGCTGCAGCTTCTGAATCAGCTGCATTGTAGTGAATGTCTGTCTCTCAAAGGTTGCCGCCTAACCATAAGCCTGTTTTCCCATTTTCAGTTCCCCCAGTAAATAAGAGCACGGATTATAAGAACTACTTCCAGGGCAAGTGGGACTGCACTGCGGACCATCCCGACGAGCTCTCCTTCAAGCGTGGTGAGGCCATCTATATTCTGAGCAAGGTAAGGCTAAGCAGCCCTTCCTCTGCCCCGCAGCTGGACAGGAACACGGCAGTGGGATTATTGTGGGCAGCTTTCAATATCCTGGAAAGTTTTATATACCCTATAAAAGTGAGCCTGGAAGGCTGGCCAGCTCCGTGGCTCGGAGCAGGGATTACATTCGGCTTTGGGGGGACCTTCGTGAGAAGAGCCGTGCTTCAGCGTGAACCCCAGCCGCCTACCTCCCCCACATCTGTCTCCGGCCCCCCTGCCGTTTGTCCTACGTGCTTCTCGGCGCTGAGAGAGCAGGGGGTTGCTTCCGCCGGTGATGGGCGTTTAGATCATAACGGCACCGCCTGTGTTCTCAGGGAATTTGTAGTACCGCCGCAGCCGTACACGACTCGGGGCCTGTGAGGGCCATGAGCTGTGTCTCTGCTAAGCGCCGGCACCGTGTAGCCTGACAGCCTCAGACTGTTACCGCTGCGTCCCAGTTATCGCCGGCATCACCGATGTGCGAGATTTCCTACAAGAAAAAAATGGAATGTTAAATTTGTGATGTGGGGTTGGGGGGCGTGTACCCTTCAATATTTAATTTAGTTTTATCCATCACTCCAAAAAAATAACTTAAGTTGTGCCCTATCCATATCAAACTCTCTCCTACAACATCGCTTGTGGATGTAATTAGAAGAAATTTCTTAATTTCATTTTAATTAGCAGACACATTTATCCAAAGCAGCGTGAAAGGAGGGGAGTGACTTGTCTTGCAGACCTTCCTCATCTGTAAAATCACTCTAGCATCGATGGGATTCAAACCAACAACCTTGGTTGCATGGTGATGGACAGAACTGCTCGCTGTCCCCTTATCGGCTCGCACGAGTTTCTGTGTCTCTGGTGACCCTGAGGTCTGTCAAGGCTGCCGGCTGTGGGCCGCCCAGAGCGCCATTCCTGCTGTCGTCCCGGTGCTGTCAGCGGGAGGCTTGGTGTCGCGCTGCTCCCAGGCATAAAACCACAGCACCGCTGTAATCGTCGCCCGTTTTCGCTCGCATCAGGTTTCGCCTCGCGCCCCCACGGCGCCCCCTGCAGCACATAAGAAAGCTCGGTTCGATTCGTTCCAGCTCGGTGCCGTTTTAGCCCCGCACTAAACGTTAACGATTCGAGTTATCGCTCCGGCCGCTCTCCCCCCCCCCCGGCAGCCGTGGCCGCATGCCGCTTTACGAGCGGCCCCCCCAGCTCCGCCCCACTATCCGATTTCTGCCCCGCTCTGTTGCATCCCGGCAACCGCAGACGGACGAGCGCATGTGGCCGGGGGTGGGCCGGCGGGGCAGGAACGGCCTGAGGCATCTCCCCCGTAACCCCATCTATCTTATTAGCGCCACACCTCATCAACCCCCCCAGCACCCCCACCACTTAGGCCCAGATAACGACGTGTAGCCAGTCAACAGGAAGCCATCACCTGCTCTGGCACCCTCCAGATCCTTTTCTTCCTGACTTTCTGGGTCCATTCCTCAGAAGACAGGCGCGGAAATTTAGCGCTGCGGTTGCGCGCGCACGGTCGTTTATAAGCGCTTGTTCTTCGGAAGTGCGTATTTCAGCCAGAGCAGATGTGTGCTGTCGTAGGGGCCCAAAGCTGCCCACTGTGTGTCATTCTGAAGCCTTTCTGTTTTCCCATCTCCTACACTGAAATATATCATCTTTAGTTTTTATTTGCAGTTCCCACATATATAATACCCCGAATATTGCTCCCTGTGCCATAAATATCGTAAATAAGCTCTCCCATTAGGATTAAGCCTTTCAAAAGCGTAATGGAGAATGGCGATAAACCTGCATTTCAGCTCTGATTCCTTGCAGCCGCTCTCGGGTTAAGGTTTTATTTATGCACTGTAAATTTCATGCACAAAAACCGCTGAGTTATAGACGCTGACCGTTCGACTAGACGCTAATGTCCTGCTTCTCTACGTTTGGCTGCTCTCAGCCGTCAGCCCCCAGCGCTAACTTCCTCTGCAGGCCTACTGAGGCTGATAAGTGCCCCCCCCCTCTGTTTTCATGGATCACATGTCTGTCTGGTCAGGGTCACTGGGTGATGCTGGCCAGTGTGTCGGTGTCACTGACCTCCTGCCAGTGGACAGAGACATTGCTGTTCCTCCTCCAGCAAGAGGAGAAGATGGCTGCAGGCTTTTATAGCACGCGGGGGTGGGGGGTGTGAGGAGGGCAGACCAGCGGCAGGGCAAGTGCCATTTCCAACGCAGTTTGTGGAGGGGTGGGGGCTTCATTTGGCCCACCGCTCCGACAGGCCTGTTTTTATCTCTCGGGCGCAGAGGTGCTAGTTCACAGCTGTTTAAAGCAGGGACTTTATAGTGTTCGGTTTTATTGTTGAGCTCTTTGCAGGGCGAGCGGCACAAAGGCTTCGCCGATGCCTTCAGCTGCTCAAATAAAAGGGGGGCGGGGGGGGGGGCTGCAGTAATAAAAGCAGATCAAAGGGAGCTGGAGTTGGGGTCCTATAGCATTAGTGGTGGTCCTTGTCCGGAACCAACACCGAAAGGCCGGTGTTCAGCCCAACCTGCCCCTCTTGTCAAGCTTGGGCTGCTGTCACTTTGTTTGAACCCGTGATGCACTTCACGCTTCTCTCCTGCAGGGGGAGCTCATTTCACATTGGCGTCTCTGCTAGCCAGTGCCGCAGTCTCACGGTTCACTGTATCACCAGCTAAGAGGACGCTTCACCACACCCTAGACTGAGGTACACTGCACTTGTGTACCGATAGTCATGGATGCTGGGAGTGGAATGCTTGTTGGAGCTTTAGTGAGCTTCTGACTCTTCAGTTGACTAAGTTTTAAAAAACAAACTGTGGAGTCTGGAAATTAGCAGGACCTCGAGAGAAGCAGATCTGTTGCTGAGGCAGCCGGTGTCGGTGCTGCTGTGGGCCAAGCTGCTGGACGTCGACCCGTTTTGTCCCTGGTATCCCCTCTGCCATCCCTTCGCCAGTGCTTCTTGTCAGAGTTCCCACTGGACCGGATGAGCATACCATGGATTTACCGGAGGTCCCCATGTCGGATGGGCCTGGAGAGCGTGCGTGTGTGTGTGCGTGCGTGCGTGCGTGCGTGCTTGCGTGCGTGGTTCCGACTTGGGAGCCTGGCATTAGATCTGCTCCTCATTACAGCAGGAATGAGTGCAGAGCACAATCATCTGGTCTTCATCAGCTGCAGCATTGCGCAGTGGGGAAGCGGGTGGTTTAGCGTGCCGAGTACTCGTATGGGGGGGCGGGGTGGGGGGGGCTGTAGCTAAACATTGATATCTCTATTGCTCGAGACCTCATGTATATTAAAAAGAAGAAAAATTCTGATAGGTTCCAAGATGTTTGTGTGACGCTTTCCCCCATGGTGTGATGGGGGGGGCGTCTCCCAGTATGTCATGGCGCTAAGGGCGGGGCGGGGCGGCGGGCGGGGGGGGGGGGGGGGGGGGGGGGGGGGGGGGGGGGGGGGGGGGGGGGGGGGGGGGGGGGGGGGG
>JABFDZ020000138.1:18686379-18699120 GCA_019775955.2 Pollimyrus isidori | reverse complement strand
AAGAACAAAAACCTCATACAAGCTGTACTGGGGGCAAGAACAAAAACCTCATACAAGCTGTACTGGGGGCAAGAACAAAAATCTCAAACAAGCTGTATTGGAAGTGGCCTTATTATGTTTCAGCCTGCAGATTCTCTGAAAGTCTCATACATGTGTGACTCCATCCAAGACCCACACTCTGGCTACACATCCAACAACAAAGGCCTGGTTTACATGATCAGATAGTTACATTAGTTACAGTATTAGTTTCTCAATAAAGTGTAAAAATCTTTTAAGATAAGAAAAAAATATATATTATTCATTAAAGTGTAGTTGTGAGGAGGACCTAAATCAAACATTAGCCTGCTTGAAATTCTGGAGACACCTGCCACAGAGGAATATGTGGAAAGTGCATGTTTTTGGCGGTGGCATCAGATTACGAAGAAACCAAATATCCCCCCTGTAAAAGTCCACCTGCATGGCCTGGGCCACCCGGGGCCTGCGAGTCGGAACAAGTTTTCAAAAGTAATATCACAGACAATCAGGAGGCCAAATGTATCACACACGTGTCTGTGGTGCTTCCCAAAGACCTGGAAAGATCACAACCAACGTGCAAGGCCACAATGAGAGAACATGATAGTACAATTAATGACTAATTAGTGGCTTATTTACATTGGATGGCAATAAAAAAAAACATCAAATATACACTCTTTTTCCAAAAAACTAATTCCAATACCTCAACAGATGTATGTGCAAATGCAGACAGACTAACCAGTGTCCTTGCTGACATCTCATTATTGAGCTACCATTAAACACAGAGGGTTGTCATAATCTTTACCTTTCCACTGGCTATGAAATATAAGCACGTGATTACAGTTGTACCTGCTGACAAACAGTATTTAACTACAGCACCAAAATAGCAAGGCTGCCAACCCTCATGCATTTGGTGTGACACTCACACTTTGGACTCTCACGCTCGTGCAAGAAATCTAAATTATGCTATTACAAACCTAAAATTAGCTACATCCAGTGCTTGAAGTAGGCCGGAACGCAGCGGAACGCAGTTCCGGAACTTCTGTATATTCGTCTTTTGGGTTCCGCTTCTTTTTTTCTGTGTTCCGGTACTTACTGAAACTGATCCGACGCAGCGACAGTGGCCCGAGAATAAACAATATCACAAGACCACTAAAAGACTACATTACCCACGAGCCACGACAGTGCCCTATCATATGCATCCACTGAGTCCCAACCAATCACATCAGGGAAGCAATGCAAACTGTTGCAATTTATACTGTGAATATCATTATGGCAGTGTTCACTGAAAAACTCAGAGATATATTAAAAATTAGAGTTCCTGCACTTACTTTTTCCCACTTCAAGCACTGGCTACATCAAAAGCGTAGGGGTAGTTTGCAGACCTGACAGAGTATTTACAAGGTAATAAAACTGTTACATGCATGAAAATGCATGTACGTGTGCATGCAGACTTGTATAGAATTGAAAATCTCACTCCAGACCGAAGTTGGCAGGCCTGCTTAGGAACAGTGACTGTCCCCTGCATTCGCTTATGAAATGTGAACAACATCTTACATTTGAACTTCTGCTAAAATATGCCTTAGTCCGATTCTGTTTTTATTTTTTTCATCTTCCAAAGTTCATCCCAGTTCAGTCGTCTGACAGTAGCCTTTCCTCAAATGGCCGATGGGCTTCCATGCATATTCCACGCATCCACCCTTAGCTGGACTTCTTGGCAATAGCATTCAATGTCATACTGCACTTGTCAGCTCCTCTGACAAACACAACATGAGCAAAGGCTCCTGAGGCACCCCCAGAGCGTGACATCATCTCATAAACAGTGCG
Source organism: Pollimyrus isidori (assembly GCA_019775955.2). Classification (NCBI taxonomy): domain Eukaryota; kingdom Metazoa; phylum Chordata; class Actinopteri; order Osteoglossiformes; family Mormyridae; genus Pollimyrus; species Pollimyrus isidori. The sequence goes on along the minus strand of JABFDZ020000138.1, from coordinate 18,697,281 downwards.
GGAAGGGTGAGATGTTCCCCCATGGCCCAGTGTTCCGGACGGGGTGGGTAGCTGATCTGTCCTGTTGTCAGGGTGACAGCACAGGGCCAGAGCACCACCAGGATGAGGCCCCACCCTCACAAAGCGGTAACTATATTATATTATACATTTAAAAATATATTATACACTCCATACATCTATGCTATTTAATCGTTCTGGAAACTCTAAGGCCTTTAACTTCCAGAGACCACGTCACCCTGCTTTTGACAATATGTCACTTTGGATAAAAGTGTCTGATAATTAAATTATATCCAGATTTCTTTGCATACATGCAGACTTTCATTCCATCATATTGTTGATTACTGTGTTTATTGTATTTGTATTGTATATTCTGGTTCAATATTTAAATGACATTTTGAACAAAAAGTATATATTATATATTACAAATTATATACTCACTTTACCATGTTAATTATGCTTTGGAAAACTGGAACATTTCCATGTGGTGGTCACTGGACTTGATGGAAAGAGTATTTTCATATTGCCATTTCTCCCAGATGAAACCATGCGTCGATCTGTGATGTTTTTACAGTGGCCGCTAGCTTCATTAGCAAATTTACGTACACGGGCAGGAGCGCAGACTCCCAGCAGACATAGATCATCCTCCACGTGACACTATCGGCTTGACGGCCATCGCGTAGCTGTAATTGAGCGCACAGATGGTGTGCATCCTAGGAAGATACGTTTCAGGTGGATCACTGTCAGACGTTAGAAGCCAGGGAGACATCTGCACACGGACGAAGGAAATGGGTGTGTATTTATCGCGGGAGGCAATCTCGCTTGCTCGATGAAAAGGTCGCATGCTCATCCCACATGTCTGATTGGTTGACACACAATCCTGAACCCCCCCCCCCAGAATGGTTCACTATGATTGTTTGGGGTTAAGACCATCCAAATATTATGCTGCGGCACACATGGCTCCTCTGACAGCGTAATTACCTCCAAGCGCGGAAACACCAGTGGTTTCACATGTAGGTCTGCGTGAATGGGGCAGCCCCGCCCGCCTGGCGGCCTCTGTATCCTTTAATAAGCCGTCCCACCTCCCTTCCCCGATTTACCGTAATATCTGCTTCCCTGCCCCCATCGATCTTGGTCGTTTAAGCCATTTTTGTCCATATGTAATTATGAATTCGTAAAGAATGTTATAGGACTCTTCCGCATGACAAAGTAATCCAATTAACATTACACAAAGGTCATGCCATATCCATCCATCTTCAGGCACATGAACTTTAGTTTACACAAAGGTGAGCCGCAGACGCAGACGTACGGTACAGAGTGTAGAGCTGCATGCTCACATTTTGTCCCTGATTTGCCTTTGCGGCTAAAGCTCTGTCAAATTCGAAAACCGCTGTCATCCCTTCACCTATTGTCTGACATTTTCCTTCGGTTCTACAGAGAAAATAGGTTTTTGTCCCAGCGGAGTATCCTTTTGAAATGCAAGGAGGAGAGACTTCTGCAGGGTCTCCAACAAGGAAATCTTCTTAGAGGTGCAACATTTCTTTGTTGTGCATGAGGAGCTTGTGCTGCAATCGTGCACCGCGTGGTTGGCAAAGAGCTGAAGAAGAGGTGAGGACATGTGAGAGGCCAGCACACTCGGCCTGTGATGAGAGCTGCCTCACCATCGTCATCAGGCTGACACGGACACGTCGTGGCGAGAGGGTTCCCAGGGGGATCACTTTGGAAACTGCTCCATACCCCTGCCTCCCCCCCCCGACCGCAATTGCAATATCTGCCAGAAATAGCACTTCAGAACCAAGCTGGCAGGTTCCTTTGAGATCTTATTAAAAATTCCTCCCATCAGCAGAAAAAAACACAGTGTCAGGCGGATGACAGAGTTCTGGTGTCTGTAGGAGGGAACTGGAGATGCTCAAGGTGGAACTGTGAGGTGATCTAGTGCCAGAATGGGGGTCGCAGCCACCCACTGTGTGCCCATTTAGGTCATGCTGCAATGTGGGAAAAAGCTATCTTGTAGATGTTATAGACCCTCATCTGGCAGATAATTAACTAGCACTCTGCTGAGTTGGACGGACTGGAGATGGCCTACTTCCACACTGAAATGCCTTCTGGGCCAGGTCCTTATTGTAGGGCCGCATTAAAATGCCGCAACCCAGATATACCAGTAACGACAGCCACAATGCTGTTAAACATTTGTAAATTTCCTGTTTTTCTTGTAACATAACACTTTGGTGCAGAAGTATTAATGTTCTTTATGTCCTCTAACAGTGGCTCAGCAGTTTAGCCAACGGTGGGTTTTACTGCATATTAAACGTTTTCAAGGAGCAGAGCACAGAAATACTACTTAGCGGATGACCTTGTGCTCTGTAGCATAAGCTATAAGTTAATTCTCATAGCTCTTATAAAACATTTATAGCAGATAGTTAATGTCTGTGCCTGCTCGTTAAATATGTTTATTAAATATGGATGGGGAAATGACGGTATATATTAATAATATAACAATACTAATAACAACAAATAATAACAATGATGATTATAATGGTGACAATAAACTTTTTATGTGTAGCGTTTTTTGTTTGTTGGGCTAAAATTGACGAGGTCCCCGAACTGCAGGGTCACGTGTCTGCTGTTTGCATAATAGACCGAAAATGTCTGAACAAAATAGCATAACTGCCCCCTACTGTTCAAAAAGGCGAAGGCAGCCGCAACATCTTCAACCCGTACTAAGAATCCAAGTAAGCTAAAGGACTAGGAAATAAGACCCGGTACAAATCTTGGATTTATGTCCTTTACCAAATACCACATGTTTTACCCTTTACCACCTTACGGCAGTGACGGCTGGCCCATGCAGACACTCCTGCACCTGGTTTCTCTGGTCCACTTTTCGATGCGGCATCAGCCTCTCCGGGGGACTGATTACTCGTCTTTTGATGACTGGAAGGACAGTTAATTTTGCTCCGAGTTCATTTAACTTTACCCGCGAATTGCGCGTAGCTAAACCAATCTGGTATGGTGGGGGAGGATACTTATTTGCGCAGTTGTACTGTTTTGACAAAACAGTATTTATGTATTTTATGCATTTATTTTTATATAAAAAAAACTGGATGAAGAACGCATTTAACCCTGAAACCCTTATGCCTACTTGCCTACCAGTTATTCAGATCCCCGTTTATAACACACAATTTCTTGGTTCCTGTGTGGAAAGCCCGGTGAGCTCAATCCCTTTACAGCCAGCACTTTAACTACCTAAGACAGGGAAGGGTAAAATCAGTCCAGCAAGCAGTGCTCGTATTGTCAGAAACAAGCCTCATGCTGTTCAGCCAATGCACACTAGGTGTCACTGCAGAACGGTATATGCGCAAATTGCCCATACACCTAACCTGGACTTCAGAATATGAGACGTTTTGTGTCTATTGAGTCTTTTCTGCAAAAACATACAAACCTTTCCAAAGCCAGCTTCGTCCAATAGGTGATTAATCAGATTAAATACTATTTGAACATATTAAGCTCACTAAAACTAAAATGTAAAGTTACAGGGGTTGGACAATAATTTATCAGCATGGTGTAGGGTCTCCTTCTGCAGCCAATGCAGTATCAGTTATGTTTGGGCATGATAGATACCAGCCCTGCACATGGCCAGAGGGATTCTGATCCACCCCTGTGCTGCACTGTGGGAACACAACACTCAAGACTCTTTGGAGCTTCTCCACATCATAACTCTGCTGGATGTGGGAAAGACAGATTCATCAGTGAACAATTCATGTTTCACATTGTCCACAGCCCAAGATTTGCACCGCTAGCATCAACCAGCAACAAACCAACAGTTGAAATTGGCACAAGTGACTCAAGGTTTGGCTTCAGCAGGCCGACCATGAACATTGACCCTTTGGAGACCCAACGAATAGTTTTGGTGGAAACAGGATAGTCGAAGCGCAAGGTGAGTTTGGCAGCTGTGGTTTTATGATTTTTGGATACAATCAGTGTCCTTTTCAGACAGTTTCCTCGAAGTGTCCACAGTTCCCCCTGTAGGATGTGGTCCATCCTCTGTGGCGGTATGCCGATTTTATGCTGGATACTTTAACTCTTGATACGCCACCAAAACTTGCTGTCCTGTTCGCAGATATGCCAGTGAGATACACACTAACAATTTGTCCTCTTCAGAACTCTGTCCCCTGTTATGTGGATTGCAATATTTTATGAATAGCTGTGTTATTCCACTATTTTAACCTACACACTCTGCTCTTGCTGATGGAATGGCCAGTCTTCACTGATTGCACACACATATAGCATGAAACCTCAAACACTACATTTGCCAGTATTTTAGTTTCACTGTCCAACCCCTGTATATTTTAACATGTGTTTGTTGTTAGTCATGTCAATAATTTACTATAAATATGCATTTCTTTTTTTTTTTACAAATTTGTCTGGATGAATGACTGGTTGGCCTTTCACCTTGCAGTCCCTGTGACAACAGCATACACTCAGGCTTTGCAGTTACGGCAGTATTAACATGAATATTATAAGCATGATTAACTGAATAAAAGTGACAGTACAGGTATTTAATTGCACCAAAACATTTGTGCTGCACAAGTATTCTAAAGCAGTCTCTCTTTCCCTGCTTGCATTCCATTCATAGAAATCACACCTTGCTTGAATATCATCGTCCGTAATGCAAGAACATCTTTGGAATCTGCACTGTGGTTACAGTATGTAGCTGCTCTCAACAGAGCGTTACATTGCTGAGCAGATATGATTCAATCCCCATGAACAAACAGCCAGAAAGAAACTTGCAGTGCACTTGGTGGCCTTTATTTGCAGAATCCAAGTAGTTTGTACACAGAAAAGACATTGTTTACTTAATCTTTAACCAACCTAATATACTAGTACAGGCTGGAAGACCATAGCACAAAGCATTCACAATAAATTAAAACACTAAAATTCACTCACACATTAAGACTATATGTCCATTTCTTAGAGTTATTAGTTTGCTATTTGATCCCATTAGTTTTTTACATATTTGAAGGCTGTTCATTCACAAAGAGTTGCTGTTATCTTTGGCTCCAATGACAAAGACACTTAATACATAATAATGTTTTTTGCAATACAAGAAAATAAACTTTGGTTCTTGATGTAAAGTAGATTATCAAAAAGAATCTACTCTAGCAGTCAGCAAAAAAACGTGTACATTTTTAAAAATGAGTTAAAGTTGAAAGCCTTTAACATTAGAAGTAAAGGCATCAAGCATAAAAGTAGTGGTTTTTAGGAGAAATGAACAGCATTCTTGGGAATAACAGTATCATATAGCGGCTTAACATGAAAGTGGTGTGGGCTGAGGAGGACTGGGGCAAGCTGGTCTCCCCTCAAACATGCTCACTATCTGGGTTCATCTTCAGAGGTACCGCTAGCTCGGGCGCTTTGCTCCTCACGAGGTAAATCGGTGTCACAGCTAAGCCCCAGGCCAGAGGAGGCCGTGCTGCAGATGGATGGAGAGAAAGTTCAAAGGGTGCTGCTTCACACAGGGCACCGGGCTGGGACAGTACAAGCCCAAGTATGACAGAAAACCGTGTGCATTACCTCTGCCAGAGCGGTAGGGCTCACCAGCACATAGGTTTAGGTGCCATAAATTCATTTCTTACAACGAGTGACAACTGGCCCCTTTGATATGAGGAATTCCTCACGTCATCCTTTTTTTGTTTGAGATGAGCAATTTCCTCCGGGATTAATAAAGTCCTCTGATCCTGAAGATATAAGTCCATATGCCAATAACTGCTAAGTCACAAGGCCCTAAAATTGGCACCCAGAAAATTGTCGAGAACGGCGCACAATTTTGGAGAGGCTCGCCTTCCCTGGAGACATCTACACACTTCATAATTTGATAAAATATACCACCCAAATTAATTATTTAGCAGACAATTTAATCCAAAGCAACGTGCATCTTGACAGGCTGACAGGCCCAACAGTGAAATTATCCCAGGATTAGAACCAGCAACCGACTAGTCATAGACAGCATCTTAACCATCGGAGCACCACTCATATCATGGCAGAAGCCGTGCATTTTATTTGACAGTCTTCTATTATACTATAGGCTATAACTAAATTTTGAAAATGTAAAATTATTTTTGTCCACCCCCAGCAGATTTATACCGAAGGCTGGCTTGACGGTTGAGGCCAAAGGAGAACCTAACAGGTTTTGATTCATAAATCTGTAGACTGACTGGAGTGATACTGCTTGCTGAATACGGTGAACATTTCACTATAAAAGTGGATGTTTAACCTGCATCGCGTTCATTTTTCAGTTTGGCAGATGACTGATAACACAGTGCAGCTCTCAGCAGATTAGCTGTCATACCTCTCACAGTCTGAGTCTCCGCAGTCTTTCCCCAGGTCGGACAGATCTTCGTCAGAGCAGAAACGCTGGATGCCACTCCCACAGCTCTGGATAGCTTGTGCAACAGAATAGCTGGTCCTCCCCGAAGCACAAGCCTCCATTTTCGCAATACTAAGCTGCGACTGCAGGAAAAGGTGCAGACAGCTGTCCGACAGCACTAGAGGTTTCTGGACGATTCTGACAGAAGACAATCAGGAAAAGCACCAAACTCAGAAAAGGCTCCAAATGGGATTTTCATTAGAAGAGGACAGGAAGTATGAAAGCGGTAAATCTCTACCTTTTGCGTTTACCAAGGTCTGAATTTTAAGACCCCAAATAGCATTGTTACTTTATTTAATTTTATAGCTGCCACGCTATAGCCGCACTCACCACTCGGCTAATAACGAAAATTTGAAGATGGCAAAATCGTTGCACCAAATATAGTGTTGTGCTTTTTGCACCAACAAATCACTCAAGGAATTTCTTTCTACTCTGTGGCCACTGCTACATCCAAAAGTAAATCCAGAACAAAACCCCTTTGTTGCTGGCAGGAAGCGCCAACCCAAAACCACAGCAAGATTACCAGGGCTTACATTTCAACGCGAGCATCAGCCAAAAATCTGCCAAAACAAAATATCTGCCTGTGATAAAAGTCACTGGTCAGCAGTGTCATTTTATTAAAACTGGTTTCATGTACATTGCAGAAGCATGGTTTTTTTGTTCTTATTTCCTTGTGGTTCATTGTAATATACCAATTCTTGCAAAAAATGTTAAACATAGCCATATTTCAGGAAATAATTTCTCTTTAGTACTCTGGGTAATCTTTTGTACTGATCAGAGAAAACGCACAAAGACTGATGTGGTCCGTTTCATTTTAAGGACACAGACGAACACTCACGCATCCAGGAAGTGCTGCAGGCCCTTCATTCTCTTTTTGACTTGGTGGGAATTATTAAGGCTGAAGAAAGGGTTCTTTGGGGGCAGCGCAGGCAGCTCCCTGAAATGTGACAAAAAACGCTACATGTTTAGTATTGGGTGGGGTCACTAATTCTGAAAAGGAACTGTACCAATGACAAAATGTAAGAAGTTAAACACGTTACAATGTGCTTATGCAAGTCTATTTTTGTGGAATTGAAACTGGAAATGACTATTCTGCTCTACAGATATTTTTTGGATGCATGCAATATACCAAAAGACATTTACAGGTAAATAAAGAATGTAGTTACATGAGATGAGTGTTTTCTTGCAATTTCTGCCTCAGCCACACAAACTCGCTGTATCGCCTTCGCACACAGGAGGTCTTCTTGGTGAAGCACATGCTGTTGGTCTGGAAGAGGTTGGATAGCAAGAGACAGCTGTGAACACCTTCTGTATGGTTAACTATTCACTGTACAAACACTGGAATGAGGAAGTGTGAGACAATGAGGAAAAAATTCCAGGGTTATAATCCTGCATATCAAATTTCTTCTCTAAAAATATGTTTGCAAAAACACAGGTGAAATACTTACATGCATACAGATCTCATAATCTATGTGGGCATGCCAGAAGTCTTTTCCCTGTATGTGTGGATCTCGAACCCATACACTAATAATCTCCTGAAAAATCATAAGAACAACTTAGTTGTGTCTGCATGACTCTCAGATGAGTGACCCTAAGCTACCGATACTCGTCGCCAGGTATAAGCTTCCCTTTTTCCACACACACACACATACACACACACACACACACACTATACCTTTTAATAATCACATAACATCCACTGGATTCTGTTCATCTGGCTAAAACTTACAATTCTGGTTCGCTACATTTTTTCCCCCACAAGTACAGGTACAAAGGCAACAACAAAGTGTTTCTTTCTATGTAATTTGCATTTTTGTTGTTTTGTTTAATTGAGTTTTTGACATTAGACACACAATGCGCGCTATTTACAGGTTGTGTGATGTACCCTCAATGCATGCAAGCTTTCTCTCTCTCACCATCTTCACCGAAAGACTAACTTCTAAACAACATCTTACCTGTCTCGAGCTGTAAGGCACGTCTTCCATTCCTTATATTCTGATCTGCCGGCAGGAGAGTGAAGACATTCAGGGAGACATTACCAAAGAGATGCGCTGGTACATGCGCACACACGCACGCGCAAGATGAGTCAGCAATACCACCAAAGGATGGTGAAAAAGTCTTAGAAGAATACGGTCCAAAAACACACGCTGATCACTCATTGCTGCACAAGGAAACTAACCATTACACGACTAAACGACATAGAAACAAACACATTCCAGCAAATACAGATACTTGTCTCGTTGTTGTTTTATTCTGGCCACTTCCCCGTCATCCTTACAGAGGGAAACGTGACAACAACTTATTAACGTGCCACAGCTTGCCCAGCAAACATTTATCCTCACGGGTTTAGTTCCAAGTCACGGGGCGGAATCAAAAACGAAAAAAAAAATTGATTTGTGCCAGGATGTGTGATTCAACATTCTTAATGTCACCTGCGGATACAGAGTGAAACATTCATTGTTCGGCAGTAAAAAAAAGTCACTATTGCACTTCAGCCCCGCAGCAGGTAGGATGACACTGCAATGCTGCTTAACCCCCCAAAACCACAAATCACAGAAAACAAACAGCCCATCAATTCTCTAATGCGAATAAATATTATAGATTTGGGACACATGATTTATACATGAACACGTTTAAGTCTTTACAACAGATTACTGGGTTTTCTTTTCCTCGTCTTTGCACTGACACTGATCACCATAATGCCGTTTAACCGCTGGGACTCATCTAAAGATACCAGACTTAATCAGACACACTTACGCCATGAAGGCATCGCCCGACATGCGAACCGGTCAGAGTGAACAATAATTCCCCAGTATTTTCACCATACGATTCTTTTTCATTTTCCGTTATTTGACTATTGAATATCAATCAGCGAACTGAATCGGTGTTGGATCAAACTGAACTGTTTTATGTTTTATAACGTATTTTAGGAGAACGAGATGTTTTATGTTAATCTGTTGTATAGATCTGCATACATCTGTCTTTTTTAAAAGAGATGTTGTGTAATTTTTTAATTGCCTAATTAAGATTTAATTCGGCGTACGATACACGGCTTTACCTAATTGAGGTTTACAGATTTATAAAATTTAAAGATTAAAAAAAAATCCAGAAATTTGCTCTATTTGGCATATAAATCGGAAATGATACTACATGCAAAATCGACCTTGTCTGTAACTGCAGGTAGTCTATTTTCATTCATTTTAAGAGCGGCTCGGATATTCCTGCCTTACCTGACTGAGCCTCCGCATGAGGAATTCAGCCGGCGCGCTGATCTGGTTCCGGCGCGCCGATGTCAGCGCCGCTGGCTCCTCCTCGCTGAGCCGCCGAACACCCAACCGCAGCCACAGTGACTGCATGAGTTTATTGGGAAGTCATTAAGCACGATTCGACTAACCCTTAATGTGATAAAGGCTCATCAAAATAATAATTCATTGCACCAGAACGGTAAGGTGCAGGGTTGCCAACTTCGGTCAGCTGGCCTGAGTGAGGTCTCAGGTTTGCACACACGTTTACATGTAAGTTTTATTGCCTTGTAAATAGTCTGTAGGGTTTGAAAACTACCACAACGCCTTTTAAATAGCAAATATTAGAATTATTATTGAACATAATATTTCTCGCGTGAGTGTGAGAATCTTAAAGCTCGCGCCAGATGCGTGAGTTGGCAACCCTCAATAGGCTCTGGATGGAATCCTAAAAAGTTCGAGTTCTGATCGAATCATAAGAAATAATAGAAAACCATTGAATTGGTTGCCAGCATCCGAAAATTACACCTATATATATATATATATATAAAGCATTTAAACACTACAACATGATAAAACAAGAAGACCATTTTTTGTTAATGGCTTCCAAAACGATACAGATCTTATCCCAACATTACCCAATGAACCCAGGATACAACACTGATGATGTGTCTAAGTTGCACCTAGAGTGTAAGTGAGAACTAGTTGATCTGGCTATGCCAGTGACCTCCGGCAACAGGCCGGTTGACGACCATGAATATATGGCAACTGCTGGAGAGACAGCCGACAACTGGAAAGACAGTAACCGGGGCAGGGAGGGTTAGCAACCCAAACTGCAGCTCCCGTGAGGGGGCACCCACAAGCAAGCTACGGAAAACTCTACTGGATTATACCCCCAGGGGTGCCCGAGAGGGGGGGAGGATGAGCACCCTAACAGGTCGGATAAACAGGTAACGAACCAGGCTAACGGAAAAACGACAACGCGGGCAGTCTGTTCATGTGGCAAAGTCTGCAAGAACCAGCATGGCCTGAAGATCCACCAGGCCAAAATGAAATGTCAGATGGGGAAGCAGGTGGAGCATCGCACAGGTCCACTACCTGGTGAGACGCAGGAGGAGCCCGGCCAGGAGGCAACCCATAGTGCCCAGACCCTCCGTGCTCCACAAGCCCCAACCCATGCCAGGCATTCAGAACATCGTCGGGTCTTGTGGCCTGCTGCCAACAAGGAAAGAGAGTGGT
>JABFDZ020000138.1:18672221-18686279 GCA_019775955.2 Pollimyrus isidori | reverse complement strand
TTACTCATGTAATCCTGTTTCTCTGTTTTCTTTTTACTATATCCCCCGTCTTCCTGACCTGTCTACCCCTTTAATGTGATGTTTGTATATGTATGGTCAGGTTGATGGCCTGCTTTTTCACTGGTACTTGTGACTAGTGACATGATGTTTTGCAACAGCAATAATGGGATTTTCGTCATCATCACCATCATCATCAAACAAAAAAACAGCACTGAATCATGAAAATGTGCTATATGAAATAAATATGAATATATTAATGAATATTGAGGTCCTTAATTTAAAAATATATTAGCAAATGTTGAAATTAACAAACAATAAACAATACATCTAAAGCATTAATTAACCTCAGTTAAATGTAATGTCACTGTAAAACATTGACCATTTCACATAAATCCAAAGTCATGCCGTAAGTGGTCATCTTTAAATGTCAGAGTATTAAATGAATGTTATATAAATGTATATTATATGTGTAGTCTCCCACTATATTTACTTCTATTTTGAAAACTTTTTTCTCTCTCCATAGGCAGAGGTTGACCAAACTGTTTGTGTAATCTGTTAACAACGTTAATTATATACCCGTCTTTTTAGGCATACACCATATAATGAGTGTCACGTCATGAAATGGTTTTAATACGAAGGGAGCTGTATTACGTGATAACAAATTTTTAAAAAGCCATCAGAAACATCTCTGACGCAGCAGAAAAGGCGTCAAGATGGCTGTGGATCAAGCGGGGGGATCCGTGGGCTTCACAGGCCACTTAGACACAAGCTGGGGCCTGATCAACCCCGGCTGGGTCACCTGGGTGAGGGTGTCTGTTGTGAGACCCGAAACACCCAATGAACCCAGGATACAACACTGATGATGTGTCTAAGTTGCACCTAGAGTGTAATTGAGAACTGTCCTGCCCCGATTGTCCGCTCCTTCTGGGGGCCACGCCCCCTCGTTAACCTCGTGTGGGATCAGTCCTCTGTTTTAAGTCTGCGCTTCAATTTGATCCCCCAGTCCGGTCATGGGGTGCGTTTGACTTGCTTACAGCGTTGGCTTAAAGCAACGCATTCTGATCCTGACCAATGCATTATGGTTAGATGCATTGCGACCTCTCAACCGGCTGCACAAACTGGAACCGCGACACACCTTTGCCCTTATTGGCTGAAGAGTTTAGTTACATGCATGATGTTTGCATTCCAGGCAGTTCCAATGCTTAATCTGCTATTTCCCCTGAATATCATTGTAAAGCGGTGATAACTGGTTTTCAGCTAATTTACCTGGTAAAATAAAGTTTAAATGACATAAATGCTGTAATACATGTAAGTTGGTGGTTTATTTATTGTTAGTTACTGTAATGTTGCACTGCTTTATTTGGTTAATCATCCAGTCTGTGAAGAAGGCATTCAAGTAAGAATTGCATTGTAGTATGACTCATTTCCTGGTGCTTACAATTTATATTTAGGTCAGCGTTCACGGTTCGACTTCTGATATTCAGATCAAGTCCTAGGTCAAACTGGTTTGTTCGACTTAAGAAATTTGCATTCTAGTGAGTTCGACAACCGAGGTACCACTGCACTCTCATCTGGTAGAGATGATACTCAGTGGACGAAAGCTAGAATGACAAAATACTTGTGTTTTTTTTGTAATCAAATCCACCGGCTGTTTGATGAGTAACTTAACATTAAACAGCGAGGGTTTTCCACAAAGCATCATTTTACAGTTAACTTAAGCACCTGATAACAATATTACTCAGACCTGTTGCTGCTTTGATGCAGTTAGCACTCTGAATGAAATGTCACACACAGGTTTGCCTTCAATGGATTTTTAATCCAGTGTGTTTGGTATTAGGGCCTCAGCTGTGGCCTTTGAAGTTTCTATTAAAAAAAAAAAAACAGCAAGAAGAACACTTGAAGAACATTTCAGACGAAAAACAATCAGGACGCTTCTGGTTTAACCTACGACGTGAATAGAAACAACTTTTTCCCACACAAAACCAATAAACCACACAACTACAGATCAGACAAACGTTTTGGACAGCTTGAATCCTATAAAATGAAATAGGAAAAAAAATTCTCACTTTGTTCCCCAATTTTAGGTAAACCTCTTACCCCCAGTGCTATTACAATCACAGACAGATGAGACATAACATTATCATTAACACAGGACAGTGTTCTCAGACCTTGAGGTAAGTGCAGTAAATATGTATTTCTTCACAAATATAGTGTGGGGGTATAAAAATGCAAACAAAACCAGCAGCTAAAATTCTCCACCAAACACCAAAGGCTGCAGCATTCGAGGCAACGACCTTGGCTGGTGCTGCCCGGGTCAGACCTGCGTGTTCTGGTGCCCAGTGCGGGATTCTGATTTTGGGTATTAACCAAAGCACAAAATGTATCATTTTAAGATATCAAAGTAAGCGGAACTGTGTGTCCAAACAATACAGTTACTCAGGAGTAAACAGACACTGGAATCTCACCTTCACAGTGACAGCATTCACTCCCCATAGACGCTTTCCTCACAAGACCCATGTTTGCCATTCTAATAGTAAGCTCTGCATTTTTTTTCCAGGATATACTCAGAGGAAAAAGTTTGACTGTCAGGATGCGTAAGACACGCATGTCACCCTTCCACGTGCTACAAAATGCTAATCTTTTGGTTATCTGTCTCTAAACAATGGGCTCCTTTCTACTTAACTGAACAGAACTTTTTCTTTTTTTTACATTCACACCATTTTATCACAGAGTTCTATTCTACAGAATAACAACACTGACAGAAACCTCTTCACAGTGGATAACTACGCTACATACTGGAAGGACTGGGAAAGAAATGGCTTAAGTTGCCATTCATGTCACCGTCGGGTCCTTGGTCAGTGTGGTCCACCTGGGATCTGCTATCCCTTGGATCTTTCCACCACATGTTCTGGTCTCGCCTCACTGCTGCTCTTCATCCCCAGAATGCCAGGTCAGCTTCTCCTCATAGTACGCGATGACAATCTTGGGGCACCTTGTGCTGGCCTCACGAGCTGGAAGCAAGGCCACCTGATCCGTGCCTTTCCTGGGGTGGGGCAGGAGACGCACACCGCTGACAAACATGGAGCCAAGCATTACAGCGACTTGTATTTATCATTTAAATTCACCCAATTTGAAGGCTGCTGCCACTTCACGCTTCAAATCTCCGCCCAAGTCAGATGTTGCTAACTCCAGTCCTGAAGAGCTACTTATCCCTGGTTTCTCATAAGTCACACATGTTCTCAGGCAAGTTCCAGGACCAGGTGTGGCTCATCAGAAGCCAGATAGTATAAAAATCCTATTGGTCAGTAGTTCTCCAGGACTGGAGTTGGAGACCCCCGACACGACTCATTAAAAAATGACTACAAGAAAAACATACAAAAAATGCCAGGAATTTACGATTCTGAGTTGGATACAGAAATGTGACCGAAAACTTCTGTACCACTTCACCAGGAACATCAGCTCCCCTTGCTTGTCTGTGGATCCGATAATCCGCTCAGGTTCGAAATGGCTTGTGATGGATGCAGGCTGCTCAGTCTCCTGCCCCCAGGGCTCCAGCACCGCATTCCCATGATGCTCAGCGAGAGGCTGCTTCTCCGTCTGACAAGATGAATACACAGTATCACCCCCATTGCTAAAACCATCATCAAGGTAGACATTACTTCAAGTCAGTCATTAACGTTAGATGGCAACATCACTGACCAATGAGCTGACATCACCCAAACCACAATGTTAAGGTTACTGTCCATTATTAAAAAGTGTTCTGAAAATAATTACAATGATAGCAGATGATAAAGTCAGCACACGCAGCAACACCTCATCTGGCCTAAAAGCAAGGCTGTGTGCAATTTCAAACTCTGCATGTACAGCTCTGGAAAAAAAGTCAGAGGCAACTCCGTATTTTTAAAGAATCTTCATTGTTACACGATGGCTTAATTTGGGTTCTGCTGGCAGAGGCTACGCTGAGCAACAGAATGCTTCCAGGCTCAAAGTTTCTAAGACAGTAGTACACAAGAATGAGGTGAAGCAGGAGACACTGGCAGTGACCAAAAACCAGCCAGGTAGAGGGAAGAAGCAACTTTCTAATGCCAGATGACCGTCAGCTTATCCAGCGATTTCTCAAGAATCGTAGAATGACATCAAGTGACCTTCAAAAGGAACGGGAAGCGTTAAGTGCAGGTGTGAGGTGCACTGCTAGTGTAATTCAAAACAGGCCCCTAGAAGCAGGACTGAAGTCCTACAAAGCCAGGAAGAAGCCCTTCATTAATGAGAAGCAAAAGCATACACATAAATTGAGAAATTAATGAAACAAAACATTTTGCTGTGGTCTCCTAATTTTTTCCAGAGGGCTATATGCTGATTAAGCTGTAATACTATTTTCGTTTTGCATGTGGAAGTTACTTTGTGGAACTGCGGTGGAATAAATCAGCAATCTTCTTCCTTTTAAACCCAGTCTGTCTGGCTTGTTTAACATATCCGCCTGACTCATTTTCAGACCCCATTCTGACAAGCTCTATTCAGAGCTTCAGGCCACAGGCTTGTACTCACCTGTTGAGGTTCCACGTCTGCAGGCACCTCAAGCGGTTTTGGTGGTTGTTGGGATTCCAGGTCCTTCCCCACCTCTGTGTTTTTGGCGAGGCTCTTGAGGAACTCCTCAATTAGCTCAGGACAGTCCAGGTTGTCTTCTGGCTCCCAGGTGTTATCGGCACTGGAAGGACAGATCAGCAGGCCTCCCGTAATCACAGGAAATTCAATTACATTAGTCTGTGTGAAATTTGGAATTGTATACCGTCGGCCATCATGCACCATGGATTTTCCGATGGCTGTTTTGATAAATTGTGGGGTCGGCATAAGACATTAAAAGGGAAATTCTTGGGAGACGACACAGAAAACGTTTATCAGCTCATAAAACCATAAGATATATGTACAGTGCTGGTTTGGAGGGCGGTATGCGTGTCTGTTGCCGCCTCTCATTTGATATATCTTGCGTTTCTCAAATCTTTTTGCTTCACTCGCCATCGGGACCAAGCATATTTTACCCAGTTTTTCCAGATCGCGGGGGGCCTGACCCCTAACCCCCGCAACATGGAATGGTCGACGCTACGGTATTTTATGATACATGGGACTCTCCATCTCTTCAAAACTAAAGTGCATATACCAGCAAGACATCCTTTTTCTTCACAAGCCCGGTGTTTGGCTTGGCCCATTCTCTTACTCAGAAAAGCCTTTCCACTTCAGAAAGTACTCCACTGTTCCATTGGTGACTCTCCTCTGGATGATCTTCTCCACAACAAACTCTTGGACCACTGCAGTTTCCTCGTTCTTCCTATGTTTCATATTCTGCTTCTTCCTCATTCTCCTACTGCAGGAGACAAATGCATTTTGTAGCTCCATTAAATATATTTGGGATATGGAAAACAAAATATTTAGCACAATACTAAAGAATATAATGAATAAAGAATGGATAGTGGCAAAGGATTTAAACAATGTTATGAGGCAGCAGTAATTATTGCATTATTTCCATACTATCAATATGGACATCCTAGCATATGTACATCATATATGCGTGTCCTATAGATGGTACTTTTCACCCGATTCTTTAATATTTTCTTCTAAAACAAAGCTGTTAAGCTTTACCATGTTACAATAATATTGTTGGAAAAAACAGAACTTATACGGTTATTTGGTTAGCATAAATTACACCCCTTGCTAAAGCATCTCCCGGGGACACTTGGATGAAACCGTGTTTGAATAAAATATCTTCTGAGAGACAGGAGAGTATGGAAATTAATCGGGAATTTCCGCTTGGGAATAATGCAACGTGACTATCAACCAGCGTCTAAAAACGGCACAAAATCCCTAGCATGGAGAGAAGCAAGTGGGCTGCACTTAAGAAGCGATGGAACACGTGAATGCAGGTTACGGGTACGATATCAGATAGACAGACAGGACCAAGGCAATGGGATCAGACGGTACACTGATTCTTTAATATAATAGCGCCTTTGTTAGAAGAATACAGTGGTATCTAAAAGAAAGCCATTCAGAAATATTAACTGCAAAGGCTAATGAGTCAAAGGCTGCCCATTTGTTTCTGATCGTAAACCGGGTGGGATTTTGCTTTGAAACACGACTAGCCGACGAACAATAAGCTAAGAAAGCGCAGCTAGCTCGGCAGCTCATTGTAATGACTGGGTTCGGCTAGCATCTCGGCTAACTGCTTCATTAAACGCAGGAAGCAAAGCGGCGCTAATTGCAAATGTGCATATTTACCCGTATATCGTGGTCGGTGTGAGTCGAGAAATAAAAAGAAAAAAGCAATTCAACAATTATAATTACTTAGTTAAATTATCCGATCTGCAAAATTTTCAAGCTAGCTACATATAACAAAACTAATAAGCGCTTCTAAGCCAGATGACAAGACTGCGGTGTGAAGCGGCTTTCATTAGGAAAAAACTTTCATCCGATACTTTGAAATCTTTGAGCTGTTTCTCTTTGCTATAATTTACTGGGATACAGACAAATGCTACTTCATCGGATTCATCAGGGAGCAAAGTGTTTAAAGAAAACTTTTCACGAATGAGTTAAATGTGACCGGATGAAATGCTCGGAGGAAGTGGTTTCTCAGGGGAAAGGTCAATGCGGGGGAATAGCGAGGAGTGCGTCTAAAGTATTTATTAAAACAGCAGCACGGCGTACAAATCCTTATAGGAATATATAATGTATGTTTTCCCTTCACTAAAACACCACTAGCGTTAAAGTAATATGAATGTTCATTTTCACTGCAATACAAATGACCCGTAAGAATTATTGAATAAATTATTGCTGATGATCAGGTATTTAAGCTAGTAAAACGGTACAAAAGTCATAGAGTGGCATAATATGGGAAACTGTTGTGTAAATTAATTGAACGTGCACTACATGAAAGTCGTCACAAATTACACGCAGAATATATATCGAGAAATAATAAATAACAGATGTAGATAGCCATCTATAGAAAAAAAACACAAAAGGCTAAGATCGCCGACTAATTTAAGTTTTTTCGTTTTTAAGTCGGTGATTGACAACACTTTTGTCAATCGGACAAACCACAGAATTATACACAGCTGATGAACTGCTATCTCCGCTGGATATTTGTTTATTTATTTGCAAACTGGTCGAACGGATTGTAAAATACATTTAAATACAAATACATAGATTTCCCGCAAGGGGGTACTGTTCAGTCATGTATTGAAAAGACCCTTGTAATGAATTCTACAAAAATGCGAAACACACTGATATGACAGCATGTTCAAGCAGTTGCAAAGATATGACTCATATATTTCACCGCGCAGCTAAGCACACTAAAGGAAGTACATATACATGTATACATACGTATGGTGTATGACCTTTCATATAGGCTAATGCTACAATTTAGCATTTTGAATGTACCAGGATTCTCCAGCTTGAAGCTAAATTCCATAAGCAACACAAAGCCAAGGTCCACTGTGTCTGGATGGGGGGCAGGGGTCGGCATCATATTGATTGTGGAGCAGAATTAGTCATGCGGACCGGGTTCGATTGTACTTTGGTTTGGATGTGGACTTGCATCGTCCAATGGATGTGTGCTTCATTAGGACGTAGATAGGACCTCCAACTTCACACTGGTGAATTACTTTCTGTGTCAAGTAGTTTTTCAAATACTTTTTTCATAATTGTGTAAATACTTTTGTGAATGTTTATTTTGGTCTGGTTTCCTATCTCAGGCAGCACAGAGCACAGCACTGGGGTGCACCCTGGATGGGATGGCAATGTATTGCAAAGCACATATAAACACACGCTTCAGGCAAATTATGGACACCAATTAGCAAAACTGAGTGCGTGACTTCAGGGGGAAGTTTATGTAACACAGGAAAAACCTTAAATCTCCGCACACACCCAGCGCAGGCAATTGAATGTATAATTCCTTCTGCTTCACCTTCATTCATACCACTGCTCCTCTGTGTCAGAATGATATGGAGTTTTTCAGACATGCTTCTGCAGGCTGTATATTCAATACGCTCAGACTGTCCAGCCTGATAAATATCGCCTTTTTGACAATGGCAAGCGTTTCCAAAACAAACCTACTAGACAGAAATGTGGTGGGATGCTCACTCTTTACACCCTCCGCTCTCGGTGGGATGCTGTGTAACTCAAGGCCATGGGCCTCCACGCCCATGACTGTGCGGTTGCTGGTTTGAGCGACTATGTCACTGCTTTAGATTGACCCTGAAGTTGCTGCAGGGGCTTCAGATAAATGGGTGACCTTATGCTCTGACCCCAGGCTTTGCTCTCACCACGATATGCAAGTTTCACAGCAGAGTAAGATGGGGTATGTAAAAAACAAACAAATAATTTCTACTTGTAGAAATGGCAAAATACAGTATCATTGTAGTGCACTGGGGCTGCACTTTGAGCCAGAAACAACAGTTGCTTAAGCGTTTGATGTCATGCCACCAGTATTTGCTCATGAGACCTACAGGGTCCCTAAAGCGCTGATTAGAATCACACCCTGCGAAAGTGCTGCCCAGAGTCTAGATGGAAAACAAATGTTATGCTTCCTCTGGTCCGAACTACCATTTATCAGGTTTTCGCTGGTGTCACTGGACCCGAAGGAGATACTCCCCACAGAACGACATAGTGTGAAATATGCTTTCAGAATGCCCTCTATTCATATAACATTTTTTTTAATGTGACCAAAAATAAATATAAAATAGATTTAAAAGATAAAATGCAATATACAAAAGCTTGGTAATGTATCTGCTGATCAGTACAATTGTATATAGCCATATTGATGGTCATCTGTAGTAGGTACTGATTCTGGAGCAAAACTAGACTAGAGTATGTCTGTATCCAGACCATAGACCCAGGTTTTGGCTGTTCATCCTGTAAGACCTTCATACTCCTTGGCCTCATTGAGACCGAGACATTTATGTTTTTTATGTGGCTGTATTTTTCAAACTTGCAGCAGTAACATTTACACAGCAATTATGAATTTAGATTTCTGTCCCGGAGATTATGGGTTCACATCCCAGTAGGAACATGGAATTGGTTCTGAAAGTCTAAGGAATTCCTGCTGAGGCTGTACAATGTGCTAACAACTCCCCCAGATTACTGTGTACAACAAGAAGAGTGCAAAATCCAAGGAGGCATAATAAACATTACTGCAAAATACTACAAACAAGTCCACAAACACTAGGCCACAAATGGAAACTAGTCAGGTGCCCATCTTTAACAGAAGATGGAAAACAATAGTGATGATTTTGAATAAGCTTTAATTCTAAGGGATTCCAATTAGCTTTACGTAAAATAGTTACACTTTACTTGAGGGGACACAAATACTTATTAGTAACTCAATCACTATTATAGTACAAATTATGAACAAATATAGTAGAAACTTGAGATAAAAACCACATCATGATTAATTAACAATAAATAAATGCATTTCACTTGTATTATTCATGACTTGTTGCTTCAGAAGTTCATCAGTCGATCCTTCAGTATTTCAGAAGGGTTTAAAGAACTAACAGATACAGTAACAAATATAGTTACTGCTTGAGATAAAAGATGCATCATGATTCATTAATGATGAACAAAGATGAGAAGTATTTAATGTGTTTTATTCGTGACTGGTTCCTTCAGTAGTTCGCAAAGGTTTACAGTATGAACAGATATAGTAATGAATATAGTAACTGCTCCAGAAACATGATTCATTAATCATGAACGAACATCATTAGGGATCAGTATGTAACTAAGACTTAGTTTGTGGTTAATTGATACACAAGTAATCGCATAATATCACATTGTTTGTGCCCCCTCAACTCACCAACAAAATTCCCAAATCAATCCAAATAGGCAAGAGTGGCTCTGTCGTTATAACCGCTTATACTTTCATGCTCTTAGGGTCACAAGCATTATATCATAGCTGGGCGTAGAATGAATAGATCTCAGTAATGGACCTAACTAATTGCCATTTGCTAGATGCTGACATGGCATTGATTTAACTGCCGGCAGAGATGGAAGGCGGCTGTGGGGCATGTAATGTCCGGCTGTTCCTGACATTGCAGTTGATTGTTTTCATATGGCTGTTACAAGACTACTAGCCCTTCCTCTCATTCAGCATTGGCACTGTGCAGTTGGTTGTTTTCGGATGGCTGTTACAAGGCTAGTAGCCCTTTATCTGGTTCAGCTTTGGCACTGTGCAGTTGCCTGTAGTCACACTGACCTACAAGCGAGCAACACTGGTGTTATGAGAAGTCATCCAACTTCAATGGGCAGAGAGGAAACTTGTCTTTGATCTATTTTCCCCTGATTTTTCTCTCCTCCCTGTAATGAGAAGTTTTCCACCTTTGTTTAGCCCGTTTTCTTACACTGTTTTGATCTGATGATTGGTTTTCTTTTGGGGACCATGATACAGACACTTGTTAAACGGGGCCTTTTTTAGATGGGGGGGAGGGGGCGCATAACTAAGACAAGCACAGTTGTGGGGTTAAGAAGAAAACATCAGGGCACTTTCCAAGACTCAGACCTGACATAAATCCTTGCTCTGAAGTGTAGCTCCACAGCGGACATCAGAAATCTGAAGGAATTCCTGGAACAGGGCAGCAGTTTTCCGAAAAATGTACCCTGTGTTCTACCCAATCTACCCAATGTTTTCAGAGTTGTACCTGTGTTGTCAAACGGGATGGTTTTACTGTGAGCTGGAGGGATGTTGGAGCTTCCAGTGGTCATTCGAACAGGGCCTCGATGTCCACGGTTATCCTGGTGAAACGGATCTGACACTTATACTGTCAGAAAGAAGAGTAGAGCCCAGGTATATGTTCCCCAAGGTACACACAACATTACAACAGCACTCCAATGGTTCCTCAGAGTCCATTTCTGTACCTTAAACCAGATTAAAAGGTATATTTACCTACAGCTAGGGTACAATTGGCAGACCCTTGAAGGTACAGTCCGACTGACAAGTAACAAATTGGTATCTTTTTTCCTGAAAATGTAGGGGGAGATCTCGAGTGGTTTTTGGCACTTTGACAGCCACATTGTTTATCTCCCAGCAGATTGGTTAGCCCCTCTCAGCTTTGTATTTGACCGGAATGGTCGTTCTGGCATGTAGGAACATACAGTTCCTTGTCCATGACATTTTTTTTTCATTTATCCTCCAGTAGTTCAGCATCGCTGTGGAGACCTATCCAGAGGTGTCTATATTGTACTGTGTGTAATAGAAAGGAAACAATCCCCAACAAACTTGATACAAAAGTAATAAAAACAGCAGTATTTTGTTAGACACATTATGGTTTCTGTTTTAATTGAACCATAATGCACCAACAGTAATTAAACCCATATGGGCTCCAAGAGAGGGCATGTAAATTGTATTACATTTTGCATTTCACATAGGAACTATAGAAGTATAATGAGTGCATATTTGATCTGACATTTCATTGTTATGCTAGATAGAGATATTTTTCTTTAAATGTTTTAAATTTTAATGTAAAAATGCATACTTACAGTTAGATGCATACTTACAGTTTGCCTATTCATACAGCTGGCACCTTATGGCAGGACCTGTGAGACAGGGATGGTACCCAGTTCTGGGATTACTCCTTCTCCACCTCCATGCCATGCTTTTCCAGTAGCTATTGGTTCTTTGCTGTCAGCTTTGTGCAAACATCTCTCCCTTTTCTCTCCCTCTTCAAAGCATTCATGATCTTGTGTGTGGGATGCAGGAAGCACAGGGTTTGGAGTACTTCCCAATACCAGGGTTCCCCGATTCTGGTCCCGGAACGCCAGAAACCAAACACAGTTTGCTAATTTCCCTGCTCAAACACACCTTAAACTGACAATGACCAGGGTTAGTAGGTGTGTTTGAACAGGGTATTCTGCAGTCTGTGTTGGATTCTGGCATATTCCATGGCTGGAATTGGGCAACCTGCCATAATCAACTCCACTGGCCCCATTTCTAGGATCCTGTGAGTTTTACTTACAGAAAAAATGTTCTGAGATAGGAAAAAAATGATTGGTTCATAGAGATAACAAATCAGATCGTAGAGGACATAGGTCCAAACAACTAAATGAGGTGGGGCAAAGACATATGATTAGTTGGCCCTGCCTGTTCTAGGTGCTTTAACCCACCTCTATTAACCAATTGAAATTTTCTGAACTCCCATGAGCCATTTCTTGTCATCTGTTTATTTTGCTTTTATCCAAAGTAACATACATATTTCAGAGAAGGGTTAAGGGGCTTCCTTAATCACCCAATAGTGAAATCACTCTGCTGACCCTGGGATTTAAACCAGTAGCCCACCAAGCCTATTAACCACACCACTATGCATGTTAACCACACCCACTATGCAACTTAACCACACCCACCATGGCACATAACCCCATTATGGCTGTTAACCATGCCCACTAGTGCCCCATGCCCTCTATAGATGTTGAGAGCCCTTTCAATATTCCCCACTCAAAACTGCATTTTTGCCATATTCTGACTTTAATAAAGATCAGCCAGATCTAATTTACCAGAAAAAGCTTAAGTCCAGCAGACTAAATATTCACACTCACAAAATGTTTGAATGTAAAGTGTTATTACCCAGATACATAATATGATAAAAACGAATGTAAAAGTTTGCTATGAATCTGCACCGGTAATAATCTGGGTTCCCTGTCTTATGCTCTTTCTTTCCTTGGATACATCTGAGGCTCATCATGATCAAGTATTGGGTGAACTGTTGGATGATGGATGGATGGATGGATTCATACCTAAGAATGGTCTCCTTTTGACCCTATGGGGTTCCTCCTAGAAGAATAAGGTTCTCCAGAGTCGTAAAACCCTATATGGTTCAACTTAGTTAGAAACCTTATGTCTGAAAGCATGACCCCAGGGTGTCATGGCCGGATCCGAGCATGTGGCTGTGGTAAGGGGGAGTTGGGGGTGGGGGCCATGTCACTGAAACAGATGCCCAATGGCTGGGGGGCCCATTCTGTGCGCTCTGCGGGAAACTCAGGAGAAGTGCTGACAGATGTAAAGGGCACGACACAGCCCCCCCCCTCGCATTCCCAGGGGGGCTAAAATTGAAACCGGCGCGAGGTGAAACCTTGAAAGCTCAGGGCAGATTTCCTTCCCCAGGTCCTCTGCAGAAGGACACCTTAAGAGCAGATGAAATCAGATTCCTCTCTTCTCTGCTTTCTTTTCCTTTCAAAAGTATGAGCAGCCCATCAACAGGCTACTTTATATGTAAAGATTGAAGTTATCTCTTTTTCTGAGGTTATATAGACTATACAAGAGTTTTGTCTTCTGTTATAGTCAGGTAAAAATGTAAATGAGATTGTCCCTAATTAAAGAAATGTTATTTTATGACCCCCTTCCATTTTTGTTGTTACCGCATCCAGTTCCACCTCAGTAAAAAGTCCTAGGAAAAGCACAGTATGTATTTCTAATGGACTTGACAAAGACAGACAGACAGACCAGACAGATAAACCATAATATATTTTATTGATTCCAGCGGGTTCCCAGCAGCAAAGGAACATCCCTATACGTACAGGTATAAACACGTGTGAACTTAAAGGTGAAGTTCAAAGACGACACAGATGTTAATAGTATGACCATAAACAGCATGAGCCACGGGGAATGAGGCGCGGCGGGATGAGCCACGATGAATGAGCCGTGGGGAGATGAGCCTCGGCGGGATGTACCATGAGGAATGAGCCGCGGGGGGATGAGCTGCGGCGGGATGAGCCGCAGGGAGTGAGCTCCCAGAGAGGGTCCCATGGAACTGATGTGCAGATGCCCACCTTTGAGTGAAACCTATAAGGCCATTGGGAGTGAATCTGCTGGTCACCAAACTTGAAACTGCGTTTTCCTATTTATTCTGGCATTCATTATTAAGTTGCTTGTCACATTAACTGCTTTATTCATCCAGGTCTGAATAACTGAAGACTGAGAGGCATGCTTGCAAATCTGCTAGTGACATCGGGGGGCCGCGGCCCCCCCCCCCGCCCCGGGGGGGGGGGGGGGGGGTGGGGGGGGGCGGCGGCCCGGAACAACGAGGG
>JABFDZ020000138.1:18660054-18670828 GCA_019775955.2 Pollimyrus isidori | reverse complement strand
AATACAAACACTTTCAAGGGGACTGACTTCAGTGACCAGACTGGGGCACACGGGACAAACAAGTACGTAAATACAAATACTTACAAGGGGACTGACTTCAGTGACCAGACTGGGGCACACGGGACAAACAAGTACGTAAATACAAACACTTTCAAGGGGACTGACTTCAGTGACCAGACTGGGGCACACGGGACAAACAAGTACAGTACAGTACGTAAATACAAACACTAACAAGGGGACTGAAAATTATCCTCCTATAGAAATTAGATTAACATTCTATAATATTGTATGGCATGCATTATCAATTACCTAGAATATAATCCTGCTTCCCATTGGTTGGTCTGTTGGTTCCTGTTGGCTTAAATCCAGAAGGTATGGACAGTGCCCAGTAAAACCATCTACTCTGTGAATTAAAACCTTATTTCTCCCATCAGTAGTGCTTAAGGTAATATTCTGTTCAGTGTGGCAACATTGTGAATTTCGGATGAGCAATACACGACAGCCATTTTTATTGTCTACTAACCAATGTTCTTCTTTGACACTTGGGTGCTAAATGTTTGCTATTAGCATTTTGTTTCTTAATTTTCTTTTCAGAAGCAGTGGTGAACTATTACAGAATATGCCATCAGCATTTTAAAAAAGCATAAAAATTAGTATCTTAGGCCTTGGATACGCTCTTTGGTTTTTTTACTTATTATTTTTGGGGTGTACAGAATGTTTCCCGTTGCTCAGAAGGAGATGAAGTGGATGTAGCCTGCAGGTTCTGTCTCTGCGCACTCAGTGCTGGCTAGGGTCATAGCCTGGGGGTCCTGTGCTGGGGTCCTGACCGCCCTCTGCGGGTGTCGATAACCTCGCCCGCTAGCTCACACTCTCTCTGCAGCCTCTTCCCTCCTGACACTCTGCTCGTATGTTTGTGTACTGCATTGATCGGGTTACTCCAACAGGCTGAATTTTTAAAGAGTAAAAAAACTATACAACCATCAGACTTTTGTTTTGAAACATATGATGGCACAATATACTATGAATCTGTTTTGCTAGGTCCAAAAACAACAAACGACACAGAAATAACAGTTTTTTCTTGTGGTGCACACCTTGTGTGGCATCAGGTCAGATTAAGTCACTATATGTAGTTCTGTGTTTTCTTACTGTAATTAAAATGCTGTAAGTTTCCTTCATGTCAGTTTCTCTCATTTATATTTCGAGTTTAAGCTAAAGTTTAAAACATATGATTTACATCCCTGCTTTTTGTTATTAAACAATTCTTCAGCTGCAGTGGAGTTTGACCTTGGGTTTGATTCTCCTGATCTTAGTTTGGCACTTGCCTATACAGCCATATGCTCCTTGATCCTTGATTGTCCTGGTCATCCTTGATATTTTGAGGCTGGGCAAGAATGACACCTGGGGCTGTGTACAATCCTCTGTATATCTATTCTTAAGTAATGGAACTCTACTTAGGCAATGGAACATAAAGTCAAACAGGTTTGTGAGAATACAAGAATGGTGAAGAATGCATTTTGATAAACGCCCCATGTCCATCTGCAGATATACATCGCAGAGTACAGACCACAGGGGAAGCCAGAAGGGATACTGGTCATTTGATGAGGCTCCTGTCACCCCCTGATGTCCATTAGCACAGCTTGACACCGGTTGGCACAGAATGACTTGTATCTGGATA
This sequence comes from Pollimyrus isidori, assembly GCA_019775955.2. Taxonomy (NCBI): domain Eukaryota; kingdom Metazoa; phylum Chordata; class Actinopteri; order Osteoglossiformes; family Mormyridae; genus Pollimyrus; species Pollimyrus isidori. The sequence continues at coordinate 18,669,153 of JABFDZ020000138.1, read as the reverse complement.
TTTTAGCAAATTAATGAGGAACCTTCAAAGTCACCACATAGCCTCGGCAGATTTAACCTTCAGAGAGGAGTTTAGGCCCATGTGCCCAGGCTCTCTCACATCATTGTGTAACACATCACCTTATACAGACAAAAAACCCTGTTCAAGCACATCACCTAGCTTGAAAATCTTTAAGAGAACCTTAAAGGCAACATAATTCAAAATAGTGATTTTATATTCTACATAGAATACAGGTGATTTCTAAATTCAGTTTCAGTGCTCAGTTTATCAGTTGACAAGTTTTACATTTGAAACTTGAGTTGAATTATAGAAGTACTGCAGATGTAATTCAGTTGCTATTAATTCCTTTAACTTATCCTGTGTTGTCAAGGCATTTGTCCGTTTCTCATTGGTTGTAACAATCCTGATTAATGGATTTAAATGACCTTATTAGGCTTAACTGCAAGTGCTTAGCATACTTTTTCATTGTGGGAATGTCAAAATTTAGTGCTGGGTTGTATGAAAATGGTTCATTAAATGGGGGAGTGTAGTGAGTAGGGCTCCTGTAGGGGTGTAAACCTGACAGTTATATTAATGAGAGTAAGAGTCTTTTGTTAGATCATAATTTACCAGAATATTAAAGTCATTTGGTAACTTGTAAAGTTTTACCAAAAATATTTTTAAATAAGATTCCTTCCCCCCCTTTCCTCCCAAATGGAACATTCAATGGGCAGAGCCATGAGACACAGAGTAACAGGGTTTGGGGGGATAGGGGTGTCAGAGAAAAAAAGAGAAATAAAGCTTCTTCTCAGGCATGTGTAGCTGCGTCCGAAATCAGGACAAGGTTTTACTGTTGAAGGTGTAGCATATTGACATGAAAAACTCCAGTCACCTGTCTTTCAGTCATGAGATGGTCAACCCCCCCCCCCCCAACACAAAGTGGATCAATCATAAAAGGTGTGTGTGTAACTCAAATTTTTTAAATTGTGAAAGGAATAGACACCCTTGAAAAATGACATTAATATTAGGACTGCTTTTCAGGTTATACTGCATTTAAACAAAAGCATCTATTTTCACACATGGAACAAGATGTTTTATCTGGTTTATCAAGAAACATATATTAAACAATAAAAAATTAAGTTCCATTTATATTCTTGGCGTTATTTATTGTATATATAAACACATATACAGCTAGATACACATGTAGATATAAACACATATGCAGCTAGATACACATGTAGATATAAACATAAATACAACTAGATACACATGTATATACAGTATAAACACATATTTAAGCTCTAAACAAACTTTGTCATTCAGGTTTTTATACAGCGCGGCATTTTTATGAATCTCCCATTTTTCTTTCACTATGTGCTATATATCCCAAAACAAGCCAGTTGCCGTATTTAATAATTCATGCAACTTCGAGGACACAGATAAATGAATGGGCCCCATTTTCTCTTTCAGCTTGAGCTGCAAGAGTAATTCAGAATGTATTTATTGTTTAGCCAATAAATGAGATTCAGCTCTCGTTCTTGCATCATGTATCACATATTTCACCTTTCGTACAATATTGTATAGCTCGCGCTCCTATAATGTCTTATTCCTAAAAGACACGCTAACTGCTAATGTCAAGTCTTAGAGTGTTTATTTGATCATTTCAACTGAGCTTCTGAGATTCACCAAAAACCACTCACGTTATGTGATTTGATCATTCCATCACACCATTTCCTTGACCTCCTATATTAGTAAAGGTGACCAGCTTTTACAGATAAAAATTAAGAACTACCATATTAATGACATGGGTACAGTCTAGTCAGCAATTGTTCCATATTCATGCCTGGGGCAACTACTGACCAACATCAAACAATTTCCTGACTTAACCAGTGATGTGAAAGCTGATGTGGTCTAAAACTACTACATAAAAACTTAATTAACTCTCTATATATCATCCGTTATTTATCGTAGGATTGATTGCTATGGTCTGTATTTTCTTGGATACATATGTCCTTGCTTTGCTTACAAACAAAAGTCCTTGAAGTTGTCAACCTCTTTCCTATACGTCAACAATGTCAATTGACCATCTAGTAATCGTAATTTATCAAACCTAGTTAGTAAGGTTCGTTTTACATAGATCTTCAATAAAGTTCATATAACTTGCTACTATTGTTGAATTTACACTGAGCTTTTGGGAAGAAAACTATTGCAGAAATTGTTTGAGCAATTTAAGAGAAAACGTGAGAAAAAAACCTAATTTATTCATGCAGCTGGCATAATTAAAGCATAATCTCTCAAAATGGAAACAAGGCATAGTGTTAGTTACTGAGCTGCCTGGAGTCACGCTGTTCCTTCGCCATGTCACTGCCTTTGACTTACCTTCACTTTCTATTCACCTCACATGTCACACAGCGCGCTAAATTGTCTATCTCTGCCTCAATCGCCTGTGGCATTTAACACTGGTGTTTGCATAAGACAATTCCAGCCTATTACTCAAATATATGTATTACTTAATATTTTTTGCATGTTTGTTGTAGCAGTGAACTACATGTAATAATGTGCAGGGCAATTCCCTCATATATTTCTGCTAGATGGTAATCAAGTCAGGCTATTTAATGTTAATTTATTATGCATTGTAGTGAATGATACTGGCTGCCCTGTGTTTACAATGTACAGTATTACACCACAGGGAGAAACATTCCTGAAAGGTTGTACAGAGCAATATTGAAATGACCCTCAGAGTCAGCGCCTTCATCAAACTCAGGATAGTTTCTTAGCTGTGTTTCTCTGTATTGCAGCAGATCACAGTTTTAGTGATTTCATCTCTCTGTGTTGATTTTTGTTCATGAAACCAAAGCAAAAGGATGCAGTGTAATTCTGAGCTGACTTTTATTCAGGATGGGTGTCGCTGGGCACAAATACAGGAAGCACCTACCAGAGCCCTAGACACGGCAGAGTATGGTGGCTGAATCAGCCGACATACAGAGCAAAATTTGTTCAGATGTTCTAATGGTTAATCCAAGTATTTGTTTTGTAAAATGGTGCACTGCTTTCCAAAAATAGAATTATACACAAATTGGACATGGAAATATAGTTTCTCAAATTCTTTTCAAGTGAATTCATAATTAAAGAGAAAGACTAAGAAAAGGCAGGGACCTTGGAAGCTGTGGTCAGGTTTTTATTACCGGAATATTATCTGACCAAATTCCGTGTCACCTTTCTGAAGAACAGCCATCCTAACCTCAGACCCTGCGATGTGAGAGACACACGTCATGGTTCTAAGGGCACTTATCAGCGAGAGACCGGAGTACATCTGACCCAAGGAATACACCTGCCAAATGATTCAGGGAATCTGGAAAAAGAAAAACAAAGAGTGAAATCAAAAACTAGCATGGTGATGTCACCAGCAGCCACAGAAGGCAGTGATGTCACAATGGCTGGACAGAGGTTCCGTTATTTATTTATTCATTCATTCATTGGTGTGTTCTTTTGGTATGGTGGAGCAGGCAAGGACACACAGACCAAAGGTGGGAGCCACTTCCTGGGTGTGCCATAAAAGTGTGTCAAACTATTTTATGTAACATAGATCTTTCGTTGGTCGAGGTCTATGCTAAAAACAAATAATTAAGCATTTCACATTATTTGAATCAACTCAACTCAGTACTGTTCTACTATGATGAAAAATAACATGTCGGCATGTCTTGCTGTGCAACATCTGGACAGCATGACTGGCTCTGAAAAAGACATTTTGAGATTCTGAAGATCTTTAAATTCCGCTCTCCTTGGCCCGTGTCTAGGAAAGCATGTTTATGACCCTTATCTGGATCAACAGTTAGAATATGGATGGATTTGTTTATGTTACTTCTCATTTAATGGACATATTCCACTAAATCACATGTGAACACTGTGTTTTTTACCATGTATGTCAGTTCAGGAAGAGAATGTTTGGGTTTCTGCAGCAGGGGATTGCGGAAGTACACCACAGTATAGTCTTTGCCTGGACCTGCAGAATGAAAACATTGCAGACCATTCCAGCCCGCAGCTGGACATCAAGCTGGGAAATGGAAGTGGAGATGGGCTGACCGGGCTTTGTAAGCAATCTTTAGCTCTCTGTCCTCTTCATAGCTGAGGTCTCTTTGATGAGTTAATTCGGGATGCCGAACGAGATTCCCTTCCAAAACTTTAAATTCTGGTCATATAAAATACAATTTTCCTATATGGGATACTTTCATAAATCTAACCTAGTTCGCCACATGAATTATGAAATTACATTTCCTGTTTCGCTACATTATGCAACCATCACTTAGTACAACAAAGTAATCATCTGGAAGATGACGTACAGTGGGTATTTATGTTTTCCGTTCTGAATAATGACCAATATGAATACATTAATTTTGATAGCCTACTTATTCCATGTTTCCACTGCCTTCCTGGATACAACATTAATTTTCTCAAATGACATTTCATAAGCAATAAGTTCTCGCATAAGTAATTGGATGTAGCTACTTATTTCCATGCTAATAGCAATCCTTAAATATTGCATATTCTAGAAGGTAACAGATTATTTGATTTTCCTTGAAACTTCTCATCCGACTTTCTGAGACTATGTTTGTACATATCTGATGCCACTGGGCTGTATTATGTTTGTTGTTTATAACTCACTTCTCACAGTTGTAATCTGGGAATAAAATATGGACGGCACATGGCAATTATTCCACACCACAGCCAAATTTGAGCTGGGTCGAACTGTGCTACAAATGTTTGGCATAGTTTCTTGCAGTATCTCATTATCGTGAAACAAAAAAAAAACAAGTCTGCTTCTTCCATCGTAATGCGAGAGACGATGAAAGAGTGAGCTCTTATTGGCTCTCTCTAACACCAAGGTCTCACGCCTGCCGCTGTCTCGTCTTTCTGGCTGGCATCCCATCTCGCTCCCTGAATTGGAAGCCCAAAGGACGCCCGGCCTAGTTAGTCCTGAATTATAGATGAAAGGTTCGCCATCACCACAGACAAGCTGCTGGCTTTATGTAAGACAACTGCAAGGATTCGGGCTGCTGGTTCACCTCAGGACCTCATTAAATTCCAATACCAGGCACTTGTTACACACCGGTGAACCTGAATTCATAAGGAGTACCGGTATATAGACAGAGAGAGAGAGAGCACTTAATACTCATGCAGTGTGTTTTAGTACATCAGATTTCTTCATTACAGTTTTCATGTCATTTTGTTTATAATGCTGTTCAGCAAACAGAAATGGTTGGTTGCACTCTTCACCTCAAAAATTGTTCACCATTGTAATAGGTCCTCCCTTATTTTACTGCACATTTTTGTCTCCTCTCAAAAACATTCAAATGCTACAAAACCTATAAATCCTCTCAAAACCTACAAATGCAATGTGTTGGTTATCCTGGACTCTTTTTTTTTGCCCGGTGTCAGTAGTTATACGACTGCATGGAAACAGAAGGCTTAATAACTATGGATGGGAGCTTATGTATATAAAAAACAATTTTGGCACAAAACCTCACTTGGGTCTTGAGGGCCTGACATCACCTGGCATGACATCAAAAAACTCTAGGAACTGGAATCCACTTTAGCCTTGGTCCTGTTTTTCATATACCTGGTTGCAAATAGTAATTTATTATATTTTGTTACATGAGTATTATTTTAACTTAGATTTCATTTGAAAATTTTAGGCTGCGTGTGATGAGAAGATGGGAGAAGCGCATTCAGCAAAAGTGTTTGAGCAACAGTAAAATGCTGTGAAAGACAACATGTTTACTGAAAGCTTTTCAGTTTATTCAAAGGTAAATTAGGAGAGACTGCTATTATTATTTACAGTGCTGGTTGGATTGAAACATTTTTCATCTGCCGAATGGCACAATTAGGAAACCACAACAGAAAACATTTTTATATTTCACAAAGTTGAAAAACTGTATTAATTTCTTTTAGTAACTGAATATTTTAACATTTAGCACATAGTTAAAAATGTACATTCATGAACATAGACAAGGTCTTTATTGTACTCATTTTGCCACATGGTACAGTAGTCATGTCGTTTTGTCATTTTTACAAATCATAGCGCCCTCAGGACATGCTGCGAGTTGCTTGGCAGTGGAAATGCACACCTGTTTCATGCAGCTTGAGTCAGTCTTCAAGTCCTGGCCAGATTAAATCCTTGGGAGTTATCTACTGCCCCTTCTGACCATGATAGGACTCAACAGACCATTTGGTGCTGTGCTCCAATACATTACATTTTATCTGAGGTTTTTATCCAAAGTGACTTACAGTAGTGGGAAAATTACAGTTTACTGCATGCTCTGGGATTTGAACCCACAAACTTTGTGTTGTAAGCATAATGTGCTACTTGTTGAGCTACATGTGCAATTATCATTCCCTGTCTGCCAGGGGGAAGCCCTGATGCTGGAAGCAGCTCTGACACCATCTGTGGGCCCTGTTTCCTGACAGTACACTGTGGAGGGAAGATCTCACTACCAAAACACTCAATTCCAGAGGCCTGACTGACTTTTATAACGCCAGTGGCTCCAGCTCTGTCACTTTTCTTTTCACAGTATTGCTCTTTAAAATAAAAGCTGTTTATATACAATAACTGAAAATGTCTGTCATTCTGCTCTTTTACTTTCTGAAAGAGTGGGAAATTAATATACTCTAGGAGTCACAAAAAAATACTTGTGAAATTCACATGCAATTCATATAGATGTCTCACAAAAACATCAAGCGATTTTTACTATTTTTTTTTTTTTAACAATTCGGAAAAATACTTCAGCAGGTTCCAAGGTGATTCAAATGCCAAGAAAGAACTTAATCTACCCCGTGCACACTACGGATGCAATCGAAACATTTTAAGAAAGTGCGGGAATCTCACTAACGAATCAACTGTCGAATACTAATTCACAGGTTGAATTGTGAAGCAGTTAACATACCTAATTTAAGAAACCAGTTAAATAGAAAGTAAATTAGGCTGTAATGAAAAGGAAAAATGTGTAATGCAGTCTTGTGGATCTCTTCTCATATATATCCTTTGGCTCGAAAGTACATTCAAATAAAACTAGTGATGGGCTGACCCACATACAAGAGCTCATCTTATTTTAATATTAATATAATAAACATATTAGATATATCAACTTTATATATGATTTTAAAACTAAATTATAGATTTAAAAACGTACTCCAAAAATATTTAGTCTACTAGAAACATACATAACGTACTGTTCCACCTCGTTCAATTGTAATTCAAATCTCCCAAGCGAGGACACACAATTGGCGAATGCGTTCGCTTTGTTTAGTGGGATTTTCCACTAAACGCTACTCTGCAGATTATATGCGCATAACGTCACAGTAGGCAGAAGTCACTGCGCTTACACCTACTGAGTAACAAACAGGATGGCAGCGTTTGCATTTAGTTTTAATGCCGCAAACACACATCAATAATGTTAAAGAGCTGTCATGTGATTGATCCTAGACATAGGTTTAACACGAAATAGATTCTTTTTAGTGACTGCTAAAAACTAAATAAGTATCGGCGTGGATCGGCCACGTACGGCTGACACGCGATCCGTCTAATAGGACTGGATCAGCATCTCTAAATAATAGGTTCACACTGCTGTTCAGCGCAGAAATGTGGCAAACAAAACGCTCATGGGAGTTATACTTAGACAAAAATATTCTGAGGGCAGAAAGAACATTGAATGATTCAAAGAGATAACCCATCAAATTGTAGAGCAGGTGGATCCAAGCAAATAAAGGAGGCGGGACTAGGACATCTGATTAGTTTGTCCCACTTCCTGTACAATTTGATTGATTTCTATGAATTGTTCCTTCTGCCCTCAGCACTTTTTTGTCAAAGTAAGACTCCTATGAGCAATCAAAACACTCATGCCAATCATATAGACATGCATTTGACACAATTAAAATCTCCTGTGCTAACATTTATATTCCACAGTTTTAAATTCATGTGCAGTTCGACTGCAGGTAGCTAGCAAGCCAAAATCACATAGGTGGACGCAGTTCAAATCTAACATGCTCCAAGTATGTGGGTACAATTACAATACTATACATAATCACTGTCTAGATACAAGGGTGATGTTGAAACCACACAGATGAGTAACCCCTGTAAAGGCATAAAACCAATTTATAAAATCCAGTTTCTCAGTCCAGTCAGCATCTGCAGAGTACAAGTGAGGAGCAAATGAGATCTCCAGATGGCCCTCTAAGGCCCTACAATTCATAATTATAGCCCCTGCCTTCCTTTCATGCCTCCATTTAAAGTCTGCTCATTCCCCAGCAGGTTAGCTGGACTCAGAAGATCTTTGTGCCTGTTGATTGGTGGAGCTCAGTTCCTCCCACTTCATTCGATTTGCATTGATCCCATCCACCATTGGCTGTAGCTTCCTGTTCAGACTCACCAAAGCCTGAAAAGGAGCAGTCAGGTATGCAGCATTTAATCAGCTGATGATATAGTTTAGTTATGATACAGAGTAACGTGTGGCGGGTCTCTTTACAGCATGTACCAGCTGCAAAGTGCCGTACAGCTGTCAGTGCTCATGTACAGCTATCTGGATGGGTTCCTTACCTCATAAAGAGGCTTGCAGATCCCATCAATCCATTCCAGCTGCAGGGCGGGTAGCTCATCTTTCCGATTGCGGTCAAAGATCGCCTGCATTAAAACAAAAATGCCCTGATATAAAGAGTCAATGTCTCTTTCCCAGGATTCTTATTGTCAGATTTTTTTAAAAAAATCTCAGCTCTGTACATTATGGCTGTATACAGGAGTCTACATAAACCCCCCCTGATAAAATGTCTCCTTGGGCCCCCATGCCCAATTTTACATATGATTTTTGCATATTAAAAGGCCCCCTGCAAAGTGTTGGATCCCCTGAATCTGCCAGGGTATCTATACCCCTCTGATGCCCCTAAAGTCTGGGTTTATACACTCACCTAAAGGATTATTAGGAACACCATACTAATACAGTGTTTCACACCCTTTCGCCTTCAGAACTGCCTTAATTCTACATGGCATTGATTCAACAAGTTGCTGAAAGCATTCTTTAGAAATGTTGGCCCATATTGATAGGATAGCATCTTGCAGTTGATGGAGATTTG
>JABFDZ020000138.1:18627923-18649525 GCA_019775955.2 Pollimyrus isidori | reverse complement strand
ATGTGCATCCCACAAATCTCCATAAACTGCAAGATGCTATCCTATCAATATGGGCCAACATTTCTAAAGAATGCTTTCAGCACCTTGCTGAATCAATGCCACATAAAATTAAGGTTTTAAGTTCTGAAGGCAAAAGGGGGTCAAACACAATATTAGTATGGTGTTCCTAATAATCCTTTAAGTGAGTGTACAGTTCAAGCCTAGAATGAGAGCAAGATATTAGCAAATGAACCTTTATAATAATCAAAAACACAAATCATTGTGATATAAATAAAATTGTAATTAGATGAAAGTAAAAGAGCAGATACAATCTCATAAAAAGTATGACACTCCATGGGTAAATTTTGTAGTAGTCCAGCCCTTTTCCGTAAAAACCTGAACTGGGTAAGGACAGGACTGAACCTAATCCAGGACTTGGGATCTTTGTAGTGAGACTGCAAGATCTGATGAGAGAAAACAGCAGCTCAGCTGAGTACTATGAAATCCAACTGAATTAAAGGAGACCCCAATGTAGATACATCCTTTTCTGTGATCATCACCGCTCTGCAGACAAACACTAGCATTTTGCTACTTATTGAGGGCTTCGATTCAGTGCACGTTTTACCCATCAATACTCCTGGACAATGGCAAATACCTTTCTGAAAGTTTCTGTAACAGACCCCCTTAGAATTTCAACTGATAATTACATGCTTTTAACTGCATATTGCCTAGAAACTCATACTAACACTTTGTGACACTCGTGGAATGAGAAGACCTCAGGGCAACCCCATTATTTTTGATTGTAGTTATGGATTAACAATACTGAGGTAAGGTAAGGAACAGGCCCTGATTACAGTGTGTTGCCACACCCACCACACAACAAATCACCTCAGGGATGAGAACCCAAGTGCAGCTATGTGGCGGGTGATGCCTCAGCACCACACTATTCCAAACGGACCAGCGTGAGGTTTTTTCCAGTGGCTGGAGTCCCAATCCTTCCAACAAACCCCAAGAAATTCCCTGTAAGTTGGAGAACCTCCATACAGGGCTGAATGTAGATTAACATCAGACCCTGGGTGAAGCAACTGCAGGTTAAGGGCCCAACAGAGTAGGATCACTCCAGGCATTCATGGGATTTGAACCGGCATCCTTACAGTCGTGGGCACAGATCCTTAGCCTCAGAGTCACCACTCCGTCCCATACTGAACAATACTGAATAATCCTGAACATCTAAATATTGTTTGACCACACTAATTTGGCGTAAAAACACCAATAGCATAACTATATTAATGCCGTCCCTTAGTTTTCTTTAATGGTATTTTGCCATTAAAAAGCAAACAAGCAGCTATAAAACATGCATTTCACTGCCTGCCAGTTGGGTCACTGACTACATTGTGCGTGAAGGCAGCATCTTCAGGTCACTTTTTTCAAATGGGATGCATGGAAAAGGACAAACTGTCACACCCACCGTGAACCAACGATATTTCAACCTCACACTAACAACAGCACGGTGTGGGGTATTGTTGCAATGCACTCACTGAGCGCTCTAACTCCGTTCCCCAGTTACGTTCTGGCTTCCTGGCCCTTCCCGAACCTCCCGGCGGTCCTCTTGCCCGTCCGCTCCTCCCGTGACTTTCTCCGTGTCCTTACCTGCATGTACCGTCTACGTCTACGGATTGACTTCTTGGATTACCGACCCCTGGCATCCCTTCACCTGACGACGATTGTGGAAGAACCCCTGGCTTTTCGTGCACCTCTCAGACGGATTTCGGCTACGACCCGGACTCGGCTATTGACTACTCTCTGTTTATTCCCCAATAAACCTGTCTGCCTGGATTTCAGTGTTCATGTTGTGAATAGCAGGACACAAACATTTCATTCACTTTTGTTTCATTTTCCCATTCACCATCCTACTACATTGCAATAATATAAAAATATAGTTTGAAAATCCTACTTAATTTATTTATATTCCATAATGATTATGCAGTTTATGGGCAGAATACATGTGTATGGTATTAGACCGATCAGTATGGTTAAGACATTTTTTTACTGCAGACCACCGTAGGGTCCCTGTTCTCCTGTGAAGGACAGGCCCCTGCCCTCACCTTCTCGTCGTCGTCCGTGAAGGCAGTACCCTCTGGGCTCTTGTTGATGGCCTGCACCACTCCAATTACGTCTCCATCGCTGTTGCAGATTGTCATGCACAGGATGGACCGAGTCTTGTACCCTGTCAGCTTGTCAATCTCGTCACTGAAACGATGGTCCTGAAAAACAAACACAGCCATTCCCAGTCATAGATTTTATCACTTAATTGTAATACAGTATTTATAAAATAAATATACTGTACGTTATAGTAATACAAGTCTTTTAAACAATACTGAGAAGTGTATACTTACTCATTTGTTGAAAGGACTTCTATTACTATAGTATAACTAGTGCTATAACAGAACTACTGCTACTTTAAAACAATTTTCCACGTATCGACTAATATAATCTACTAGCATGATAACTTACAACGTAAAAGGCAAGTAGCATTTTAGCTATGAATACAAATCACTTAAACATCTGAAAAGATTATATAGTTCCATTGAAGGTATGTCATTACCTGTTTACACTCTTGACACATACGGTAATTAAACTATGTGGCAGAATCGGTGTTAGTGGTGACGCTGTATTATCGCTATTATTATTGCCTTTTATTAATATAGAAAAATCACGACCATCTACAAAAAAATGAACATCCAAAAACGAGTGACCTATCATTTCCTTGGTATCATAAATATTCCACATTACGCATATCGCTTATAAAAAACTGAACAAAGAGAATGTTCAGGATTGTCTGATCCAGGAGGACCGTCTTACCTCATAGGCGTTGGGGATATTGACTGTCTCCCCGTGTTCTGCCACATAGCCGATGATGCCTTTGCCCCAGGGAACCTGCACCTCGCTGGAGTTTAAGGTGCTGGAAGAGGGCCGGACCGTGGCTCCGGCGTGCACGTCAAAGAACTTGGACACCAGTGTCTTCTTGTGCGGGGGTCCCTCCACGAGGAAGAGCGAGCACCTGTCGGCTTCTACTAATATGCACACATTTATCAGAATCTTATAACAAAGGCTCGTCATATCCAAGTCATTGGAGATATCTTTTACTAGTTCCAAGAAAAACTCCCTCTCGTTGTTCTCTTTAAGTCGGTATTTGTAGTCTATGGCGCTGGAGGCGTACTGAGGTATACTGACCCGGGACTCGAGCAGGGCGCTCAGGATGTGGGCTGTGGTCGGCGGGAGCGAGCTGGCTTTGCGGAGCAGCGCGCGGCGCCGCACGCTGGACTGCGACTCCTGAGCGCTCACGTGCTCGTCGTAAGTCCGGTGAGCGGTCATGGCTTTGGACCGGGCGAAGTTCCGTCTCAGCTCCATGTGAGAGCAGCGCCGCTGGAGTCCATCGGGGCTCGTCTGCCACAGCGGCTCCCTGGCCGATCTGCGCTTGTCCTCGACCAGCGACACTTTGGACGGGTGATGCTCCCTCAACCACCTGCTCACCATCTCGCATTTTCCCTTCCTGATTAAATACTCCTCGAAGAGCTCCGGGTGGCGGTCCAAAAACGCCTCCACCTCGGAGAAGTCAAGCGCAGTCATCGCAGCAAAGCAGAAAAGAAGGGATTAAAATGAAAAATAACTTGAGATGAGCTAGACTACTTGTGAGTTTCCACTGTCCTGCCCGCCGGCATCCCCATGGACTCTGAAGTGCGGCAAATCAGGTCGCTTCATTAGCAAATGCGTGTATATTCAGCGCAGGTCTCTGCTCCTACACTGTCTTACTTGGCGCTGAAACATTTCATTCTGAACGAATGAATGAATGAATGAATGCGCATCTGTAGAATCTGCGGTGACTTAATGACCCTCTGCCAGCACGGCAGTTTATTCAGGCAGCCTGTCACGTGGGATCCAGAGGGAAATCCTGAGCTTTGGTTATCAGAAACACCAATGCATTTACTACGATCTGTTACTGCGACATGGACGTCGGTACCGTACTGCCCTCCGTATCTTTGCGCACCGGGTACTTATGCAAAGTTCGTGTACGCGGCACTATACGCATATATGTATATGCACTTATTGTGACTAAGACAATTTTCGTATAAAAGTCTGTTTAAACCATACGAACTCGATAATAATCAAAGGCTTTGGACGACAGCCACTGTAAAACTACCGCTGTCGTCACAAATCAACAGATGTTGCGAGTGGCGAATGTTGCTCTTTACGGAAACCAGTTGAATGTAGTATGTAATCAAAATCAGTATTGCAGTATTAACAAGTAGGCCTAGTATTGCTGCACTTCATAGATAATATTAATCTTCACAATCAATCTGTTTCACACCTATGTTTTATTAGAGGCATTTTAAAATCCTAATAATGTTTAGTCTGTTTTGCTGTTAAATGAGTAGGCTACCTAAAGCAGGCGTTTTGCTGTTACCATCATGATGGTTGCTAGCCCCTTATCTTGCTGCTGCGTCCCTTAGAGTCTGTCATAATAGCTGATTCTGTCAGAGAGCCGGCCCTGCTGTCCTCCTGCTGATTACCAGGAGAGACTCCCCTTTTCCTTCAGACTCTCCGAGATGCACAGGGCCCCCTCAGTACTGTGTAAATTGTAGTTTAAAATATTCAGTTTGTTCTCTGTAATTCTGGACAGGCTCCACTGCTCAGATCTCCCAGGTTCTTGCTCTGTGCATCATCCCGGCCGCAGGCTGAGGGCATAGCGGGGCACACGCCTGCACATGTGAGTCGCTCTTCTGGGTAGAGTGTGGTCTGCTAGATCTGTGGATCCAGTGTTAGCTCAGATGGTCATCGGTACTGGGCTGCTAGATACTTTGGTTCACTGTTGACTTCAACATGGCTTGTAGTGAGTTGTTGGAAACCAAAAAATCTGGTATGTGCTTCTTCTTTAATGTCTTACTTCATGACGTGAGTCCCAGTGTGTGTGTGTGTGTGTGTGTGTGTGTGTGAGGGGAGGGGGGGGGGTGGATTCTTACATCGGATTGGTATTTCAGTACATTCAAAAAAGCCTGCTGATCTCCTCTCAGGACCTGACTCCAATATGCTGTACATTCTGAACTGGCATTTCATTTAACTTTGTATGGTATTCTCTGTCTGCAAGAAGAATTCTGATTTGAGCAAAAATTGAAGCAGTGAAACGCCAACATTCTAAATAGAGTGGTTCTCACTATTAGGTAAATGACTGCAAAAAAATATACATGATTGATGTGATCTAATTTTGTATTGCAATCGTGTATTTACAATTTTACCTAGGGCATGTTCTAAAATCGGAATGCACTCATTTGACTTCCCTTTCAGGCCAATTTATGCTACTGTGATTCAGACTAAGATTAGTTCCAGTGCATGTGTTTGGAGCCTTCAAAAAGTTTGAGTCGTGGATGTAATTAATCAGTATTCATTTTCACACATATATCTACACTAAATATTGGGGGTGCACGGTATTGACAGTGTAGTGCAAAATGCAGTCTGGTACAGAGACTAGCCATTAGCTCACAGCCTGTACCAAATCCCAGTGCGTTCCAAGATCTCAGAAAACACCTCATGAGAAAATCCACGTAACAATAAACGTATGGGAGGTTCTCATAGTGATATTCTGTAAAATGTAATGTATTCATCCAACACTGGGCACCAATACCAACATTATCTGCATACAAACCTGCAAAGCATTCAAGGTAACTCTGCTTTAGAAGTTGTTAAAAAGGTTTAGCAGGTCAAAGGAACTAATTTCAAAAAACTGGATTACTGGAATGTGGAAGTATCATTCAATCAACCATAAATGAAGACTGTTTTATTACATTCTGGCTCAAATTCAAACACATTAACAGAATCACCTAAGGTGACGTTTTTATCATTCTGTGACCATTATTCAATTTTATCTTTTTTTGGTCCAGAAACTTTAATCATCACATTAAGGATAAGGTTAAGATATGTCCAGTAAAATGGTTATAAAATTAATTCATAACCACTTATCCTCAGCAGGGTCACAGAGATTAATCCATTGCATGGGGAACATGTGCTAGGGGCAAATCAGAGACATCGATTAAAGCCAGCAGTATTGGCACCAACATTAATGATGCATAATGCACTAATGACGTAGCAGCCCTTGATTTGTTGATCATTTGTTGATCCTTTTACTTATATTAGTGAATTAGAATAACGATTGCTTAAAAATAAATAGAACTGGTGACATGATGTGTCTTCATTATGACCTGACGGATGTCTCTATTAATTTTATTCAGTTTCATAACTGTTGGTACTGAAGTTCTCTATTCACAGTGCAGCTCTCTAACGGTGCAGGCTAACTCTTGAAGGTGAAGTTAGACCACATTGCTTTGATTGCTGATGAAACTAGCTGACATTTGATGGAAGGCAAAGGTGCAACTGTGGATTGAACTTCGGGGGCTGGGAACCCACCCATTCATCATGACAATATGATTATTTGGTGTGTGATTTAAGGTCTCTAAAAGCAATTGTCAAGATCCTCTCCCACTAACCAAAAAGGATTACGGCTTGATATATGAAGTGAACATTCACAAGGACAAGTTTTATGTTTTACGTTAAATACTACAATAGCGAGTACCTGGTTCCTGTGGGAGATACGTACATTCACTTGAGCAAAAAAGAAAGAAAAACGTTTTCTGTCATGAATGCTTGATGGCCTTGAACACAGAATACCCTTCACCTTTTCCCTGTAATGTAATAGTAATTTTGAAATGAGTTTATCGTCTAAACACATACGATAAAAAATAAAACGCATAGGAAACTCAGAGCCGCTTAAGCATTATCACATTGATCCTATACACTGTAAACAACATTTGTATAAACATCATATATGATTGACCATGAACTAGTAATATTTTATTGTATAACAGTCCCGCATTGCATCATAGCCAGCAGAACAGCAGTAGACGGTCCATATAGGCCTAAGAATGTTCTGTGATTGGATAATACGAGTTGGTCGGGTGCGTGACCATGTGCTTTTGTTTTAACCCGAGAAGGTCAGGGGGAAACGTAAGTGTGGTTTGGCGTTTTGTAAATTGATACAGGTATAGCGTCAGATGAGTTCCGCTTGTAAAATAAGCCTAATGGTTTAAGGTTATACGGAGTAGTTTTTTAAAAAAATGTTACAGTTATCTGTAACGCACACTTCTGGTCATTTAATTACAGCGAAGTGCAAGATTTGTCAGCGTTTGTAAAGACGTTTGATTTGTTTTGCGTGTTTCAGAATAGTCGCTGATTTAATACAATACGATTGTAATAAAAATGGTTTTGTAGGCCTACAAACATCAGATAAGCTGCATGTTTTCTTAAATCCATAATACATAAGACCTATCTTAGTCGCCGACGTAGAAGATGCATATCATTAATAAACAGGCCACTGTGAGCGCAGTGACAGCACTTGTAAATGGAGCCGGGCTCTCGCGCAGGAGGATCTCCGGTGTCCCTACCTGCGTGTCAAACGCGCCGCTTAAGTTTCATTCTTAGTATGGCTATGCAGTTTCCTTTGGGGTCAGCTAATGAGCTGTAGCCTACCAGTGACACACGTCAATGCGGAAAACTTAATGACGGAGACTTCGTGCTTGTGCAGAGATTGTACAAAAGCATATCGATTTCCCGCACTGTTTTAAATTATAAGGTGATTCCATTGTTATAAGTAATTTATATTATATATATAATAAATTGAGATTTATGGAATATAACTTGTTCACGTCATCTAAATTAAACATAAAAATTTGAGTTTATCCCAATTGATTTTTTTTTGCCCCCCCCCGACTACAAATGCTATGACAGGTAAAAAATGATATGCTTATCAATCAACGAGATTAAATTAAGTATCGCGTTATCGCACTATTATCATATTTAACGCGGCCGTTTTTTTATAACAAAAAAAGAACAAAAAAACAGTAGCCTATATAGCTTTGATATTTTTGGTGTCATTTACAGTTCCCATAAAGGGTTTCGCTATGTTTCACGTCACACGGAAAACATAACCCAGTATTAAATAATTAGTTTTAATTAGAGATTATATGGAATGAAAAATGCACATAATGAACCCAGTTCCAGGTATAATAATAAATGGACTTCTGTACTAAGTACTACTGATTCTAATCGTTAATTGTTCAATTTTTGAAAAACGCAGGGCATAAACATGACCGGAAAAACAGTGCTGCAAGTATATATGTAAGTTTTGGTGGTTGTGTACGTGTGCTCCTTTGGATCGGATTTCCATGCTGAGAAACACGATACTGGCCAGACTGTGGCTGGAGAAGCTGGCCTGTGGTTTCCCATTGCCCATCCCAATGGGTCATTGCAGGAATTCAAGCCATTGCTACTGATACCGGCCACAAAGGGTTATCCTACTTTGCTACGGGAGAATCTGCATACTCACACGTACCAGCCCCCAAACCCCACTGTCTACTGGAAAAGATTCACGCGGGGAAGACTGGCAGTCATCCTTCAGACTGCCGACAATGGATCAAGTCAGACCTTCTCTTCAGTACCATCAGAACGGTGCATATAACCAAAAAGCCTTCCTTCAGCTGAGGTATGATTCCAGACCTTTTGCAATGGCCCATAATTTATTTTAAAAGCAACATAAATCACATATATGTGCATTTTTCATACAGTGTTGAAGACATTTATTTTAACTGTTGAAAAAAGTGATGGTGGGGAGTACGGTGTGGTTTGGGCTTTGCTCTCCCCCTGAGGAATCGTATTTTGGAGAAGTCTCTACCTCTATACCTTTGTTTTTGCCCCTAGGGTAAAGACAAGCAGCTGCTTATTTTTTTTTATAAATAAAGTTGTCAATCTAGTCTTTCCACATATTAACATGGCATTGTGCCTCGTGTGAGTGCATCATGGTAAAACTCAATATGCATATTCACTGTGGCAGCAGTCACATCAGCCAGTTACTCCCCACGTTTAGAGGTTAAGCCGACCCACTTTTAATTTTGGTGAAATCGGATCTTTGCAAAATAACTGCCTCGGTACGATATGAATGTGTGATCAGAACACACGCTACAACATCAACGTAAAAGCATTTTGGTCGGACGAAACACAGCGCCATCCTGCGGTTGTGAAGAGTTGTAGGCTCGTTAACTATCGACGAAACGTCATACCTCGGTATTGAAAAACATTGCATCGACCGTATACTGAATTTAAGTGTGAATATGGGTTTCAAGACAAGCAATTGAAAGTTCAGCTTAAAAACTCGCGTGGTCTTTGTTTATTTACGTCATTACTACAATTGTAGTAACTGGATGTACTGTAGAATAAGAGTATTACTTCGGAAGACATGGGACAATAAAACCTGAAAATACAAATTCATTAGTGACAATCATAACTTTATTCTAAGTCATGAATATTCAGCACTATTTCCATGTTTCCTTCTTCATTTTATCGTTGGCTATCTTTTTATTATTTTACAAACCTTCCCAGGGACGTAAACATTGCACAGTATCACGACCCGACTTCCACGAAGAAAACTAACGTTCGCATTAATGACCAACTGTAAGTTGTTTTTCCCTACCATATATTTTTACTTTCATTTAATGAAAAATTGATATTCGAGTTTGCCTCTCTAAATTTAAGCTTTTTGTTATCATTAAGCGTCAAAGCAACGTTATCTGCTGTATCGCTATTGCAGACTTGTTTTTTTTATGGAAATAGAACAGCTGTAGCAAAATGTGCTCTGACACCGCTATACTACTAAACACTAGATGGAGCAGTCTGACCATTTTTATGTCATAGTGACAAAAGATTCATTCCATTGTAATACTTCAGTACTGGACGTTTTATGTTGGGTGTTTCTTTTTCAGAATCCCAGATCCCACTAAAATCAATATATGGTGAGTATCATCGCTGTGTGACTTTCAACTTCATTCATTAATTCGGCGATCCGCGGGCTCAGCTGGGCATATAGGTGTGATATTTCAAGTTTTCTATTCGACACTGATACTTGGCGCTGGGTCTGCCCCAACCTAGGACGTGGGGGACCGTTACAAAGCTCATTGGCTTGCTTGTCGTTTTCTTTATGGCATCAGGCTTTTGTATGCGGGCTCTTCCTCGCCTGTATGTATCTTCTGTCTTGCCTGCTGTGTCGGTACCCCCAGTTCTCAGGGTTGTGTTTACTTCATACATCATTTTGCAGGATGACATATTACTGTATATCTGCCAGGTTGATGTGCTTCTTTTGTTCAGATATTTTTTTCACCGTCTCTCAGACCCCTGTCACTCTCACTTCTCCCCCTCTGTACCGCTCACAGTGAGAAAGTGATAACTGGTATGACCCAGAGGCACCATCCATACCAGTCCCATGTCTCCCAGTTCGCAATGTTCCCCAACTTCTGCGTCCCAGCTGATCCCGACACTAATGTCCAAGCTGCGGCAAGGTCCCATCTTAACTCCCTCATCCCGGCGAGGATTCCAAAAATTACTGTTCTGACCAAAACCAGGGGTAAGGAGAAGGGACATTGAAACAATATAATTCAGGATTAAGGTATTTTAGTTACTCACACAAATTAAAATCGAGTCAGATACCAAGCTGGATGTGTCTGCTGTACTTAGGTGCCCCGTACCGCCATGAGGTGCTGGAGGGCCCCTCAGACAACAGGACACATGTGCTCACTTGTCCAGAACAACAGGGCTTCCACCATGTGAGAAAATCATGTATAATTTATTTCAGCAATGCACCTCTATGGATGTGTCCCTTTATTCAATGGTTATGGTGCCCATGTAGATCATTGATGGTGGCCTGATGATGTTCACCGTTCTATCTGTCTTCAATAATTCCAAGTTGAGGCCGGATGAAGGTCAGAAGTTCTACCCCACAGCCCCAAAGGCGATGTGCCCCAACAAATCTCTGTGCCCTCGGGATTTTACATCATGTGAACAGACAGGCAAACTTCTCCAGAACCTGGAGCAGTCATTTCGGGTAACCTCCTACCAGAGAGATTTCACAGGTAAGCAGTTTGAGTAAAAATGCCGATCTCGCCCCTGTCAGAAAATGATTTATAATTCTACTCATGCCGGCAGCAGATAAGACAGGGGTCCCCCATGCCATGAGAGATGACCGGTGCAGCCACGTACACAAAATATATGACTTCTGTTACAGATATAACAATGTATCAATGAACACAATCTACAGTCTTACTCCCATGGAAACACATAAAGCTGCAGTTAGCTCACCTTGCTAGCAAACAGCCTTAAGTAAGCCGTACCTTATGTAGGTGACAGCACAATTCTATACATATTTCGAACAGATAAGTAGCAGGATGCAGTTCACATGCACTCTCAGGTACACCAATAGATATGACTCAGGTACACTACAAACATCACCTACTGTAACACATCATGATACATTCTACTCATATTACCTCATGGTTATACCTCTTTGCCTTTGATCAATTTCAATTTCATTGTAGCTGTGCTGAAATTTCATATAAAAACAGGGCTGAGAATCCAAAGTAGGAACATTGAAGGTTGTGTATTTGCATGATGCTGTTCTTAGGAGGTGGATCCATGAACCCCAGGAAGCTGGATGACTTCCATGAGAGGACGGTCACTGGTGAGACGATCCCCTACTCGCTGCAGCTGGTAGGTCACATGCAACTGTCTATGAATTATTACGCAATCGAATGAATGTTTCACATGAAAAAATAAAAATATCCAAGTAACCAGATGCATTTTGCTTAATGTAGTGTAGTTTTCATTAATTTACTTTATTGATTATTTTATACAGTTAGTTATAAGATTAGATTGGATTAGATTAGATAAATTTTTATTGTCCAAAATGACACATACTGTAATTGCTATCAATGAAAACAAACAATAGATAACATAACACTTAATATATAACACATGAACATTTGTCATACGCAGTACACACACAGCAAATCCTGACACTCAGATTATCATAGAGCCTTTCACATTCCATCTAAAGAACACACATGCACCAAAATACATAGGTTTTAAAAAAAAAACAGGCAATGAACAAACAAACAAACATATAGAGTAATAGTAGCATGGAGTTAAGAATGTATCCAGTCAAGTTAAAATATAGTGCTACCAATAAAAGTTTCATTCTTTGTTCGTTACATATAATATTACGAATGGTTCACGAGGCTTTGGCTGACTTAGGTCTTTAATGGACCTGGGAACAAAGCAGTTCTGAGAAGTGAAACTACAATATGGATTTAGTGGTGAATATACTTCAGCTGAAATTATCATTGTGAATAACTATAATAGTATAAGTTTGCCTGAGATTTCAGTGCCGCCCATGAGTTCATAGCCTCCCATACAGTGGACATAAGGAGTGGTTGTGTCCTCAGAGATGAGAGTGGACCAGACCTTAACCATGGTAGCAACTCATGTATTATGTTGCTTCCGTGGTGACAAACAGGTGAACCGAGACTCTACTGGAACAGGTCTGGCAAGAGGAACAGGCAGCACCCAGACCTGTGGTTCTGAATCGGAACACGTGAGGAACATGCCTCCTGTCTCCAGCCGGATGGGATACAAGGATTCACTTTACAGCGAAAAGCAGACCTATGCATTGGACAATCATTCATTTGGCTGGATCCAACCAGCTTCTGCTACTGCAGCTCTGGCAAGGGTTTCCAAGGCAGAGCAGGGGTCCAGGCCTGCAGACCATGAGACGTGTGGTCGGCCCTGCTCTTCTCCCGTTTCCTCCAGTAGGAGGCTAAGGATCAGTCATCCCTGCTCCAAATCAGTATTCCTAGACCTACAGGACTCCTTCAGCAAGTCAGAAGCACATCGTCGCTCCCACCAGGCCCTACACGGTAGTCCCTTAGACCTTCAAGACAATGTGCGGAAGGGGAGACAACATTACTTCTATGGTTTAAACTCATACTACTTCCGCAACTGAACAACAGTGTCATACTTTTTGATACTGAAATTATAATTTGAAATCTTGAAACCGTTAATTGGCGTTATCATTCGGTATTTGTTTCACTTAAGTATTTGTTTACTTATTGTCGAAAAGATCTTGATTAAATAGTAGATATTAAACTGAAATTCAAATGGTATCTTTTAATTTAATATATTCCCACATATTTCTTTTCTTTAATATTGAATATATGAGTAGCAAATTGAAGGTGAATTATATTAATGGAATTATCAAAAATATGATTCCTTTAGGCTCAGCTAGGTGCTCTGATTTGCTTTATTCGGTCATGATACATATTAGTCTAATACGACCCTGAAAATTAAAATGAATCCTACACACACATAATGGTGAATATGTGTCAGGTTACCTTTCTATTTACCTATTTACAGTATTTAGCTTATATTAAACATGGGGGCGGCATGGTGGTGTAGTGATTAGCACTGTTGCCTCTCTGGAACCCGGGTTCTGGTCTCTGCCTGGTTTCATGTGTGTGGAGTTTGCATGTTCTCCCCGTGTCGTCATGGGGTTTCTTCCGGGTACTCCGGTTTCCCCCCACAGTCCGAAAACATGCTGAGGCTGATTGGAGTTACCAAATTGCCCGCAGGTGTGCATGTGTGAGTGACTGGTGTGTGTGTGTGTGCCCTGCGATGGGCTGGCCCCCCATCCAGGGTTGTTCCCTGCCTCATGCCTGTTGCTTCCAGGATAGGCTCCGGACCCCCCGCGACCCAGCAGGATAAGCGGTTTGGAAAATGGATGATATTAAACATGCATGCATGTATCTATCCATCCTCTACGGCTTATCTGGATCCTGGTCTGGGGTCAGCAGTCTGAGCAGGGATGCCCACACCTCCTACTCCCTAGCTGCCTTCTCCAGCACCTCTTGGGGGATTCTGAGTCATTCATAGGCCCTGGGGTCTCCTGGTTGGACATGCCCAATACACCTCCAAGGAGGTGTCCAGATGGCATCCTAGATAAACGCCCAAGCCTCTTCAGTTGGCTCCTTTTGATGCAGAGGAACAGCGGCTCAATCTGAGCCTGAATGGGAAGCTCATTTCTGCTGGTTATATCCACAATCTCAATCCTTCAATACTACCCAGAGCTCATGAGCATAGGTGAAGGTAGGAACAAGCAGTAAATCCCTAAAACCTTCCCCTGTGACAAGTAAAACAATTTACTTTTCATTTTGACTCCTACTGAACTACTACAACTTCCTGTCTGAAGTGTTCATTACTTGTCCAATGATAAGACCACTTGAAGTAATTTAACTCTGGGCTGAGAGTGTATGAGGAAAACCGCAGACCAATTCGTTCCAGAAAGTATTTCAGGCTTGTGCACCATCACAGCTGTGTGATCGTACCCTGGCTGATCCCGACATGCCTCCCTCTTGCCTCTTGTTCCCACACATTACTAATCACCTTCCTTAATTGCTTACTCCATCCCTGTGAGATATAACCATACTGCCAGAAATGATTGTCTTATGGATGAGAGGAAGACCCAGAGGAAGCAGGATCCGCAGCACCTCTGACGTCACATTCACTGTGGGTGAATTCACAGTAATTATGGTCAGTCTAAAAACATTTAACATTAAACAGGTTTTCAATAGGAGTGAGTAGGTTCTGCTGCACTGGTACATCATGATCCGTCTTCCTTTGTAAAGATGCACAAAGGTTCATTTAAGGGCCTGCACTGAAAAGATGCTTAGTTTTCTTTTTATGATGTACCAACAAAGAGCAGTAACAGGCCACCTTTTCCACGTATCCTCTAAAAGAATCTTAACGTACCCTTACATTTGGATCACATGTCACAGATATTTGCACATTTCTTAAACTCAGGCCATCTTCTCACTCTAATGTAATGTGACTTAAGCTGTTTAAACAGAGGATAGATGTGGTCAGAACAAGTTCACTTCAACTTAAATTTCACTTAACAACAGGTGGCAGTGTGTGACATCACCAAACCAAGAAGGTCACATGATCACCAAGAATTTCTCTCATCCTCCGGCAAACACACTTCCTGAATAGCAGCATCTGCTGTTAGTCCGTTATATTAGTATGTTTATATTTGTCATGCTCTGGTGATAAAGACACATATGTATTTTGTAAAATATAGATAGGGATTTATTAGAAAGACTTAACAAAGGAGTTCACTTAACATTCTCAAGGCGCCAAGATAATAGGCAGTTTCATATTACGCAAAACACTCACCTTACGCAGGTACAGGTCAACCCCCCCGCCCCACCCCACTCTGCATTTCTGGTCTTTTCATCATGTGGTTTAAAGACATTCTTATCACAAAAGTGGAGAACTTTCCGGTAAAAAGTAGGACGTAAATACTTCAAGGTTTACAGAATATTCTGATGGGAAAACAAATACACACACACACACACACACACACACATGTATTCATGTCTCTGTGGGGACCATCCATACTTTTTTTTTAATTGGAAAAACCCTAATCTCAATTTTCACAATTTTAATTCCTATCCAGTACCAAACCTTAACCATAAGTAAAGTATTGAGTTTGCAAACCCTATACACTGTGTAGAAGATAATAAATCTTTGACATATGTGTCATTGCATGTGCAGATTTGTCTCTGATTGAAATTCTCACTCCAGTCAACTGACCGATGTCGACAATCCTGCATTTGGTCATCACAATGCAATATATGCATGGACCCCCCCTCCACATACACACACACACACACACACACACACACACACACACACACAGAGTTTAGAGCCCCGGTTAACGGATATGGTGGCTGAACTTTATTTTGCCATTGCCGTTACTTTCTTAACCCCTTTGACGCTGGTAACCAGCAATTTCATTAACTGAACCGGGAAAGCAATATGGAGGACATGTACTCAGCTTCCATTTTCATTCAAGTGCATTACTTCTAGACTGGAGCGGCTCACTCCCCGGTGATAAGCTGTGTCCTTCTGGGGATTTCTCCAAACAACTCAGCACATGCGACATATAATGGAAACGCAGTCATCTTTGGTCTAAAAGATAACCAAATTCCCTGATAAAAAGAGCCGAGCTTAAGGAAGTGGATCAAGATGCCAGACATTGCTGGTCTTTCATCGCTAATGCTAATATTGTCATGACCTTGGTTTCATATCACAGAACACGCACCTGTCAGTGCTAAAGGCAATCGGGCAATGGTTTCAGTAGCTATGAGGGTTGTATGCACCCGTTTTCGCGCTGGGGAAAGCTGCCGAGCTGTTTGTAGGTCGCTCATATGTATTCAATTTGCATTATTCGAAAGGGCGGCTCGCGAGCATCTACATTAGTGATGTGTTGTCATGGTGACGGCAGGGGGGATACCTCCTTGTGCTCGTGGTCTTTCGGGATCCCGAAAGAAGCTGCGCACTACATTGTATATCACCGTAACTTCCAGCTTCTTGTTACACCCAGGTGCTAATTTCTTACTACGACAAACTGAATGCATACACTGAACAACAAATTTAACAAGCTACGTACAGCAACCCGTTTTAAAAATGATGCACGTCTTGCCTTGGTGCGTCATGATAAGCATTCATTATTCACCATGTGATTCAATTCGGTCATTCTTGTCCTGTATTTAAAAACTAATTAAAGCTAAAATGGTTTGCTGAATACTGGAAGTTGAAAATACTCTCTGGACTAACCAAGCAATTTTCACAGTATGTCAAGTAGTCGTCCAGTTTTATATTACTATTTATTCATTCAATTTAGTATATTTACCTAGAATAAACAATTATAATAATGAATAATAATACAAAGAATGATATGATACAGCATGGTGTGAGAGTAACAGTATAGGAACCAGAAATATTATAGGTGTATAAATACTATGTGTTACAAACCAAGCATCATTTATTCTGTTACTCCACTGGCATGATTTTCATGCCACCATGCACTTTGTCAAGAAAAATGCCAGAACTGTCAACACTAAAACAGAAGTCTGAATCAATTTTGTTCTCACCAGATCTCATTTAACACAGTCATAATTCACTGTAATGGTTCTTCCCATAACTACTTATTCAGCACAATAAGGGCGTGTTTCTGATGGGACCAATACATAAAGGGCTGGTTATAGAAAATATTTAAATCAATTAATCTGGGTCCCACCATTAATACGATTTCATACAACTTGAGTCGCACACATTGTCCAGGGTAGCATTTTGAGAACGGATGGAAAAACACAGTGATTAATATATAGTCATCTGTAACATAACTATGTAATAAATATAAGAAATATTTTAATAATAATGTATATGTAAAATAATCAATATAATACCCAACGTCAACTTCGGGCATTGGTGCACCAAGTGACTGTACGTCACGGAAAAGAAACTGTTTACCACCCCCAGCCCAAAGGAGCGACATCCAAATCGACACTCTGCAATGATTGGGCATTTCGGACGTCAATCACACTTTTCTCCGCCCCCTCTGAAAGCACTCTTATGCTGTCCCTTTGGCATTCATGCACATTTCTTGTAAAGTGGAGGACTGTAATTTATGAAAGCAAACTCGAAGACGTCAAGTATAGTTCGCGCACTTGTGACACATTGACAAGGCACAGAAGCTGCGCATTCAAAAGTCTTCCAAATGGGCATTATTTTATTTTTCGCAGCTGTCCAGTATGTTTTGCAGTCAGTGATTTTCATCGTATCGAAAGACACAGTAAACTGAATTACAGTAGCTCTTTTATATTGGACACAAGCATTTTTGTCCTAACGGGACTGACCCTTCCAGGGAACAGGACGGAAGCGGACATTCCGGAAAAATACCCATCAGAGGTAGCCTCCTACAGGCTAGGTAACTGAACTTTTGGCTTTATTTATGTTTGACAGCTGCCGGGTTTACATGCTTAGTTTGTTCCCTAATCGGCATTGAACTGAGTTACATCAAACTGGCCGCGGGGGCAGCGACCGGTTACTTAGCAACTGTCAGTGGCTCGCGGACGGCGGTCGCGAGGTCCTCCGAGACTGTGGTAGCTACCTGCAGATATCTACCTTGACTAATTAATACATAATTAATACTCCGCCTACCATCGTACTGCTTTACCCATTATGGCTAAAAGATTAGCGGAAACTGTGCGATTTATCATAGCCATCGAACGATCTTGTACCGTGGTCGGGTGATACAGACTTAGCTCGTGCTGGCAAACTTGTTCACAAATTTATATTTTGTGAGTTTATTTTTCTTCAGTTGCTTGGTGTTAACTGGCAGATATTTAACTTTATGAAAGTATAAAATATAGCTGTAGGGTAAGGTGTTGTATTAATAAGGGTGAAGAAGTAGCTGTAAATATGGTTTAGGAGTATCCATACACCCAGTAATGCTTTAAATATACGATATAGAGCGCTAGTCAGATTTGACTTTACGGTTAGAATCAGTGCTGTCGCCTGGACTTAGACATTAATGCATGAGGCACAGCTCTCTAATGATACCGCTTACCGTACTCACTTTGTAACGGGCCGGTTAGCCAAGCAGTACTGCAGCGAGCGGTGCATTTGCAATTAAATCGTCACCTCAGCATCCCCGAAACAGATCCCCTGCTTTGCAGCTAATTAATTACACCCTGATTAAAGTATCTGATGCTGCAAAAGAGACACTTTCCCTTTTCCTTTTCTGGATAAATATAGAACGACTAGATCGTAGTGCGTGGTACAGTAATTTAATGGATCAGTTAACATTTATAATTAGGGATATTTTGGTATAGGCCCGACGAAAAAATATATATATTGAGCCCGTGTCTCCCTCGTATACCTTCGTTGTAATTCTAAACGATAACTTAGTTAACTGTGTTTATTCCAGATCAAATTTTAAAGGAAATAAAACAGTACTATTCAGGGGCTGGCTAGATTTTTCCATTTACATCATTACTTGTCTCCATGGTAACTGATTGTGCAAATGGGATGTGTCCTATATTAGTTAGATTTTTAGTTTAAGCAATACAAAACAAATGTTCCAGATTTACATTACAAATGATTTAAAATCTGTCCACTGATATCCAATGTACTGTGATATATTACGCAATAACAAATTGCATTTTATGAATAGGAAGGTGTTTTGATTCTAGGCCTGGCTGTTATCTCCTTACAGATTTCCTGAGAGTAGGTGTGTGTTTCTGCAGAGTGCAGAGTCCTAAAGTTCCATTTTAAGAACAAATTTGGTTATTTTCCCAGATAACCCACACAAAATTTACAGTGGATTAGTAAATCTTCATAGATACATATGTCTTGAAAAGCTGACTAATGGAAATACCAGTTGCCAAGGAATGCTTTTATTCTTCTGGCATGTTGCATAATTAATATCATCTGTGGTGTGTTGTGAATAGCTATAACTGATATCGATGAAAACAGAATTGTAGCTTGTTAGTCTTACAAGATGGTGGGGTGAACAGTAAGGGTAGATATTTCAGGTTGTACTAGACCACTGGAGAACATGTTATAGCAAAACAGCAGGTACCTGAACACAGCAAAGACAAGGGCCATAAAAAGACTCTACTTTCTGCTTCTTGACTATTCTCAATAAACCTCTTTACATGAGATACTTTACCATATAAGATTTATCTAAGGTATGAAGAGAATATATTTAGCACTGAAATGTGCAATCAGCCTGGTTAGTGGTCACCTACAGCATGTATGCCAGGCAAGATGTTATGGAAATACAATATATGAAATCTTTAATTGTAAAAATAATGGCCTTTTCATTTTTTTTTTTTTTTACTGTTTTAGGACAGCAGTTGTTTGCAATGGAAAGCCAGTTACCATTTAAAATCATGCCCCTCATTGAATAATCCACCCTTAGGATGTTTGTAGTGATGTAATACTGCTTATTTTGCATTATGTGCCTCAATTTCTCCATTTCCAGTCATACCCTTGCTTAATTTAAATTTTACACAGGCCGATACTTACCCTTGAACCATAGCTGCCCAGGTTATCCAGACTTGCACTGAACTTTAGTGACAAGCAGAGAAACCACCAATTAACACCAAGAACTCAGAGAAAGACTAGGTTTCTCTCCAACTACTGTTTCCATGGACACAGACTGGAGGAGAAAAACTAGTTAGATAATCAGCCTTGGGTTGGTGATTCTTTTCACTTGATGTGTCAGAAATTTAGTCAGTTGTTACTCTGTAAATACATATGTTTTTTGTAAGATTCTCTTTATAACACCCCCTGACCTCTTTGGCTGTATGTGATCACACCCAACACTGAAACATCAGTCACTCAGCATATCATCATAGACTGTGACAACATACACAGTAAGAGTTTCGGTTTGCATTTTTTTCTGATTGTGCTTTCCTTTTATACCAGTAGTAAGAAGTTTTGGGAAGTGGATTTTTTAAGAGCAGCATTTTTGGAGTCTAGGGGGCTGTTTTGTTTGTTATGAGGCAGCTGGACACAGGAAACATCATAAGGGGCGGAAATTGTGTAATGGTTTGCAAGCAGAATGATAATAATTCTCAAGCAGTTTTCTGGAAACCCTCTAATCACCTGACAAAACAATCTCATTGATATGCAGAGATTGCAAAGTGCTTGCCATACGATCATGCTAAGCGCCCCTATAAATCTGCCTCAAAACCAGCTGCCTGTCTGGTGGCGTGGCATGCAGGGAGGAAGTTGACTGTGAAAAGGATGGTCATTGTTGGCTGTCATGCATGCAAAAGGCTGTGGTGAATAATGCAGCATTGTCTGTGTGTACAGATCTCTTAGATGGATGGGTGCCTCTGCCTTATTAAACTCCTACTGTGGCTCACAAAATGTGTGAGCGTGTTATTTTGGCAAATGTGCTTTTAAGAATGAGCATTCCTTTACAGGGAGATCAACTTTTCCTCAGACTACAAGGGGATATAATATAGTGGATTGAACCCGTTGTGTGTCTGATCCTGTTGGTCTGATTTGCTTTTATTTTGCCATTGCAAAAAGAACAGGGTGCAACTTGCTCATGAAGGAACTAAATGAGAGCAATAGCTTGCAGACTTTGCCTATGGATCTTAGTTTAGGAACGTCCAATCTGAGCAACTCATCAATATAAATGCATCTTATATCATCAGAATCAGAAACACTTTATTGATCCCGGAGGAAATTGCTCATGTTACTACTAAATGGTCACACAGAGAAACAAGACAAGAACATAAAAAAGAATATCAGATATACGTATAATATATCAGATATAAGTATCAGATATCAGATATACGTATAATATATCAGATATAAGTATCAGATATAAGTATCAGATATAAGTATGAGACACAGAGCAGTAGTAAACATGCCGCTGCAAAGCTTGTGCCTGCGCAGAAAAAAATAAATGAACTGTTGTAAAATAAGTGTATTATCTATCATTCTATTAATGTATATCAGATAATAGAACATTTGTAAAAACTGGCCTTAATAGCTAATTATTTAAATAATCAGTTTACCTAATCTTGGAGCCTGAGACAATTATGGGAGAAGGACATTGGTGTGATACCAGCATGCAAACAGATAAGTAAAGACAAATTGATAAGATGAGACAAGATAAACTTCACTGATCCCAGGGAGGAATTCTTAGTGAATGATGATGATGATGGATCAAATTGCAGAAATATTTAATGAACCTATACTAACTCCAGTAACACGGATATTTATTTAGATTAAAGGGCTTAGGGTCATTTATGTTTTCGTTAGGCATTTGG
>JABFDZ020000138.1:18548782-18567778 GCA_019775955.2 Pollimyrus isidori | reverse complement strand
CCCTGCCATTCTGTGATCGGCAGGAATCGGCAATCGGCAGATCATGATCTTGGTGATCGGTAATCGGTGATCGGCTCAAAAAATGCTGATCGGAGCATCTATACATATCTCCATTTGCTCACGTTCAGCACGGCCTCCTGAAGTGTCACACACTACGAGTAAGAGGAAAGCAAGAAAAACCATCAAAAGGAAGAAAAATCACAGCCAGCTTTCCAACGGGGAGATCTCAAACTGTACAGATGTCTTGCCACGTGCAGGGCTTTGGAGGGAGACTGGGGGGGGGGTTATTATGTTTCGAAGAGCCCCTCCCACAGAGACAAATGGCTTCAAAGCCCTGTGGCAGCAAAGCAGGGGAGGCAATCACATTACGCTCCTGGCCTGGGGAGGGAGCGAGAGAGGGAGGGGTATGGGAGAGGTTTCCCCAGCCTCCCGCCTCACACTCTCACACCTCCTGCGCTTGTCTCCGTGTCGCTGTATCCCTGCTTATCATAAACAGATGGGCGGATTATCCTGCCTACAAATACATCTAATCCCGACTAAAATGGCTAAAGGCACCTTTACAACCATCCCGGTTACAAAAGCGTAAAATATCATAAGCTTTTTGTTATTTAATAGCCCCTATTACTTACTGCACCCGTGGACACCCCCCCCCAGCAACACAATATCACTAATGACACAGGTTAGCGTCAAGAAAAATTTAGTGATGTCTTTCCCAAACGTTTGAGCAGACATGTATCAGTCAGGCAGAAAATATCCATCTCACACGTTTCTTGCCCCTTTATACAGTGCTGTGTCTCATCTGAAGGCAGCAAATTAAATATGACTGTGATCAAATTAACTAACACTTAAAAGGTCTGCAATCAGCACCTTAACCAGCCATGAAGCTGATCACACCAAATGGTGACCTCGGGGTGATTGAATTCTGAAGGTTAAGGGGATTCATCCTGAAGAGTTTTCTTTTCGTCTTGAAACACAAGGGACAGGACAGACGTGTGTAGATGCAGAAGAAACATATTAAGGTCTTTCCCATGGCTAAAGACAGAAAGGTGAGAATGTCTGCCAGGATGTGCAAAATTTCTGCAGGTGATTCAGTAAAATGGCGCATGCCAGATCACTTGTTATTTCCCGATAAAAGTAAGGAAAGGGTTAAAAGATTACATAAACCAAACACCCAGCACATTAACTGCTAATCCTATTAAAAATTCACAGGTTTTTACATAACTTTGTACTATGGATGACCCACTGCATTAACAGGAGACCCGAATAGATTTTATATTTGTATATTTATGATTTATTATGTAAATTATGTTAAGTGCAGATACCACAAGGAATGGTGTTAGAGCCACAGAACACAATCTGAATAAAGTGTGAACAAATAAGAGAAAATTATGTAAAAAACAGAAGAACTGCCCGTACTCTGGAGCAGACTGTCATCCTGTAGGAGAATCACCATTCCACTGGACCTGGCCTGCATGAGAACAGAGTGCAGATCATCCACAGGGAGATTGAGGAACAGCAAGATAGTAGGAAAAGCCAATGCTCTGTTCCTCACGTCAACCCAATGCTCTGTTCCTCAGCTTTGCAAACCTCATTACATAATGGCAACACCACAGTGCAAGACAAGACCCCTGGCCCAGCCGCCATCGACACAGATTCCATCAGGTTCACCGTCACGGAGTGAGTCTCAGCAAGCACGGAATCCAGCCCAGAGGAGGGCAACCATCAGACTGGCATGGTCACACAAAAGGGACGGAATCCAGCCCAGAGGAGGGCAACCATCAGACTGGCATGGTCACACAAAAAGGACGGAATCCAGACCAGAGGAGGGCAACCATCAGACTGGCATGGTCACACAAAAGGGACGGAATCCAGACCAGAGGAGGGCAACCATCAGACTGGCATGGTCACACAAAAGGCTGCCCTGCCATGTGGCGGCACGAGAAACTACCCGCGTTCTGACCGTGTTACTTTTAAATGAGAAAACCAGAACCGGCATTAACCCCAGCAAGCCGGCCCCTCCAAGTGACGTTCAAAGGCTTTTCACATCCCAGGTCTGGAATTCTAGTACAATTAAAGCTCTCATTCCACATCGCAACAGATAACTGGACTGGTTAACATTGTATATACACACACAACACATTACTCTAGACATGCGCAACACCGTGTGCTATGCACGATCTTATGGTCAGACTTCTCCTGCAAGACACCCTATTACATTATTGAACAGATTCTTTAATCCAAAGGAATCTTTGAAGTAAAAATCAGGGAGCAGGGTCAGCCAGCATCCCCTGAGCAACAGGACTTAGCTCAAGCACCCAACGGCAACATCACTCTGCACCAGTGACCTTCCAACCGCAAGCACACAGACCCACACCATCCCTCATCTACTGCAAGTTTTCAACCAACAATAAGTACCCACACAGTCCTGGCTGTAGATACAGGAACCCACACTCTCCCAATCAAAGAATCTTCTTCCATAGATCAGGACAAAAGCCTTGCTCACTTTCAACATTTAAGAATTCAGTCCCAAGGAAAACACACCTAGACTTTTTCACTGCACTGTGACTGATCAGTTTTCACCTTCATGCACGCGTTTTGTGGGACAGGAAAACTTTCCAAGAAAGTTTCACGGTGAACGCCTACACTCTGGCTCAGGGGCCATGAGCAGAAGATAATCATTAAACACGGCTCCACCAACTGAGCGGTCAGATATGCCATCCAAGCAGCTTACCCGACGTGCACCTGGCGTTGGCCACCGTCATGTCTCCCGTGCCAGAGGATGATGTTGCGGCAAGAGGCTCAGAGGGCAGAGGGGACCAGGCAGCAACTGGGCCGGTCTCCGCTCACGCCGACAGAGCTAGAGGACGTAGAGACCCCACGTCAGTGAGGAGGCAGGGCATCCGGCATGAGACCAAGCCACACCCCGTGTCACGGAAGGACGGTTTTTGTTTCCTAAAATGACATGAGCACCACCATCCTACATGCTGCCGTGTGTCTCTGCAGCACATGATCCTCAGGGCATTTCAGCCATATAACAGCACTGCTCCTCATGCATGTCCACAACTGAAAACAAAACTCTACAAGTTCATAATCTCAGGACTCAGTGGGGTATTACTGATGCATACAAAATTATTGCTATGCAAATGCACCCTCGGCCTCTACTGTAAAGGACAGAGAAACTAGGTTCTGTTTGTAATGAATTATGCAATTCAATTCACGTTGAATCATATCATAATTTATAATTTATGGCACCTCATAGGAACTGGCAGGGACTCCTGGGTAACAATTGCGATACGGCATTAGCTATGCATCAGGTGACCCCCACCGACCATGTGACAGGTCCCTGGGGGGCCGAAACCGGAGCCCAGGCAGACAACAGGCGTGCCAAAGAGATGCTTAAACAGAGCATCCTGATTTTGGTGTGGATAGAAACAGTTTCACACCTGATCCCAACGGTGGTGAGGTTAGGGGCTGAAAGGCAGCATTTAGCAGGTGCTTTTATCCAAAGTGACATACGTTTATGAGAAAGCAGATGGGGGCAAAGGAGACATTTCTCTGCCAACATTGGAGAGCAAGCCACTACCCCCCCCCACAACTCAAATGAAATTAACAGAAATATACAATAAATAAATGAGAGGGTGTGATTAAACACAGTATAAAAGTACTATACTGTCATTTATTGGCCTTTTTAAAAATATCACGTTTTAATGTCTTGGTTCTCGGAAGTGTTTTTCCCCCTAGGCTCCAGGAACTGATATCCAGTGACAAGCCAAAGGTCCCCCTTTAAAGTGTCACTGGCAGCTCCTCAGAGGACAGTTTGAAGCGAGTCACAACGGGTGGAGAGGGAGGGGTCGGTAGGCAGTGACCTCGGGTGCCACGTGAGGGAGGGGTCGGTAGGCAGTCGGCGAGCAAGGGGTCGGTAGGCAGTGACCTCGGGTGCCACGCGAGGGAGGGGTCGGTAGGCAGTCGGCGAGCAAGGGGTCGGTAGGCAGCCACCGCGGATGGAGAGCAAGGGGTCGGTAGGCAGCCACCGCGGATGGAGAGCAAGGGGTCGGTAGGCAGCCACCGCGGATGGAGAGCGAGGGGTCGGGAAGGTGCTGGCTAGCTCGACAACAGTGGAGATAACGGTATCAAAGGGGGAACAGATTCGCGCTGACAATTATCCGGGATCTGCAGTTCATTTATGCAGCTCAGCAAGTACATATTAAAACAACAGGAACCTTAAACCAGATGATCTAACCATTAAATCACAATTAAAAACATCCAAGTCATACAACTTCTCTGCATTACCAAACATGGTTACCGTTTCAGACAAGTAAGCAAGCATGTTAACGCCATGATAAACCTTTTTCCCATGTATACAGACAGTTGTTTACGGATATATTAATTTTGGATGCTGGCTTGAAGCTGAACAGCCCTGAACTCGCACTGAAACACCCGAAGCTTAACCCTCCGCATCATGCCATTCCCCAAGTGCATCAAATCAGTCTACAGAAATCACCAATAAAGTTTTGCTTCCTTGATCCTCCACAAAATCCTTAGAATGGTCACTAATCCCAATCACAAGGATCGGCAGATGCACAGACTTCCCCATAGAGGGGGCCCAGCATGGAAACCTCACCCCCCCTTGCCGTCCGTCCTATGAAAGACAAGGCTCACTTTCGACCAGAAGTTTAACATTTCCCCCACATATCGAGTCTGTTTTCTCCTTCTTTTTATGGCTTAACACACTCAGCAGCTCATATTCCAGAACATTCACATACACCTCTGGAAACTCACCCTGGGCTCTGTACCCTATTCCAGGAGACGGCTCCGGAGCCCTGTAGCCGAGGAGCTTCTCATCCGGCGCGCCGTGTCTCAGCCAAACCTGCAAAGGGGAAGATCAAACCAGTTGAACGGCCTAGCCACAGAGAAATCGTATACGTACATATTCACGCACGAGGAACAGGAACCGGCGTGTGCTAGAACAGTGGCGTCACACACATTGTTAAAGGTTCATCTGACGGCATCTCTGGCCCTAGACACCAATCACTGTACCACAACCAAAGAATGGTACAGTTAGACTAACCATGGACAAATACAGCTCTAACTAAACATTATTTACGGTTAGAGCAATTCGTGTGAGAGGGTGTGTGTGTCCCAGTATGTTCTGAGTTTGCAAATGTTCGTGTTGCGGCAATAAAGACCACATGTTTCTGGACAAGACCCATTCCCTGCGAATACTCAAGAAAACCTCACAGCTAAAAAGCTGAAAACCTCTCAGTAACCACACAGTGTCCTAAAAAAAAAAAAAGTGGGACTTCCGACCGGCTGCATGGGGAAAACGGAATAATTAAGAGAGAAAAACAGAGATCAAAAGGCCAGAGAGAGCCTTCTGCTAAAACAGCTTCTCAGCTCGGGAGTTTAAGCACGGTAGTGCAAAGTCCGGGCAGCAGCAGCCCTCGGAGCTCACTTGGAAATGGGACATTGCTTTCCAGAGGGGCTGACCGAGCAAGACAAAACACCAGGGAAGCCCGACTGGCACACTGGACTGCACTCGCAGTCACGTCACCTGACGGATAAACAGCTTTGCCCTCATGCCCATCTGCTGACAGAAATGATGGGGGTCTCATTCCCTAAGAGACGCTGGACAGACCAGACAGGACTAGTCAGTCACACCACAGATGACTGGCAGCCCTTTCAGAGATAAGGGCAAAGGAATAAAATGGCATGATCATTCCTGCCAGACGGATCTGGGATTATCCTTTCAGTGGCAGGAGCTCGACAGACGCTCCTACAGTCCTGTCAGATTTGGGTTGTTCGCAGATGGCTAAATCTCACCTGCTTTTTTTTTTTAAGATCAAGGTTTTAACTCCTGATGATATCAGAATGGTAATCTCGGCTGAACTCCACGTTCTCACCAGTAATTTACAAATGTAGTCATGGTCACACGAAAAAAAAAAAACTGCTTTTGAGTTTACCGACATTGTTTCCAATTTTCAGTTTGCCTGTTTTCTGCCGAACTGAACCGAAACAATTTCAACAAAAGCAAACAAACAAACAAAAAAACACTCAAACATGGGCACACGTACAACTCCTATTTATTTACCTATAAATAAATATTTCCCGGGCATCAGAATCAGCTCCACAGGGAACCAAACTCCCGCCCAAATCCAAAGCTGGCAAAAGTCACATTGACTAGATTCACATCTACAAATCCTACCCCAAACATTCATGCGACCCCAGCAGAATTTGCAGCACCTAATGCGACCCACCAAAGGAAAGCTGCGACTTTGACTTATCGAACCACTGCTTTACCAGTCTTCAATTAACAACCGAGATCAACAAGCCCCCTGGCCTCGCCCTCCTACTCACGTGAAGCCTGTGTGTCACCCGTTTATACTTGTCATCCGGCGCTACTTTACGGAAAATTATAGCTTTCCGATCAACAGTAGCAATTACGCTCTTACACAACACTGCCTGTGCGTAACAAGCGACTTTAGATTTACTTTATCTGCCAACGATGTTCAATTTTGATGGCGCAGATACCGGCTGACGAATCCTGCGCCATCAGCGCCGCGGGGGTCGAGCCCCAATCATGCCCCCGGCTGCCATCTCCCCCAAGGTAACCTCCTCTGGGGTGGGTCCACCTTCGTGCCCCCTTCTCCAGGGTCCCAGGTGCACAAGCCCGGATCTCTCCCCGTTAGCCAGTTGCATCACTATCTATTTGTTCAGCCAATGGTTCAGCTCAAAGCAAACTTCAGTGCGCTGTATTTCAAACTGCATCTGTTTAGACAGCTGGGTCTCCAGAGACAGGAACTCCTAATTAGGTCCTGACTAACCAGCGAAATAACCGCAGTCCTATGAGAGGGGAAAAAAACAACAGCGGGGAGTAGAGTGTCATGCACCTAGTACCAGGTCACGGTGAGCCTGCAGCCTTTTCCCAGAAGCACCAGGCACAAGATAAGAGACACCCTGAGTGGGATGCCAGCCAATAACAGGCTTGCATATTCATACAATAAGTCCAACTAAAGACACTGACTGGACAAAACCCATGCAAATAAGAATTTGCTAACAGGAGGCAAGAGACAACAGGTTTACCTATTTAAGTGCTGTGCCACTTAGCCTGCCTCACATCCTGATATTTATCCTGCGTTCCATTTGAGCTTGGAAATCAGAAACTCTGAGTCGCCACTCAGAAGTTTCAACTGGAATTCCCCCTGAAGTCGGAATTCTAACTCAAAGTCGGAGGAACCTCTGCATCCCACACCCCAGAAAGCTTTATTGGCACTTATATCTTATTTGTGTTTCACAGTACTGTACAGGAGCTATCTGTGGACAACATGAGTAAATAAAAAGCGTACTACTGCCGTTGTAAAAAGAAGCGTGTACGGAATAATCTGAATGCGACAATAGGAGACAACTGCATTCAGGCATCATAGCATTTATATGCCTATATACAGCCTTTGTAAATATGTATAATGCATTAGATTATTACTAAAGTGAAAACTTCAGTTTTATATCCTCTTTAAAAACTGTTGAATGTCTATTAAAATATTTGGGGAAATTTTACAGCTGTAAAGGGAAACTGCTCCCTTCAACAAAACCAAAATAAAATATTGCAAATATGGCAAATTACTTACTATTTTTAACCTGTGAGCCGTTGGGAACGTTTTAAAATGTAATGAAACAAGTACAGACTATTCTTTGCCTCCGTCATCTACCAAGAGAGATACTTACCGAGCGGCTTGGTATCAACAGTGAATTCTGGGAA
Source organism: Pollimyrus isidori (assembly GCA_019775955.2). NCBI lineage: Eukaryota > Metazoa > Chordata > Actinopteri > Osteoglossiformes > Mormyridae > Pollimyrus > Pollimyrus isidori. The sequence goes on along the minus strand of JABFDZ020000138.1, from coordinate 18,560,025 downwards.
CCTCTCACGTTATTTACACCTAGGCAAGAATTCTTTTGGTTCCTATAGAAATCTTTTACTTTGACACACAATAAAAGGTAAATCAATATAAAATACATCTATATACTGTGAAAATATGATATACTGCCCAGCCTTAGTCACCTGTAAAAGCCCTCGATGGGAAGGTCACGGAGCCTGGAGTAGGCGGAGCAACTGTAGCCATGCCCTCAACAGAAATCTGCTTGTTTTTGGAGGATTGCCGTTACTGAAAACTTAAAATTGGCTTCTTCCACATACTGTAACAGTGGTTACAAGTTATAAGGCTATGTACGTAGTTTGAATAACAGTGCTGTTTGTATGGGTGGGTGTTAGAAATGGAATTGAATGAAGATTGGCCTAAACTGGAAAATTCGATTTAGGGACATTCAAAGATTTCTTGATGCATTTTTCTACTGTTCATTTTTGATGATGATAGCCACGTAGGCACCTTACCTGTAAAATTCACCCAATGTCTCGCAACAGAAGCTTTAGACGACGTGTTGGACATAAAGTTAGCCAAGAAGTTCTACATCAATAAAACTGTATCTGACAGTTAACACTAACAATACGACGACCAGCGAGAGCCCACTTCCCTACAAACAAGAATCCAGTTTATGAGGAATGAGGACAAGAGAGTCATTTCCCTGTACAGCCTGGCCTTAAAATCAGTGCCAAGGGTCTTTTATGTTACTGTGGCCTCAAATTCTATAATTTAGCATGAAACTTTCCCTTTAAAAAAGACTGCAGTCACTGCAGAAGCCCCAACAATGAGAAAGGATCCCTTAACCCCATAATCCTACTAAACACCCTGTCCTCCACTGTCCTGTCTCCGTCCTGGAGGAGGAAGCACCAGCTACAAGCAACAGGCAATGAAAACATGGGCATGGGCATTGGAGCTCTCTTAGGGGACGTTTAGGGAACATATTGGAAAAGTGGAGGGCTGCATACGATGTGTTCTCGATACACCAACATCAGAAAGCCAAAGGACGGGTAGTGCTGGGGAACCTCCAGAACCCAGAGTTAACAATTAATCTCTAGTTGAACGATTAATTTCTAGCAGGAATCATGACTTTTCCTACGCTACATAAACAGTATACCTGGTACCTCAGCCTGACTAATGTTGTCTGGAATCAGCCATCAAGTAAATTCCCCTCCACTTTCCCACCCCGCTAAACAAAACAATACAGAATACCCACAACAAATTAAAGTTTGAAGAGAACCTGATTGACCGATTAATAATTAAAGACTAAATGGAAATGATGCTAAGAATAATTATCAGGCATCCATTGCAATTTTTAATGATACAATTATACCATTATGAATAAACAATCAAACCTGAGTGTTCAGGTTACCATGCTATAACCTTACCCCAGTTAAGCAATTCGGCTCACGTTCTGACGTTCTGGTATAGGACTAAGATAAGCCATTACTACTTGACACTTCTGCTGGAAAAGGTACATTTCTCAGAAGAACTTTAAACATAACCGGCCACTGCATCTTCAAGGAAAGCTGCAGAGAATTCATTTATACGCAAAAAAAAAAACAGATCAGGTACAATGTAACCAGCCTGTTAAAACTGCACATGCAGAGAGAATTAGGCCTCTAGCCACTAAGAATGCACATAACTTTTCCATACAAAACAACTGGGGAAACATGGCATGCGCAAACCTTTAAGACACGATTATACATTTTTAATAGGTCTCACTGCGCAGGCTGGCAGTACGGCATATGCCCGACCCTCGAACGTCAGGGAGGAGGTTGTGGGGAAATCGTTGGCGATTACTGCTCTCCTAATACGGATTTGAATTATCTCATTTTTACAGTAGATTATGATGTGGGCAAGCCATGAGGCGGCAGAAATTAAGGGTCGGTTCCACCTCAAACAAACAGCAGGTGTGGACAACACCCCCATTTCAAACAGACGGCGTCAGGGGCCCAGTTAGCTACCGTGCTTGTCACATGCACACACACGGAGGAGATACTACTAATCTACAAACACACACACACACTTCAGAAATTCTGGCCGTCAGTCTAACTTCTTCCTGATCCACAGCCCACCCCCTCCAGCTTCAGTTGTTTTTGTGGTGCTGAAGAATGCCAGTTAACCTGGTGATACATCAGCTGTGAAATAAATTCACATTGTTGACTACAGTGGCAAATATAATCATTTTTAACACGTATAAGGATTGGAACTGGATATATTTAAAAAAAAACTCAATTTTTGTCACATTACAATCATAGAGAATGACTTGCACTGAAATGTTATTTTACGACACAGTGACAAAACAAACAAACAAAAACCACACAAGGATACAAACGTAGCAGGATTAGACTGGGATTTTAGTGACACATAGGAGGAAATTAAAATGTACACTTAGGAATGTAGCATATTATATGATTTACGATTATAATGCAGGAACATGACACGCACACACCTCTCTCTACCTACACCTCCCGTAATACCGGCCCTGAGATGCAACACGCCCCCAGCCAAAAGAGCGCCGATTCGGAGCCACTTCATCTTTCTGCGACTCCTACAGAAATGACTTCCCTATAGATCAGGGGCAGTAAGGAAGGAGCCGCCGCGGTGTGTCCATGCTGCTCTATATTTAACACGCTGTCCATATTGCACAACTTTCCAAGCAAAAAAAAAAAGTTACTAATCAACGCCCCTCCACAACACATGCACCGCAACTATGGACCAGGAATCAGTTTACTGATCCCCGACTCTAACTATAACTACTGTGGGATTAAGCCCATAACTGATCCGGGCGCAGCTGTTAGAGGAGTGAAGTGCAGCACCGCCGCAGCCATGTCGCCCCGTACAGCACCCTCCGTTATAGCGCACGTGTCCGTTAGACTGTCCAAGTACGAGGTTTTTTTTCTTTTTAAATACAGGGTTAGCTCGGGCTCGTAACATTTTGTGCTGGGAGACATTTTTTGATGATTGTAGCCACATGCTTCATTGATACCCAGCACTCACAGAGACACGCGACGGCGCGCCTCCCACTAGAAACTACGTTAACTTTCATTTTTCCTTTTTTAACATACAGGCCAGCGATGCACTCACCAGCCTCTCTCTAATAACAATCTGCTGCATAAAAAGCCTATTTATTATTCAATTTCACACCGTCCTCGTGTATTTAATCAACGAGGCAACTTCAGGTCAGGGCTAGCGGAGCGCCCCCGCGGACGCGAAGCTTCGAAACCCTGTAACTTACGCTCCCATCATATATCCCGCATTAATCTCTGTACAGGACGGGAACGTTTCGGGCTTTTAAAATAAACTACGGGGACGTTTCGGGTATGAACTCACGTGCGGCCATTTTTGATCCCCCCTGGTCCGGGCGCGCGGCGCACACGCATGGGACCATCCGGCGGCGTGGCTAACTTAGCGCGGCGTGGACGGTCCCCCACTCGCCATTCCAGGGGGATCCGGCAAGCAGGCTGTGTCAGAACTGGGCATTAAATAGCGACACGCCGAGCCGCCGTAAATGACATATCGGACGCCCCTTCCCCCGGATCGCCACGCATGGACACCGGGCAGCGCTCACTCCCAGTTAGCTGCTTAGCCGTCAGTCCAAGTTAGCCGGTCTAACAAAGGGAGGCGAAACCGACGCGCATAATCCTAACAGGGACAAATCGCACACCTGCAATTTACGAAAACAGACCGATTTACCTAGATAATCCGCCAGTCGTGCCCCCCGACCCCGGTCCGCCGCTTAGATGCCCGTTAGTGCCGGGTGAGCGCAGGTAACTATCCCCGCACTTAGTGTCAATCAGCCTACCAAGCCTGGCCCCCGAGTGACGTGCTGCGCCGAGCGGGTCCCCGTACGATCGCTGCTTTCCCGCATGGTGCGTCTACACTCGAAGTGTTTTACATAAGTGTTCTTTTATTTATGCTGTTTATTTACACAAAGGATGAGTGAAAGCGCAAATAAAGGACAAACTATCAGCTAAACTATCAGCCGCTGGACGCTCGAACTTGGCAGAACATCCTTACGACGGTATTAAATTTAACATGGATATTAAATATTGTACAAAAATTTACCTTTACTTTTTTAGCAAGCTCACAAGTAACTCTACTATTGAGCTGATCAAGGCTGTATATTACTTAGAACATTTAATCATTTGATGTAGTAACTCATTCACAAGACAACAGGACCTAAATAAAAAACGTTTAGTTATACACACTAGTGCAAAATTTCACACAAACTTTCGCATAGTATGCATATCTTATTTTTTAAAACTTTTTTTTTAAAATCTATCAAACTTCCAGTTGCTTCTCTAGCATATAATTGGCGGGGAGCTGGAACCTCTCACAGGAAACACGGCAGGGGTACATTCTGGAAGGGATACTTGTCCATTGCAACACATACATTGAAACACGCACACATTATGGACAAATAAGAAATACACAATTCACTGTTTGTGTACTGTGGGAGGAAACCGTCACTTAGGGAGAACGTGGAAATGCAAAGTACACATACTCAGTGGGGGCCGGAATGACCCCTCCTGCCCTGGATGTGTGAGGCAAAGGGGTTTTGCCCCAATAAGTTTCCAGCATTTTTAAATACTTTATTTCGCTTGTCTGTTTTGTAAATGAAATACCGTTGAGGTTTACAATTAAGATACAAAACCAAACGTTTTCTGTACCATTTATGCAAATATTTAATGGAGTATTACAAAAAAGTTACCCAAAAATGAATAGTTATTATTAGTGTTAAGGCATACCAGAGTGTAAGGTATTAATAGACACATTATCTCCATTAAAAAGCAATAGAGATAAATAAATAATCTGCATTGTCCTAACATAGGTCAGCAGAGTATTGCAGGGTATGTGCTGAAAGGCATTTTAAAACATTTCTCATTAGAGTACATATTAGCATGATGTAGAGGAACTGTGAATTTGACCTGCACATATACCAAGTGAACGAAATTAATGTAGTTGTTGTACAGCATTGTGAGTCCTGTTGAATAAGTGTATGTTATTCCCAGTTGAGATTAATTTGCAAAATAAAACAATTAGTCATTATTTGTCTCATGTTAGTAAATGGAATAAACCAGAGTTGGCTCTGGGTGTTCTGGTGTCCTAGGTGAGATTCTGCTGTTTGGAATGATACTTAAAAAACAATGATTCATTACTGTTTTACCATGCTTGTTAAAATCCCTATTAGAAAACAGCCAACTAAATGGAGGGATTTTCCAGTAGTAAAATACAGATGCTGCTGTCTAAGCAAAATACAATATTTTAAGAACATTGCACACCCTGAAGGTTACAATTTTTAATATTTTAAATCTTCATGACAGCTTTTATCATGGTATTGCATTTTAAAAGGCTTTGGTTATGTGTGACACCTATCTTGTTTTTCTTCATACCATTTTACAACAGTTAACAAGCATGTGCCAAGGGATGCTGGGTAATCTTGTCTATTCTCTGAAGCCTCTAGCGGAATCCTGTGCCATACCACGTTAGCCCCGCCCCCCCCGCCCCGCCCCGCCCCACCACAGTCAGTGCGATTTCTGCTGCCCAAAACGTCGATTCTCATCTGGGGCTGGGCCTGAATTATGGCTTTATTTTTAACACAATAGAGTATCAGCAATACCCTCTTCAGCATGTAATGCCAAAGCTTGTAATATGACCGTAATATCACTGACATCAAGCCCTTTTAATGTACGGCTGTGTATGCTAGTAGCTAATGGTACTCTCGGAATAATATCTAGGCAAAGTCCCAGGTGGCTGTAATAATTGTACTGGTTGAGAGCTGAGAAACAATCAAAGAAAATTATATCAGGCTTCCCACAATAAAAGCTTTTTTGTTAATTTGCTTATGATCATATGCATCTGCCTGTGTCCATACACATTTAAAGATATACATCGTTTCAATGAAACTTAACATAAATTATATATCTATAGACAAGTAAGTATATTAAATCAACATTTTTTCCCCTGAAATTTCTATTATTGACCTTTAAGACAGGACTGAGTTTCACAGACAGATGCAGGATGAGCTCAGCTGTTGCAGTTTGTTGAAGTACGTTGGGTCACTATCATGCGTGTTAATTGAGTGATGCTGATTTTTTGGATGAGCCAAATGAACATCTGCTGTCAAAAAGTTTGCCAATGTTTTAATATAAAGTTTCAATTGAAAGAAAAAGTGTTCAGTTACTAAATTGGGTAGATTCCTCAGCACTTATCAAGATAAGCTAAGAAAACAGACCATACATTTTAAAAAAAAAAACGTCAGTTTTAAATAATGATGTTTAATAACACAACTCACTGTACGAATAACATCTTTTTTTCCCCATTTATAATTGCAATACACAAAATAATTAAAATATATTTTTCAACCGTTGTGGTTTCTGCAAATATTCCGGCTGTAGTTACATGGTACACTTTGTGTTTTCAAAAGAACCCTTTTAAAGTGATGCCAACATCTTTTCTGTCATATCACCATGCCAACGGTTGATCATATCTAAAGAGATACAAAAGAAAATACAAGTTAAATTCAAAACGTTTAGGAAGACCATACATAATCATTTTTGATGGAAACATTTTGATGAGGTAACCTAAGTGTTATAGGTAATATTAATTTGCCAAAATACTTCAGTTTTGGTGCTCACTTCCCTAAAGAGGTTATTTGAAATTCCTTCCCGGTCTTTTCACAGTTCTGAAAAATGATCACACCCCACGTAACCTTTACCTTAACACTGGACTATTTTCTATTCCGTCTTTCACCACCACTTCTGGGAACAGGGTGTCTAATTTGGACCTTTTTCCATATCTGTAAATTTGGGGCAGATTAAGGGAAAAATCAACTTTTATAATGAATCCCTTGTGCACTTTCAGATTTTTTTTTAATGTTTGCTTGTCACTGGGGCTGCACCCTCAAAGACCTGCCATGGTACCCTTAGCTGTAGGTAATTATACCTTTCGAGGTATAGAAGTGGACTCTGAGGAACGTTTCTGTACCTGTGATGGTACATTAATACTGTACTGAGGATCTTCCTCAGAGTCCACCTCTCTACCCTAAAAAGTAAAATTACAATTGTACAGCGTTAGCGATTAGTAAAGAAACAAATTTTTACCATTGTTTCTGAGAGTGTATAGACCACTTATATACTTAAAAAATAACTACAATTAGGCTTTTGCAGCAGTATATAAAATGTTTTGCAGGTATCGTTTCATCTAGCATTTTTTCCCCGGATATTAAATTTTAGCACCCAGCTGTCTCAGAACCTACCTCTGTCTTGTGATTAGGTTGATATAGTGTCTTAGTGCAGAATAGTACTTCGTTAGGTCTTTGGGGAGCGCGCTTTCTCCCGGGCGCGCTGGTATGGACGGGAACGCGTCAGCTAACACGCAGACGCAGTAAAGTGCGCAGAAAGCCACGAGACTCAGGCGCATGGCCATGTGAAGATGCATCTTGGAGAGAAAAATACACGCCACATTTATTAAGACATTAGTTTGTAAATATGTCATAGGCTGCATCAATAGCAGATTTGATCATTTTATTTTTACACGCTTGCTAATTATTTAGCAATTTAGCAAGATAGTAAGGCAATTAAAATGAAAATCATTCCACATTAATTATGAACAGATTATGCTATCCCTTTGTTCTGAACGTTCTGTTGACCATAATAGCATCCTTAAACTTGAAGCCTTTTAATACACTACTTGAGAAAACAGATCATTATAGAGTACCACCAGATTGTACTCCCATTGTGGTCTTTAATTTTTATAATAGGTTTGTTGTTAAAATGTAATATTACAAATCAGGTTAATAACCAGGTAACCATACATATGGAAAAGGAGCATGTAAATCCCAGTGTATTCCTAATACAATGTGTCCATATTAGCCATGGCTGTGTGTTGGATAGTATTAGGATAATGCAATTGCAATGAAATCTAGTCATTATATAAAATTCACATACCAACACATACTCAACCCCCTGTATAATTTATTGATGTACATTTCACATGGATGCAGCATTTTTAGAGCACCACCTTTGAAAGTATTGGGTTGTGTTATAACAAGTATGTAAATTTTGTCAAAATATTTTGGAGAGTATTTAAGACCTACATTTGAATCAATGTGTTTAGGCCCAATTGAACTCATTTCAAGAAACTGATACAGTAAATATCTGTACCCGATGATCCGTGCGTGTGATTTTAAAACCTCATTCTTACCCTGTCTCCTATTAATCTACAATATGAGGTGACGCAAAATGTGGATGTTGAATATTGTTCCCATAACTTTAGATACTTCACGTATCCATACTAGCAATGACGATACAACCGCTTTTCTTTATTAGATACAATTAAAACGTAAAAGGTTAAACCTTGAAAATTTGAGTGGGGCCAATCTGCAGCAGTGAATATTTTAATCATTGCTCTGTTTTTAATAATATTCTGCTTAAACTGTACACCAATTGGCTTATAAAACTAGGATTAGAATATAATGTGTGACATACATTTGTACAATAATTACAAAACAAAATGTAACAACTAAGATAAATAGCAATAAATACTTTTGATACAGAAGTTAATATTTTAGCCTACTCACGTGGAGTTCGGAGGACAGACGTTACTGTAGCAAGTTTGCAGCTCGTCCTGCGCGTCTCCAAGCCGCCCCTATGCGCTCTGGCAGCTTTCCGCCGCTCCCCATTATATAGCGCGCAGCGCCGCGCCGCGCCGGTGTAAGGGGTGGGGGACACCATCAAACTCCACCAAATGCAATTTAGCTCTCACAAAGACTTCCCGCAAAGCCACTTTTCGGTTAGTTGCTTGACTGTTTTGAGAGATAACACCAAGCATGTTTGCATTTCCAGCAACATCGATCAAAACCGTTTCCACTATAAGCAAGGAGATTTTTAATGGGGGCAATAAACAGGCCTATACGGTATGTTGCAAAATAAGAAACGTGGAGGGATCGCTGCACTGATCGTGATGCTATTGTGCGCATTATTATTATGCCAAGGGACATTTTTTAATGTGTTTTCGAGGAGACGGTGAACATACGTATACGCTAATCAAGAAATTGTCCTCGTTGATTTAACTAATAAGACTGCCTCTTATATTAACACGTGTTTCATTCATGCAAACAAAAATATTTAATAATACACCAGAAGCTTGCCAATTATAATTTCTTGGCTTATTTGTCAGATGATTCAGCATGTATACACCCATTCCTGTAACTCAGGGGTGGCCAGTCTTTTCCGCAAAGGGCCGCTTTGTGTTATTGTGTGTAGGATACCACCAAATGATCATCTGCTGTTACATTACTCACTACTGGGACTGTGTTGGTGAAACCTGGTAGCTCAGCTAAGCTTGCCTCTACAGACATTCCTGTAAGATCTGGAACCATTCTTGTAGCCCTATACTGAGCCCTTTCTAATGCAGCAAGACAAACAAAGCTATAGAAAGTGTTGATGTAACACAGATTACTACCTAGTAAATGGATATTATCCAAGTGATCCCATTAATGAATAGATTAATCTTTATTTATTTTGTGGGTCTCTTCAGTGAGGACTTGTTGAAGGTCTTGAATTTAAATCTCAAATGTAATTTGCATATTTCTTAATTTGTCAATCTAAATGTCATATTATTGTTAGTGAAACAATACATATACTATTCTAATAAAGTAAAATATCAACAAATTTGTGTTGGCCAAGTCCTGTACAACAGCAAGTGATTAGCTATAAATTTGTCATGAGAATGTTTGAGCTGCTGTAGAATAATGTATTCTTTTCTATAAACCAGTGAATACATAATCCCTCACCAGTGGAAAAAAAAGTAAAATTGCTAAGAGGATTAAAATAGGAAATTAGTAAAACTCAGTGAGTCACTGTAACTCCATGACTAACCCAGCACCTTCAGTCATCTGCATGGACATAATCTGTTATGCACTTCAATGTCCTCAGATCCCCACAACAAAGAGAACCTATCATGTAATCTTGATTTTAAATGAATTGTTTATGTTCTGATTGCAAGAGGACTTTAAAGCATTTGTTGTGTGATTATATGATACATCTTCACACTCACTGTATGGATCCATTTTGGGCAACTGGTGCTTTCAGCCCCGTACCACGTGTGTTAGATGCACATCACTCTGCCTCAGTGACATCATCGCAGAAGATATGTGGACCCCACCCTGTCAGCAAAGTGCTATAATTCTTTGAAGGCTCACTTGAGCATCTCCCCAACTGAAACGAGCTGACAACACCTGACAGCAGAAAAGCTTTACACCTAATGAGGAAGCCCAGAGAGAAGATTTGATTTTTTTTGTCACTTTCTCTCTGATCTGAGCGGCACACCCTTTTATTCTTTCACATTCTTTTTTCAATCCTCCATCTAATTGTGAATAAATCTTCTGTCTCCTTGGGGGTTTCAAGCTCTTCTGTCCAGAACAATTAAAAAAAAAATGTATGTTATCAGTTCTGTGTGATTGCTTGTTATAATACATAATTATAGGCATTCTCAGTTAACTGTCCGGCTAGTTTTCTATAACAACACATAGAGGCAATATGAATTGTATATTCAAGTGTACTGATAAACAATCTGTAATCAGACAAGAGTTTAAGACAAAAGTATTTTGAGCAGGAAAACTGAAAACAGCAAAATTTTTTGGTTCCATAAAACATTTCAATTAAGGTATTATTCACATTGCATAAGGTCAATCTCATTCTGCTTTTCATCAGTCGTAATTGTCTAATTGCTGAACTGTCTGCAAAAAGCATTCTGACTTTGAGTGCTTTAATGTAGGAAATCAACCCTAGAAATGCAACAACTAATGGAATACTGTATTTGTTTCAGTTCTCTTTGCCCATAAACACATTTTCATTTGAAAAATATGCCTCAGGATTCTCTATCTGTAAGCAATACTAAAGTGTTCATTTATTTACACTGGCTTACATATAAGGAAACGTTGTGTTCAGAGTGGGGTTTAGCATACCTGAAGCAGTCAAAGGCCTTGCTCAAAGGCCCAGCGGTGATATGATTACTTTGCCAAGTCTTGGGCTTAGAACCCACAACCACCTGAACAAGAGCAGGTTCCGAACTTGAGAAGCAACACACTGCTCAACTCCTCAATCTAACTGCACAAAACTGATTCACGTTGTTCAGATTTTAGAGGAACTCTTCCATAGGTAGGGTTGCCACCCGTCCTTTAAAATACGGAATCGTCCCGTATTTGAGAATGAAATTGCGCGTCCCGTTTTGAATC
>JABFDZ020000138.1:18538187-18548682 GCA_019775955.2 Pollimyrus isidori | reverse complement strand
TGGTCTTGGCCCCCAAGGGACGTGGCCCCCTGCAGTATGCGTCCCTTATTTTTATGTAGTAAAAGTGGTAACCCTATCCATAGGTAACAAGTATCGTCCTACCCCATGTTTTATCACATGATTTGAGAACACACACTTCAAATTATAATACGAGAATACACCAATGATGCAAAACATCGATTAAACTATATCAAAATGCCTAGGTTTTGATTTCAGAAACCATTCCCATGGATTGCCTTAATGTCAAAACAATAAATCAATTTTAATTACTTTTCAAACAAATGTTATATCAGAGGGCTTTGAATTTCTGGTCAGATCTAAACACTTCACATTTACATACTTAGAGGCTTTTGCACAGAGGCGTAACTCTCAAAAGCACTGAAACCTTCCTGCCCTTTTTAGAGGTGAAAAAGAAAAAAGATCAAAATGTATACTATTAATAAATTATTAATAACTATTAATAATTTAAGCCTTTCAACCAATAAACATACACAGATCAATTTTTATATAAAAAGGGCAGGGCTCTTGGAAGCAAATGTCATAATTCTAAACTTAGAGGCAGTGAGCTTTTCAGTTGATAAAGAAAATATAATGTTCCTCAGAAATGACTAAAGGGGAAAATTTGAGACATTTCCAAGTGATGTAAGCCTGTAATTTCCACTGGCAGCTCCATTATCACTCAGTCTGTGGAAGACGAGGCACCGTGAACTAAACAGACTTTATGAAGACAGGCTGCACAAAGCAGCCCAGAGAAAAATTGCATGAAATTAGTTATTAGTGTCCAAAGTATAAAAAAACACAGGTTCCATTTGACTGTGTTCCTTATGGAGGCCAACTTTTGGTATTGAAATAATAATGGTTGGAGTCTGAATGCATAAACTTCTGAAGTTTGTAGGTAGGAGGAGGCAGAATCAAAAGCTTAGAAAACAAGAGGGCGGAATTACTTCACATTGCCAATCAGCGATTGGTTTAACTCAAGGTAAGATGATAAAATAGCCAATCAGACAATGGCTAAATGGATCGCTTGACAAGCAAAAAAAAACCCATTAATGAGTTTAGAAGCATCATTCCTACCATCACACTTGGAGAAGAGATGTAGTCTATCAATTATACCGTAGGTCCATATTTTATTAGTTACAGAGAAATTCTTTTGCTGTTAAGTGTTTATTGACGTCAGAGAAACAGCATACTGGACAGATTTTAGGATTAAGAAGAAAAACTCACTTTACTGGTTTTAAACAGCTGTCAGAACACAGACCAATAAACAGAACAAATACTGGTGGCATATCTCGAACAAAAAAAAAACTGTTCCACTCTGCAGGAAAATTTGAAATCGTAAAGAAAACCTCCCAGTGAACTGGAGCATTTCCAAATTTCCAACTGTCAAACTCTTCATCATGTTATGACTGAAGGACCACCGGCAGACAACATTGCCCCGAGAAGTAATCATGTGACAGAACATCAGACGCGGATAATCTTCGCGAAGAAGCACACAAAAGCTGGGGCAGCAGAAGCTGGAGCCTGGGGTCCTGCGGAGGACAGGGTTACGGCATTGGTGAGGTTGAAAAGCACCACAACCAAAATATGAATATTTCCACCCATATGCCTTCATAATCACTTAAGCTGGAGAATCTGAATGAAACCTGGGGGCTAAGAAGCAAATCAAGTGGAATGAATGAATGAAACCCCCCACTGCTGAAGGTGAACACAGGGTGCTGCCTACAGACACGCCCCCCCCCCTTCGCTGTAATATTCAATGTGTGCATGCTGCTCCCAGTTCCACCAGATTACTCTACATACCAATTTCATCTCACTCGTATCTGATAGGCATCCATCAGGCTTCAGTGCAAACTTGACCTCTGGAAAGTGCAACTGTGAAAGGACAAAACATTTAGCAATTTCTCTGTCCTCCATGAAACAAATTAACGGATTTCATCACACTTTATGGGCAATATGACCTGTCAAGTAGCTGCTTAGACAGGGAAAGGGCAGGCAAATGGAAGAGGGATTTGTGCATCTCCAGATTGACATGCCTGGCAGGTTATCTGAAGCCTTACCCACAACAGCAGACAGCCCAAAGCGTACATGTCACAGGCGGGTGAGGGGGGCTCTCCCTGAGCAACCTCTGGGGCAACCAGGCTGAGGGCCCCGACCAGCATCCTGGGGTCAGCAACACGATGGTCCTAGTTTTGACCAGAGGTGGTGGAAAGTACAGTGCAGGAAGACAACAGAATGAAAAGGTCATAGGAGACTCCCTGTGTCAGGGAAAAGAAAGTGCAGACCAGTTCCCTTTATTTGCAAGAAACCCACCCCAGACTCTGCTGATGCTGAGCCGAGACCCTGAGTAGCAGGGGAAAGGGGGGCACAAGGGGGCCACTCACCGGCTCCTTGGTGAAATCGAAATCTCCCAGCAGCCCCTGCTCCCGCCGGAGGACGAAGACGTTACTCGGGTGCAGCGAGCTGTGGACGACGCCCGAGCTGTGCAGCGTCCGCAGCCCCAGAGCCACCCCCCTCATGACGTCCGGGATTTCCTGTCATGCGAGACGGGCCTTCAGAATGTGAGAGACTCTCAGAAGTACAGGAAGACTGGCTGGTTGGTGAGGGGTCCAGGACTCACAGAAGTGTTAAGAGGGCTGGAGCTCTGCACAAGCTGCAACATGCTACAGGGAATGTATGGCACCATCACATAGGCCATAGGGTCTGACTAAAAGGGAGACAGAGAGCTTTATCAGGATAAAGAGGTGACATTTCTGGAAGGAAAAAGAAATGAACGGACGGTAGGAATGTATAGATCTACATGCAGCTTCTTACCTTGCCAAAAAATAATGCCAGCAGGGGGAGCAATCCTGTCTGCTCCTCACCACACATACTGGCCTTGTAGTACTGGGTGGCTCTCTCCACCGTTCTGGCCTCTGACTGAGCATCGACACAGTAACCCTACAGTCCATTAACAAAACTTTTTAATTTCTTTGTCCAGACCACTGGAAAATTAACAATAGCATACTTTGAAAAGTATAGGACCAAGCCAGAGGCCAGATTATAAACCCCGGATAACAACAGCAATGAGGCAGATTTGCTTAGGTTGTCACCTTAAGGACAACTTGCTGGCCCTGGAACTCTGTGCATACAAGGGGTCTCCGGGAGCTCAGCTCTCGCAGGGGCATGCTGGCAAAAAGGTCCCGGTCAAGGCTCTTCACCACCAGCCCCTCAGAATTCTGCAACAGCCGAGCAGGGACAGAATGCAAGAGTGCTTCCTACACGGGGATCACTAATAAGGGGGGAGAACTGCTGAGTGGGGTTTTGTGCACCAGTGACCGGCCACAGGCTCTGCTCCCTTATTCCTGCTTGTTATTCTGGCCGGGGGTCGCTCACCATGAAGCTGAGGAGGTCTGCGTCGTGGTACAGCAGCGGCAGCTCAGGGAAGCCCCCCCTGGCCAGGACAGCCAGCTTTCTCTGCACGGGAACAGCAGCCGGCCACACACTCACTGTCATAGGATCTCACAGAATCTCACAGAACACAGGATGAAGCAGAACCATGGGTTCCAAAGATCAGCCTGGCACCCAAATCAACCAAGAAGATTAATCTACAGATATGTGCGAAGATGGGGTAACATTTAAACGGTTCTAACTACTGAGGTAACATTTATTTGATCATTTATTTTATTAAAAAAAAATCTGTGATGCGATCCAGAAATCACTTGGTTCAGGTTCATTTATATACAAACATCCAAGAAGGCGAGTAACAACTGGAATGCAAAAGACATCTTCAAACGTCTTCTTTTGGTCAAAACTCTTACATATTCCTCCTTCTCCAGACCAATCTCCTGGAAAAGGTCATTCCTGGTCAGTTCAATCTGAGTTTTCTTCTTCTCAATCTCTGGGAGGTCCACCTCCTCTGCCTGAGAAGAAATTGAGAAAAAAAAAACCCAGGCAGATGAATGTCAGACTCCCTACTCCGGGGCGTCATCATGACCAGGTATGAGGTCTCAGGGGATAGCACTGCAACCCCACACTTCCAGAGTGTGAGGTGCCACACCTGCCCCTAGCTCTCTGTGTGGTGTTTGCATGTTCTCCCTTGTGTGGATTTCCTGTTCATCTCCATATTGCCCGTAATGTGTGCGAACACGGCCTGCGATGGACTGGCTATCCTCCTGCCTCACGCCAAGCTGTCCCTATGACACTCTAGGCTCACGTTGACTCTAAACAAGCAAGCTATGGAAGGTGGATGGATAACCAGGTATCAGGACACACACCGCGACACACACCGCCAAACATCGTCAGCGCCATTCAAGTCTAATCCAGGGGATTACAGAAAAAGGCATAATTCACGCCTGGCAGGAAATACACTTAAGCTTCGTCACGACAAACCCTTTTAATAAGCCCTACTTTGAAAAATGTCCAAATTCTCATAAGAAGGTACAGCCAGCGGGAAAAACAGCTATTTTAGGACAAAACCAGCACTTGAACTCAGCTTGGGTCTGCAGTTTATTCTTCTATTGAGTCACCCGCACGACTCTTTGTGCTGCCCATTCACACAGCCGTAAGCAGCATGTGTTCCCTGAAGCCATCTATCGAAAGCCCTCCATTAAGAGGAGAGCGGCAGGACCCTCCTTTGCTCTGGGCTGCCCGCAGAGGTCTACAGCAGAGCGCAAGCTGCAGTCCTTACATCCAGAGAAAAATACTCAGAGATGTGAATTTCCTGAAACCTCCATCTTGGTTGTGGAGTTCCCCGTTGAGAATCAGACCACAGGTACAGATGTTATTGTCCATTGTCACAATATTGATTTTCTCTACACAATTACTGTGGCCAAAAGAATTCACCATCCCCCCCACATCACCTCCTCCAAGCTGCCCTGCTCCACCAGCCTCCAGCGCAGCTGTGACCTCAAGTTCTTGATACGCTTCTTGATGGAGAACAGCTCATCGGCCTTTGGGGTGTCGTCCTGCCACCTGAGGACCTCTTCCTTAAACTGAAGGGTATAGAAAGACATTATGGAGGCGGTGTGTCTGACCAGAAGGTTACCGGATCAAATCCTAGGGCCAGTAGGCTGAGGCTGCCATCGGGGTTGAGTGTGTCGTCGGCGACGTCGCGAACTTTTCCCATCCATTTCAGTTAACATATCACTAAAATCTTAATGTAAAATCGTGGATAAAGACGCTGGCTAAATCCGTAATCTGTCTTCTTTTCAAAACGTGCATTGTCAGATGTATTAAAGTTTTTTTAATTAGGTAAAATGGGCAAAAAAGTAAATCATGTCATCTTACTTTTTACTGCATGGGGGTGAGTAGTACTGAGTAGTACTGCTCTCACCCAAAGATTGCTATTCACATTCTAAATTGCCGCATTAGCGCGTATTCAAATTGCATTCGCATGGTAATTTTATGAACAACACAACAGTGAAACACAATCCAGATACCATCAGCGCTATAAAAGGGGGGACATCGCCAGGTGACAATGGCTCATTCATACACATGAAAGTTGCTACATATTCAATGAAAGGAGCCAGAAATAGCGACATGAGTTCGATTTTTCTTATTTATTTATCCAACTGAATGTTACATCTACACCAATTAGTCATCTTCATGTAGCCAAGATGTTGCTAATCAGATATCGGGGATCAAAAACAAGTACCATGTACTTCTATGATGTTTCTGCAATTGTTCCAAACTGCATTTTGCAATGTCTATACTTTGATGTCAAATTACAAATCGAAAAATCTCACATATTTACAATATATATTTAAATAAAGACGAGTGTAAAGGCAAAACAAATAAGAAATAATTTATTTGCCATGAATTAAGTTTATGATATTTGAAGAAATGTATGATCATGCCCCAGCCAGTGAAAGTGTGTTTCCTACCCCTAGACCCTAGAGGGGGTCTTCCATCGCTTTGGAGGGCTGTACACACTTTCGCTGAATGTGCACAGTAACAATATGGCTTTTTCTGTTCTATTCTATGCTATTCATCAATAAGTATTGGGCCCTTGCACAGATTATTGAGGTATCACATGGTGCTCTGAAGTTCTTGTAGAGCATGGCAGACACACATCTGCTCCCGTCAGCCCCTCACCTGAGAGTTAAGAAGGTATTTCTCCCGTACAGCCCTCAGAAGACTCTGCTCCTTCCCGATCCTCTGCATCACTCTGTGGAAGGCGCTTGACACTATCTCCGTGTCCCGACTGTTCTGCTCCTACGGCAGGACAGTTGAGGTTTTTGACATTTGTCAGAGAGCAGGGGGTGGTGAGAAGGCCAGTAGAAGCAGGGGATCCAACCCACAACTCACGGCGAGCGAGACGTCCAGCTCCCGGCACAGGCTGAGCTCCGCGCGCCGCAGGAGGCCATCCACGCCCAAGGTGGTGGCACTCGGGGGGGTGGGTGACTCGCTGGATAGACTGAAAGACTGAAGATGGGGAAAATCAAAAATAAACATCAAATCCCACAATACCAAGAAGATGTTATTTGCAGGATGTGTAAATGTAGATTTTTCCAACAATGAAGACAGTACATATATAAACATAACCATTTTACAACTTATTTTCCATGTACAACAGTCTAGAATATTCTCTTCTAATTAAACACAATATGGCTGTCCTGCCTTGTTACCCAAACCATACATGTCTATTTTTGCTAAAGTTAAATTCATCACTTAAGTGAGGCTCACCCCCCTAATGTCATGTTTCTCACACACCTTGACTACCTTCTCAAACCAGGAACACAAGAGTTTCAGGGTTTCGTCAGTCCCCTCCTTCACAGACTGGGTCTCCTGCTGTTTCTGACTGTTCCACTGTCTGAAACGTTCAAAGGTCTCGTCTCCGACTTCCTCCATCGAAAAGGAACCAAACACCGCAGTAAGAGAGGCACCCACTGCCTATAAAGACGGGTACAGACAGATTACAGATAATGTACAAACACAGAATGCAGAACTGTAAACAATGCAGATCAACATGTTGTCCCAAGTCAAAGGGGACTGGACCCTAACATCACAAACCCCACCCCTCAGCACCTCAAGAGTGTCCATTCGTTTGCTGATGGGCAGCCCATCCACTTCCTGAATAAAGTCATCCACAGCCAAAGCCAACATTCTCCTCACACCATTCCTCTTCTTGATCAATTCTTCCAGGTCCTCTCTCTGGTAAAACACAATTAAAGCAGTCAGTTAATTTCTGGCAATTAACATCAATTTTACCTACCCCTCAATCCCCCCCCACTGGCATTGTACAGCACAGACTTTAACACGCAAGTAGGAACTTACAAAAATAAAATCCCAGTCCAATTCCAGCTACTTTTGACAGTCAATTTACAGCACTTAACACTTCAGAGAAGCTTTTAAATTCTCTAAAAATGACACACTTACTAACTCATCTGTCTGTCCCCCTGGCTCCATAAGCACGACAGGCTGGGCATTTGCACAATTCCTCTGGGGGGAGGATTAACCCCCCAGGTCTCACTCCAATGATGCCCCCCCCCATGCCGGTTAAATGAGAGCTCACACCAGTAGAGTCACTAAACCTTTATGCGTATTTTGCCCATTCTCTGACGATTTTGGGTTGGGACAGCTTACCTTATGACAGGCCTTCACCATATCCTGTGCCAGGTCATAATCCTTCCACACAGTCTCCAGCTTCTCCAAAGACGCAGGAGAGGAGATGCCATTGTGTGCGACAATGTCGATGGCCTCCAGCAGGCTGTCTCGGTAGGTGCCACGGGCGTGTGCCTCTCTAGGGGACGAGATTGTCCACGTTGTTAAAGGACTTACAGTAAAAGCTCTCATGTACAGCAATATTGGGACCAAAGCGCTGGCAGACAGCTGAATTTCCCAGATCGGTTGAATATTACTCACGAAACATTCAATTGTAACATTTCTTACACTTTAATCCTTTTATACAGACATACTAATAATTACTGTAGTAATCTTAGCACAAAGCAACAGTAGATATTTGACAAAATACAAAAGAGTGCCAGTTAAACTCTGGCAAAATGACTGAAGAGAGTGCTAAAGCGTGCCACTCTCTACACGAAACATAACCAAGGCAAGCATTCACATTAGTTTAGTATAAGTTTCAATACAGAGGAGTCATCATCATAGATTTTGAATGATTTGTTCAACTCATGACAGCTCTATTGCTGGTGCGATACAGATGCACATTCAGTAGTCATCAGAATTTCTGATCTGTTCCCAAACCACCGATCTGGAGCATGATACTTCCTATCGTACATGTTTTTTCTGTGAATTTTATTCATTTATTTGTATAAATTAATGGCACTTAGAGGCATTTAGTGACATTTACGGTAACTAAAGTAGAGGAGCACCTGCACTGATATATTAGAATTATACCAGTTACTTAAATTACGGATACGAGACCTTTATGGAATAAACGGGTGAAGAGAGACATTAAAGGTAGAGAGACATCTGACCATTTAATAGGTGTAGACCGTACGCAGACTGCACCACAAAGGGGAAAGGGCTGGAGACTGTACCTGACACCCCTTAAGGACTCCACCTTCTGTGCCAACTGGCCCAGCCGGTCTCCCACCGCAGTCTCCAGACGCTTCTCTGCTGCCACCACACTGTCAGTCACCTGCTGCTTTGTCACCTGTGTGCGGAAAACCCGGTGGAAGGCATTGTTGCACAAAAAGGGGGGGGGGCATCACTGCACAAAAAGGGGGGGGGGGCATCACTGTACAAAAAGGGGCTGCCGGCTTACGGGTTAAAGTGAGCTTGGGGGAGGCTTGGACATGCTGGGTAGCTTGCCAGTCAAGTGCAGGACACACACTATCAGTAATGCAGACGTGGCGGGAACATGGAAGTAGTACTAATTGAACCCGCGACCCTGGAGCAGTGAGGCTCTGAAACACTGTCATGCTGCACTGTTTCTATTCGTCAACAGGAAAATGATGAATGAGATCTACTTCCAAGCATAAAACCAGCCCCAAAACAACAGAATCAGTAAAAACACACACACAGAGGATCATTTCAAATTAAATATTAATTCCATGTGTGTACTTTTTCACATTACAAGATTCTGGTCGCATGACCTTCAACAGAAAGATGTAGACTAGGGGTGGCCAATGTTACCCAGGCCGCTGTGTATGTGGGTTTTCGCTGCAACTCCCTAATTATTAATTAGAGGACTAACTGGCTGAAGAGTCCTCACACCTGGGTTTGAACAGCTGACCGAACGGTCTAGCCAAACCTGCATACACACTCGCCCTTTGAGGACAAGATTGGCCACCCTGACGTACAACAAGCAGTTTTGGGTGGATGAGGGGACATAACCATGCACAAGATGCAACAGAACCTGTCTCCGATCGCTTTCAGTCACACCTGCAGCTCCTGCTGGACCGACCCCCACCTGCTGGACCGACCCCCACCTGCTGGACCGACCCCCACCTGCTGGACCGACCCCCACCTGCAGCTCCTGCTGGACCGACCCCCACCTGCAGCTCCTGCTGGACGCCCTGCAGCTGCTTCTCCAGCTTGTCAGCCTTCTGCCGAAGGAGGTCGCTGTCCTTCTCCAGCTTCTGTACCTCTATGGCATCCCTCAGTCTGCTCTCCTTCATCCTCTGCATAAGAGACACAAGTCGATCAGCCTGAAAAACTGCATGAACACCCACTGGAGCTCCCGGCAGAAGATTATCAGCCTGGGCAGTCAGAGACCACTCATCCCACTTCACACTGTGTTCAGAAGGTTCCTCTTCGCTGAAAACAATCACTTTACGGAATTCACCCTAACAGCTTTGAACCTTTCTGAACCGGCCATTCATCCTGTGTAGCTGTCCTGTCACCTGCAGCTCCGCCTGTGCTTCTGTCAGCTCCTTCCCCAGGAGCAAGGCGCTGCGATGCTGTGCGCTCTTCTCCTCCTTCAGCCGTTCATTCTCCTCCATAAGCTCCTGGTCCAGCTTCTTCTTCAGCAGGCTGGCGGGCTGCAGGGCCGTGGTTGTACTCTTCTCCCTGTAAGCAAGGATCAGTTTAAAAAGAAAAAAAGAGCATGTAGTCCTGTGGCCTTCATTGGAAATGGCCACCCTGTGCATAAACTGATAACCAATCACAAATGATTACCCGAATAATCATAAAAATCAGTTGTGTCTCATTAAGCAAAACAGCATCTAAAAGATGAGCCAATTGAAAATAAACACTAGCTACATCATTAAACTGGTATATAAGATTTCCACATAAGTGTTCCCTCTCATTAAGGCTATGAATGTTGTTGTCACACCCTAACATTCTTTGCCATTCACCGCACCCTGCATCTCCATCCTCTTTACAATCAGCTTCAGATCAGATCCATCGCACAACCAATTAAGACAGTATGGGTTTTCTTCCTTTGTCTACCCCTTGTAGCATCCCATCTCTGTTGCACTGTGTTATTGTATCTAATGTACTATTGTACTGGGGGTGGCATGGTGGTGCAGTGATTAGCACTGTTGCCTCACACCTCTGGGACCCGGGTTCGAGTCTCCGCCTGGGGCTTCCTGTGTGTGGAGTTTGCATG
>JABFDZ020000138.1:18512429-18538087 GCA_019775955.2 Pollimyrus isidori | reverse complement strand
GTTGCTTCCGGGATAGGCTCCGGACCCCCCGCGACCCAGTAAGGATAAGCGGGTTGGAAAATGGATGGATGGATGGGTACTATTGTACTGTACCCCCTAATGCTACATCAAGAGAATGTAGCAATGAGAATTTCATTGCATTCCCCAGAATACATGTGAATCACAAGAAAACTTCTAACACTTGTGGAATTGATTTAGCGTCAAAGAGTGTTAAAGTACTTCTTTGATTTCCATAGACTATGGAGACTCACAAAAAAGCACGAACTATGACTTGGTCATAATTAGGGCTGTAACAATATCAGATTTTCACTATACCATCACCAAAAGAATTTACAATAACCCTAAAATCACGATATCCAGGGCATTAGCGTGCCAGTGTATTTACAGCCAGCAGAATGTCAGAAATTATATTGATGTTTAGTCATGACAGGCGTATTGTAGGCCTGTCACAATAACTACTGTTGTCAAACATAAATGTACCAAAAATAATTGCAGTAAATATGAATTAAAGACAGTTTCCATAATAATCTAATAACATAGTAATGCAAGTACAACCTTTCTAAGAACACCGAACTCTTAATTCTTAAGAATATTCGGACATTGGAATTAGAATCTTAAAAAATGCTACCCTAATAATATCCTAAATAATGCATACATACAACCAAAAAATATATTAAATGGACTCTCACACTCGGTTAACAATAACTGGACTAAATATTAAACATTTGGCACCGGGGTATAGAGTTATCCATTCCTTAACAGGTGATATACCGCCAACCCTGTTGTGCAGAGGCTTCGCTTAGTGACGCAAACAATCCCTGATCATTCACTGGCCTGGGGAAAAGTAGCAGGAAGTCAAATCGGACCAATGATTGTATGCAAATACCATTTCTACTCTCTTTGATCAGAATGACAAAAATGGCTAGTGAATTTGCAAATTGGTTAACTGAGAATGTTGGCATTTATGTGATTGCTCGCTACAGAATTGACAACAACTAGATGGCTACAAATGAAAATAAAACACATTTGAACTGCATCTACAGATACCCGCATATGATTCTGCATTATGGTTTTTATTGTTCTGATTTTTAAAATATTTTGTATATTATTTTTTATTTGAAATCTCGTTTAGTGTTGGGTTAGTAATCTGTAAGCCCTGGATATCGCAACTGTATCGTTACCCTGAATTGTTTTGGTCATGAAAATTGTGCAGTGAAAATCTGCATTATGTTTACATAGTTTATTTTGTTGGGCTGATGCAACTGCTGCTCCACTTACTTTAGGGCCTGAGGCACATGTTCTGGAAAGACAGGACGCGGTTTGGGAACGAGGACTTGGGAGCCGGCGTGCACAATGTCCCCCTGAGTGGCACGATCTGGCGTCAGCAGGGCCCACGGCCCCAGGGGGTCCTGCCAGGTCGGGTTAGAGCCCTCTCTGCACCCTGGAATACTGAGTTTGGCAAACTTCATCTTCATGACCTCCTCTCCGATGTCCAGGTCCCCCTGAAATGCGTGGACCAGGACGGTGCCGTCAAAGGACACAGACTTCTTCTGAATCCGTAACTTCTTGCCGTAAATCAGGTTGCGCAGGAAGATCTTTCCCTGGAAACATTGCAAAGTTCCCAATTGGTAAAAAGAGGAAGCCAGTCAGCAGATCAGACAGATTCTCCGCAATAAGACCCCCGCCTCCCCTCCCTGGCACCTGCACAAAATGCTGCGCGTCCTCATCACTGTTTATATGGAAACCCCAAAACTTGTACTTCTTAGCCAAACATCCTGTTTGAAGGTCTTCTGGAAGCTCCACCAAGGATGAACGGCTGACAAGCTCCGTATTACCATAATCAATGTAGCACACCGTAAACTAAACAAAGAAACATTTTACGATCTGATTAGCATTATTCACAAGCAGCATCCATCTAAATACAGTATAATTAAACAAAATCAAAGCCATGTGAATCTAACAATAGTTAGTGATATAAACATACCTTGTCATCATCATGGTGCTGTACCTTACACCTGTACCAGCATCGGTCTTCTGAATACAGTGCCCCATATACCTGTATAAAACAATCACTGGGTTACCAACACGAACCACACCCTAACGTAGGTCTGAGTCCGCTGGCGATTTAATAGGCCGGTTACCTTCTGAGGACAGGGATTCCCCATGAGCCTCCGAGCTGTGGGGCATCTGGCTGACAGAACGCTGGTCATCCTCTCCACAGCAGGGTCGTCGCTGACATTCTGAAAATGGTATCAGGGCTCTGCTGTGGATTTTATCGCCAGACCGAACCTGATCATCTTCAGTGGCTTTAAAGCAAACCAACAACCCCCATGGGTGGGGTCACTTTGGTTACCAACCTGAGCCCAAAATGTAACGGCGTCTACCACGTGTGTGACTCCCACAAGCTCCACTGGAAGGAGAAGAGGGCGAGTCAGTCTCATTTTAACCAGCCAAACTCGGCATTTCTGTCAAACCCGCAGGAAAAATTCACTTACTTTTCCCAGGTACAGTTTTATCCATTGCTGTAGTTTCATGCTAAAGAGAAGAGCAAACATCATCAATCGCAATAACTGAAGAACAATACTGCAGGTGGTATGCGTTTTTAACCCACAAACAAGTGTTTGCCACTTTTACATAACAGATTTCTATATACTGCAGTAGTACGCTAGAATGAGGCTATTCGCGTGACAATTCGTAAGGTAAGACAAATATTCAACGACTTAAGTTACTAAAATGCAAACTGCAGATATACATTAGCAAGGTTCGGGACCTTATTCTCATTACAGAAATCACATTAACAGCCCCGTTTAAATGCATGCAAGAAGGTCCTTTTAGGCTTTACTTTACAAATTATTAGCTACCTAACGCTTTTTGCAGATTTATTAGATATGCTTCATTATGCCTATGTCATACTTCCCATCTACAAACCACGAACAATGTTTTACACACTTAGAAAGTATTAAACGATTGCCAGTAATAATAAAAGAAAAAACTATTTTTTTCTGTAGTTTAATTTATATCCGACTAACCGTCCTCACTCACCAACAGCGCGAACTCAAAGCACCACGTGACCACCTGTAGCGCGGTCTTGGCGGTGAGCGCATTGCGGGCACTGAGTCGCGATATCTGTCGCGCGCATCGCGAGAGTTTGCCCACTGACTGCAGTTCAACGTAACTAACGATGCAATCTTAAATATAGCGGTTGGGTTATGCATTAGAGTCGGCAACTGCTGTGATTCTCTTCGCTTCCGTTGGGGCAACCCATAGATAACCCAGCTACTGCTACCGAGATGTGTCGACCTAGAAACCTAAACTTACCTACAACAAAAACTTTGGTGCAATTTGCAACCCCTACCCACTATTTATAACGTAATACAACTGTTACGTACATGTACATGACTGAAAATCTCACTCCAGTCAGCTGACCAAACCTGGCGACCCTGGAAGACAGCACTTAAACATGAAAATGTTAACTGTTGACGAGGAAAGTTTGTGGTAAGGATAGAAATTGAATATAAAAACTAAAAAAGATATACTTTTACCAATTATACATTCTTGGATGTAAATAATCTACATTTATATGCATTTCACGATGCTAATATGCAGTACCAGTGAAGTCTGGACACATGACTTTAATGCTTTTGTTTTAGCTGTTATTTTTATATACGTTATTCAGCAAAAGGCTTCAAGCAATGAAGTAACATCAAATACTGCAATTGCCACAACTTATTCGTATTCTTAGTCTTTGATCGAGCTCGTTCCAAACAGGCTGTATAGGGTTGAGGTCGGGAGATTGCGGGGGTCATATCATCCCGTCACAGCACTCCGTCCTCCACTGATCCTCAGAACACAACATTAGTTTGAAGAGCATTAATCCATATTTTCTGGCTATCGTGTGTTTATAATAATACAAAGAAAGCACAAAGTGGCTCCAGAGTTTCCTCTGTTGCCTCACACATCTAGCTGCAGGTCCTGCAGTGTTTGTGCTCGGTGATGGACTGACATCTTATCTAGGGTGCATTCAGGCATTGTGGATTCAACTTCCTGGGATTGGCTCCAGGACCCTGCATGATCTTAATCCGGAGAAGATGGTAGATGATAGAAGGATGAAGCACAAAATGAATGTACTGTGTGAAAACATGCTGCTGCCTTTTGTGAAACCAATCAGTAGATTTTTTTTTTCCGAGCTTAGTATGCCATCGTTCCCAATCATGGGCGTCATTAGGTCCGATCCCTCGGGGCTGCAACCCTCAGTATTTTAGCCCCGATGATAATCTTCCTTCAAGAACAAATGTTGAGTCTCAAGTAAACTTCACTTAGCCCCGAGATTCTTCTCAATTGCTAGAAACGCCCTTGTTCCCAGTGGTATTGTCTTTTAATGACTGAGTAAATCTCCTTAGCACAAGCTTGTGTTTCATCATAAAACCCAGCTGCATTATTTCTTTCATGAAACCCCAAAGTGGGCTGCAGAAGAGGAAGAAGAAATGTACAGGACTGGTTGTAATGCTAAAGGTATTACTGCCATCTGTTGAAGGGAAAAAAACCCCACAAAAACTCATCTTATATTTGATATGAGCCATACAGCCTTAATGATACAGTTATACCTCGTTCATATTAGCTTAATTTATAAATTATGTAAAAATGAATAAATTACATTTAGTTAAGTGAAAAGAATGAATTATTAAAAAGTAGTTGCTGCATGCAAACTGCTTGTATCCAAGATACAACAAAATAAAAATATTTAAATTAGCCTTTCTAAAATAGCATAATTCACCAAGCATCATCCAAAAATTGTCTTTATTAAAACACATTATACTTCCAGTCAAGACAACATTCATTATTTTTTAAATATCAAGCATTTTCCCTCAATTTCCCTCGGGATTAATAAAGTTTTATGATTCTGATTTTGCCACACTGTATACGACCTTATATTTTAAAGCAATGTAGATGCTAAGCCTTAGTTGTACAAAAAAAAACTACTGAAAGATTTTAAAACTCTGAGCCACAATTGTGGTCATCTGTATATACAAGTACACTTACTTTCATAGTAAAAATGACCTTTAAAAGGACATTTCACTGACCTTCAATTAAGAACAACAAAAGGGCCATTCATAGCTGAGATCAAAAGAATTCCAGTGCTGATTTAGCTCAGCCGGCCTATAACCGTTCTTGTTCCCCAAGGTCTCCAAAACTAGAGCGCCAGTCTGTGGCCTCATCGTCATAGATGAAGTCTTTGGGCAGTATCTCTGGGGGGATACAGCTCAGCTGCTTGTCAAATGAGCGCAGCGTCCACAGCTTCTCCAGCTCATAAACATCTCTGGTCTCAGGCAGCATGAAGTGAACCACAGTGTGCCCTGAGGAGAAAACCACTTGGTTATGGCTCTCAACAAAATATAAATAAAAGATCTGTGCAATAGCTAAAGCAGACTGTCACGATAAACAGACTCACCGAAATCGATGCACATCCAGTCTTCCGCACTCTTGCCTTCGATTATGACATGGGGGTCAGCATCTGTCTTGAGGGCTTTATACTGCCACAAAGTGCCAGAGAGGCATACAAGTCAGAGGCACCAACAATGCATGTTTATATAGACTCCTTGGAAATGATAAAACATACAAAAAGATAAGAGGAAACTCAGGTTTAGAAAGGTATACACACTTTCTACACAACTACATATGTATTGCTGCTTCAAGTATGGGGTGTAGGTTTTAATAATGATGTAATAATTAAAAACACACTAATAAGGACACAAACAGTGCATTATAAAAATCGCATACAGGAAAATTTACAAACAGCTATAATAGAAACACCAACAAGGTTATCCAATGTAATATCACTAATTAGATGATGACAACACAACAACAACTACAGGTTAATATTCTTACCACTTTGACTGCATACTCTGCCATCGCTATAAGATGTCTTCTTGAGGAGCCACTCACTACCACAAAGTAATCGGTGTACTTCAGCGATTTCGGTACTTTTATGACACAGATGTCTATGGCGTTTTCCTGGCGGAGGAGTGCCACTAGGACGTCGATGTTAAATGCCTGCGGGATCTCTGTTAGACAGGGAAAACTCACACTCAGGGAAAAAGAAGGTAAAAGTGCACAAAATACAAAAGTGCATAATCCAACGTCATCCGTCACGTCATGATGTCACACAACTATAATTTGCTGTTGTTAATGGAAGCTCCGAACTAAAATAATCAATCCTGATTATATTCAAATACTGAGATTCTGAGAAGCGTCCAACATGACCCATAGCGATGTCAATTTGCTTGCCTTTTTATCATATACTGTAGTTAAATGTATGCAGCGATTTACCAGCCTTTACATAATAGGTACACTTAGTTGCCATAGCGTATGTACTTACTACGCCTGAGATCGTCATTTTGGGGACCTGCTGGAAGGCTCATGACCGGAGAGTCCGTTATGTCTTTATTGTGCGCGGTACTGACATCTTTGATACCCTGTATACCACAGTAAAATCTATGCCTTCCTGAACACCTCACATTATTCACCAGATAGAACTGATCATGCCGCGGAGCACAACATGTGTACCGAGACGGAAGAGCAACACACGGCCGCTTCATCTTTACATGTAGAGACTTTATGTTGTTTGTTCGTACCGCATCTAGATTTAATAATCCAGAAAATATTCTTCTAGAGCAACTCGCCACACATTTATAACTTATCATTGCCATTTAAAAATAACCTATAACCACCAAGGACTAGAGACACAAACGAACCCAGCTCTGCGCACTGCTATTGGTCAAAGTTTTAACCAATCACAGCACTAGTCATATGCTATGTTTGTTCATACACTGACGTCGTACCGCCATCTACTGAGTGGAGGGCTCATTTTTTTTAAGCAGAATTTGATTTAAGAAAGTATATTGCGATGGTTATTCGCTGCTTGGGTTAAGGGATCAATTCCAAATCTTGACTTGTCCAAATGTGCACGCTCTGGGATGCAATGGCATTCTGGCCAGAGTATCTCCTGGCCTGATCAGGTGAAAAAGGCATACCGCAGCCTTATGCTAGATAGCTGGTTATGGAAATTGGATGGATTAGGATATCTTGCGTAGTAAAAGCCCTGGCTGTATAAATAAACAGTGTATTGTTTTTCTACAATGAGGAAAACGTCATTTAGACATGCCATGTCAATTGTAGGGTACAGTATCTCATAGAATTTTTGTGTTTTTTTTTTTGAAAACTGTAGTGTTCTTCCATAGTTTATATACAACTCAAAATGTATTTAGACACAATATGGAGAATAACAGACATCTTGATGTCCACAACTAAAATATTATTTGTGAAAAAACAAAGACTGAAGCAGGTGCCAGTGGGGGATTTGGGGTGAGCCTCTGGCTTGCCGTGGGACCGTGGCCAGAAAGAGCAGGGTGACCTTGCCTGAAAGCGACACCAGTGAGGATGATGGGTCTTGACTGCTCATGATGAGTGCATCTTGTTAATCTTCATGAGCACCTCTGCCAGTGGGGGCCTTTGTTGGGTGAATCCACAAAATACTGTCCAGGACATGTATATTCTGGGGCCAGAGACAGCTAAATAAGCTGCAGTATCTGTGGACAGCTTGGTTATGGAGAAATCCCCAAGCCCAGGGGCTTTGTGCCTTCAGGCGCCTTGTCTTCTGGGAAGCTTGGGAAGCAACTGTAAGCCTCTGCTGATATTCCTGCCCCCCCCAGCCATGCATGAGAGCCCCTCCAGGAATGATGAGCAGGAGTTGTTGTTGTAACCTTCATGTAATGAGAGCGAGGGCCAAGAATGTTTGGGGCAGCAAGAAGGCTGAGGTAGAACCGCCAGGGCACGTCGTGGTCGAACTGGAAGCTGTAACTTTGCGTTCGAAAATAAGGCTGTTCAGAGCTTCCTTCTCAGCCAGGTGCTGCTGACTTTTGTGGTCGTACTCGACAGTTTCCTGAAAAGCTGTTGTAAACATGTTGATAAATGTTATGCTGGTATTATGAAACAATATTTCCGGTCTGTACAGCATGTGCTGACAGAGACCAGACAAAAACAATTACGACAATTTTGGCTCTCATTTAAAATCAGAGTAAATATCAACGGATTCTTTGAAATGTTAGGTCACTGTCACACATATGTGTATATTACTGTAACACTGTGCAGTACAGCAGAATAAAGTATTTTATGACGGTAACTATCCACTATTATTCATATTACTCCATATTATGTTCTTCCAGGCTTAAAAATAGACTTCAAATGTAAGATGAATGACATGTTCCTAAAAAGCTGCTTTTTTTATGAGCTTCTAATTTTAGCTCGATGTCACAAGGTGTTTCTATGCTAGCTGTTCGCATTTTTATTGACTTTGAAATGACAAGGATTCCTTTCAGTTACTCACCAGGTGTGTCACTAATACATTCTTAAAAATAAACTAGCTGTTCGCCTTTGGCAAACAATTTCCAGGTTTTCTACAGACAGATAAGATTACTGAGAGGAAAGGTTACAGTGCGTCAAAAAAGCTCAAGGTGAGCTGACGGATGCATAATGGACACGCATGCGAAGGACCCAGTCAAAGGCTTACCGGTGTATTACTATGGCCACCCCTAGCAGAGGTATTTTATTTGAAATGAAAATAGCACACAGCACATTGCAAGGCCCGGTTTAGGAGCTTAGCCTTGTGTAACATGTAGACGCTAAATTAGATATGAACAGGGAGCTGACTTTGAGCAGGAACATGGGAAAGTAACATGCTGTTCAGTGTTCACATTTGAGTATGTAGTAAATTATCCAGTTTGTAAAATGTGTATCAATCAGCTTTTTATTATGCTTTTTTTTAGTGGAAATATTTTACAAATAGGTATTCAGAATTAACATTAATTGGCCTTAGTTAATGAAGAAGAGTTGGGACATACATTAAACATGAAAAGATGTTATTTTTTTCACCATATAGTTAGAATTGTACAAATCTGTTCACAATGATTTTTTGCGAGGTTTACAGTATCGTAGAATAGAATTTTTTTGTCGGTATATGAGGATGTGACTTTCCTGACAGCCTTAACAAATCGCTTGATCCTGTCTGCATCCTGTGTGTATTCTGTCACAGGTGTGTAATTCCCTGCGGGAAAGAGAAGGGTGTTTGGATCAGTAAGCAAGTATAATTAGTGAACTGGCCAAGGAGTATATGTGTACAGCAGTCAAAGGTTTGGACACACCTATTCATAGAAGATGTTATTGTACCTATAGCTCAGCAGATCAGGCTACTGTACATGTGATTCAGAAGGTTGCTGGTTCAAATCACCTCATGGTGGAGTTTTATTGCTGGGCTCTTCAGCAAGACTCATATTGCTTAACTGTTCCAAGGACTGGCTAAGCTTGCTTTCCCAAAAATATGCATACTGCTTTGGATAAAAGCACTTGCTAAAAAAAAAATGAATAATAGTGCGGGCATCAAAGTGATAAAGTAACAAATGGAATTATGCAATGACAAAAAAGTTTTAAATCACACCTAAAATCTATGTTTTAGATTCTTCAAAGTAGCACTATTTGCCTTGATGACAGCCTTCAACACTCACTTAACCAGACTCTCGGGGTTCTTACCTGGGATTACAACAGTCTTGAATTAGTTCCCACCAGGGAATTTTTGCTACTACCCAATGGGCTACTTTAGTAAGAAAGAACATACCAGCCCAGATAAATTTTCAGTAGCCCACAATGTAAAATGTAAAATCATAAAGAGCAAAAACAATCAAAGAGACAAAGGTGGTTGAGCAAAAAAAAAAGCAATTAATTAAATCAAGTTAGTTCTTTCAATTTATTTTCAAAGTCACTTTTTTGCTCAGGAAAATGGAGAATCTACTGCAGGAAATGGATTAATCAGGCCCTTCAAGATGATTGGCTAACTGGGACAAGTCTGAATCTGGGACTGGCCAACATGACCCTGCAAACATCATCACTCCAGACAGCGGCTACATACCTGTGCTCAGTGATGAAAACTCGAGGTAATCTATTTTTTTGTGGCCTGACATGCATTGTTTTTTTTTTACTAGTCAGTGGAGTACCATTCAGTTCTGAACTTGCCCTTCATCTAAATTACTCACCTCAGGTGAGTGGCTGAGTTTATTTTCCCGCTCTGGTTTCCACACATGCTGGATACTTGTTGGCAGTTTTTCCTTCCCTCTTTAATCAAAGTCACCCCCTATCATCTCTGCTGGGTTCAGGTTCGGAGACTGCAGGCCAGGTCTTATGGAGCCTTATGGTCTTATGGAGCAGTCCATCATTCTCCTTTGCCAGAAAGCTCTTACACAGCCTGATGGTGTGTTTTGGGTCACTGTCTTGTTGGAAAACAAATGACAGCTCAACTGAGCATGAACCAAATGGGGTGGCGTGTTGCTGCATTTTACCATGGTAGCCGTGATGGTTGATGGACATTCAGTTCTGATTAAATTGCCAGGGGGGCTATGACATCATGCCTCCACCGTCCAGCTTCAGGACTTGGCCGACGCATGCAGAAATCATTCATTCTTTAATCTGATCTTTAATAATCTACTAGATTATTAAAAACATAAATTCGGGTGGGGGGACCTTCACAGATGAATATGTGATTTAATGCGCATCAGAGCTTCGCAGGATGTTAATCTGGGTGCAGGAACCGCAGCAGCACGCAGAGGAGAAGCTGCACTTTCACTGGCTGCAGACGCAATGGAAAGTAGAGAGCAAAGGGGAGGCTTTAGCAGTTATTACTGACACGTACGCATTAGTGAAGGACCCAAGTACATCTGACTACTTTCATGTCATGTCTTAACACCTGTGTTTTCCCATGATTATTTTCAGAAAAGTGACTTATTAACATAGATAACAGGAGAGGATGGTTGTGTGTTTTTGCAGCTGGATGTGCCCACATATAAATCCGCCTTAGCTTCCACCATCTGTCTGTTGGGCTGACATGGCATCCCTACTCGTGTTGTGCATCTCGGTACTTTCCATTGCAGCTCTGGGCTCATGTGACCTGGAGGAGAAGCCTTTCGTGGAACGAGCCGGAAGGAACTTCATTGGGAGGGCCAGTACCTCCATCCTGACCGTGCCAAATGGAGGGAAATTTGGAGACTGGACTTGGATAGAAATGTGTCCTGAGGGATTCTACGCTTCAGGCTTCAGTGTTCGGGTAAAAACACAATCTTGCAGCCTGGTGTCATGTCAGGAACACAGAGGAACCGACAGTCATGAAGATTACAGTGTTGCAATGCTTCTGTCTTTGACAAAATGACTAGTGGCAGCATCACACGGAATAACTGAGTATAGATGTGTCTTAATTCCTTGAGTTAATCCAATATATATTGTTTTAATACGGTTTTTGCACTAACCCATGTAAAAGTGAATGTGAATGTAGAGGAAAAGGACCCTTGCCACTTGCGCCTCTTTGAATGTTTTGCATAATTACATATGTTGCATGTATTGAAGTTTTCTTTTACATTAGGTGGAGTCCAACCAGTATGGTCTTGATGACAGCTCACTCAACGGGATCCGTCTGTACTGCTCCAAGGGCACAGACAGGAGCTACTTGTACACCATTGAGTCTCATATTGGATAGTATGTATAAGACATGCGTCTTTGATACAGTCCAGCTGGTTTCATGTTAGAGTGTGAGAGCAGAACACATGCAAACTGCACGCACTCCACTTTCGTTTACAGGACAAAAAGGTACTACAGTGGAGTTTTTTAAAAAGAAACGTGTCTTGTTGCAGTTTCGGCGAATGGACGGACCCACAGTGGTGCCCCGAGGCTGGCTTTCTGAAGTCCTTCCAGCTCCGGGTCGAACCCGAGCAAGGCCTGTTTGGGGATGACACCTCGGCCAACAACATCAGGTTCCGCTGCACCAGTAACCCCATCTTGGAGGGGCGGGGGCTGGATTGGGGCGATTACGGCGGCTGGAGCCAGGAGTGCACAACTGGGGGCATCTGTGGCATTGAGGTGAAGATGGAGATCTACCAGAAGGGCCTGGACGACTCCACACTTAATGACGTGCGCTTCCACTGCTGTGCCTAGCGATGGGGGGGGAGCCATGGGAGCTGTGATGGTAAGATCCTCTGAAATTAGGTCAAAATTACAAAAAGGGGGAGAAAAGATCAATAAAGAAGGCAGGGGCTGTTCAGTCCCACTGCAAACTCCTCGGGATTCACTCTGTAATCAGTTTACCTATTGATTGGATCAAAATGGATCAAAATTATATGTACATAATTATCCAAATTAAATTTGTGCACCAGCACATACAGTTAAATGTGGCTGGATTCTCCTTTAATTAACTATTAATTAATGAAGTATTTAATTATTGGTCTTGTGCCAGGTTTTTTTTTCTAACCTTGGTATCATTTGTCATCCTCGCAGGCACCAGCAGAGGGAGTCATGTCACCACGGCCGTTCAAATTCAATCAGCTAACTCACGCAATGGTTAAGGATTCACTGGTAATAACTGGATTTAATAAACAAAGGAAATAAAATATGCATTCAAATGCCTTCAAGGTTGTGACTGGTTTTATAACTGTAATAAATAGTCTAATTAATATGAATGGAACAGGCAGAGTTGCCTTTCAAACTATTTACGGATCGATAGGTACCCTACGTATAATGTTACTGATTTTGAAGATGGTACATGGATATATCTGTTGAACATTTCCTACTTCACATATTATCCATCCCAAAATTTTTTCCATCTGCCTATGCAGTAGGGCGCTGGGTTCTGTGCAGGTAGAGTTTTCTCCTTAACTTTATGCAATACACTAAGTTTCATATATACATATATATGAGTGGATGAGTCACACATGTGCTCACACACACATACACACACACACACACACACACAGGTTTGTAACTATATCTTTGTGGGGACTCCCCATTCATGTCTATGGGGAAAACCCTAATCCCATTTTTAGTTTTTCAAGATAAATCCTTCATTTTAATTCATCCCTTCAGAGTCAACCTTAAGAAAAATAGATGTGCCAGCTATCATTTTTCAGAAAGGTATTCTTTGTATCATATAAAGCATTAACATAAAATATGTTAAAAGCAAGCATGCATTTTCCCAGAGACCTACTAATCTAAAATAAAATAAAAATCTGTTTTAGTACGCTTTCAGCTCACTTAAAAAGGACTATTCACACCACTATCATGCCTACCAACCTACACATGTAAGACATGCTTATCCCATCACCAATCAGCTAAAGAACACTACAAGACTGTAGAAACCAAATGTTCACCTCCTCTGCCTACCGTTTCTAAGCTGCTTGCTTTAAGGCAATCTCCATCTCTCTCTCTCTCCCTCTCTCTCTGCTGTGACCAGGCATGATTTTTTTTCTGTTCCCTCCATTTAACAATTTCATTCTCCTCCGTTCTGATACTTATTCAGCTGCAAAAATAATGTTCAACACCTAACAAATATGTGAACAGTTTTTATGTAAATGAAACCTGATGATAAATATTTATATGGTCATTCATTTCTATTTTCATTTACTTGCAATTTAGTGCTTCCAATTTTTAATTTAAACTGCCTAGTCGTAGAAGCACAGTTTGGTTTTATAAATAATTTATATAGCCATACACCCTTAATCACAGTATTGAAGGAAGACATTCCAGAATTTCTTATATCAGTATTTTGAATTTTGATCTGTCTTCCATACCAATTATCCAGCACAGGTACAGGTGAGTGTGAAGCCTACACCAGGCAGCAGGGGGCGCTGTACACTTGGGACAGCATGGCAACCTGATGCATGAAGGTCCAGCAGACCTTCTGGCACATTCCTGTTTTGCGGTTTCTCCCCAAACTCCCATAATTTGAACGACCCTCAAACTTCATTATGAATTCACTTAATAAATTAATGCTTTGTACCAGTGTTAAATTGCAGTGTACAGTATCCGTGATAATGTTGTTTTCTCATAACAGAAATAGAATTGAGGAGAAATAAATCTGGTACTTATTTAATTATTTATCTTTATTTATTTTATTTACTTACTTGTATCTGCCCCCAAGCTGAATAAAACTCAGTACCCTGACCTTGGGGTCAGTAAAAAAACAGTATTTTGAAGCATACATTTTGGCGAGAGGTGTAATTTAAAGCTGTCTGTCCACCTGAATGCACTTTCGAACAGTTAGAAAAAACTCAGGCAATCATGGGGAGTACATGCAAACTCTACATGCTGAAAGCTAGGGGGGTGGGAATGAACCCCTACCCCTGGGGAGGCTGGACATCTGTCCCAGATTCTGGGCACCTGCATCTCCAACCACAATGTTAGCATTTATGGCTCACATGCTACTGAGAAGAGTTAATCTGTGTCTTCGCGATAAAGGTAAATGTTTTGTAGCATAAAACATTTGCTATTGTTTAGTATTATTATTATTATTAATAAGAAAATATGCCACTGAATGATTATTGTGTGTATATTTTGAGGAGAAGGTAAATACAAGCCTTGTTTGTTTATCTGCATGTTCAGACACTTATAGTGGCTGTTCTACAGTCCCAGATGGGAGTCACTAAGATTCACATCTAAGATTAAAAACATTTAAAATGTCAACCTGCAGCAACCTGTCTGAAATGTGTCATTCTGTTCTGGTCTATTTCAGAACTGCTGCTCTGACACCCTTTTTACTGAACTGTTGGAATTTTCTGCATATCATTATTTAGAATGATTACAAATCCTGATTCATCCTCAATTTCCATATAATGAACACCATAATTTGTGAATAAATAAAATTTGCATTTGCAGTAAACAGAAACGCTCAAGTGTAAACACGACTGAGCGGAAACTCGAGCCACAAGCAGCGCTGTCTGTGTTTACGGAGGTTGGCCCAGTTGAGCTGCTAATTAAAAACACCATAAGCATCATCAATGATGAATTCAATGGTGTTAGGAGGGGGGTCACCAATGCATTCAAACTTGGATTAGAGCTCTGTACATCTTTGAAAGGCCTTGTGTACCTCACTTCAGCAAAATAATTGTCTTGTTACCTTGCATCCAAGGTAAAGACAACTTTCGAAGGATCATGTAGACTTAATTTGGACATGCAAATTTTAAGAATGTTCCTGCTCTTACTAGTAAGTCCTTCAATATAAGAACAAACACTGAAACAGACATTTAACTGTCAGCGAAAGAACTCAGGTTATTCAAGGAAATATGTCATTACCACAGAAGAATGTGAATATCACTACTGGCTGGCTGGACAAAGAAACAATTTACGTCAAGTATGATAAAGCAAATATATTTATAAAAAACACAAAAGCAGATTTATTATGTACAAATTATACAGACGTCAAACGTGAACAAACATGGAGCTCTCCAAAACAGAAAAGCAAAGAGCAACGTCTTGCAGAGAATTAAGCGGTATGCGCTGGAGAGGTGCTCTGGAGACGACGGCAGCGCTGACAGGCTGTCAGTCTGAGATTCGCACACCGACACGGTGACAATCCTGTATGCTAAGGACCACGAGCAAGCAGTAGGGAGCAGAGAGATGCAAAGAACTGTAACTGCGCCCCGCCTGAGTGACGGGTGTCGCACTTGGGGCTCCCTTTCAGAACAGGATTAGTGGACGCTAAGAGCCCCTGGGAGAAGCACGCAGCCGGGTTCTGTTGCAGTCAGGCCGCCTGTCTTTGTCGGGGTGCCACAAAGGCGGCCCTTTCAGCCCCAGCCTACAGAGCGTGCTTCATGTCTTGCTTTGCTCTGCTTCCTCGTCTCCCCGCTCGTGCTTTTTAACTCGCCACCAGAGGACAGTCGCAGGCATAGCTTGATAGTCTGATCACCTTCCCTCATACCCCCAGGAGGATGTGAGAGGCAGGAAAGGTAGGAAATGCATAACATTTACCACCATTTCTGACACTTACGCCAGAAGCCCTATCCCCACCAGAATCTGTGAGTGCTACATAATAGGAGCCCAAAGAAAATCCTCATTGCGTTTTCCAATACACCATGAACACGTCATTAAACAACATATAAAACTGCAGGAAAACATGGAATCACATGATTCTAATACACAGATTTAGCAGCATGAGCAAAACACTTTTGAAAATCACAAATCGACTGAAAAGGCAACTGCATTTTAATATGGATAAACACAAACAATGACATCTCAGGCAGTCTATTTTTGATTCATAATAGCAGATTGAAGACAAAATGAACTCTTATTAATCAGCCAAAACCCACAGCTGAGATTTTCATAAAACAGAAGGTGGGTGGAGACAACATCCTGATATATGTTTAGAAGCGTCATGTGACACGACTGCAGCAACCAATCACACACTCAAAATGATTTCCATCTGTAAAGAACAGTGAATAGGCAACAAAGTATTTCAAACATTAGCCCCTGGCCTTGTCTAGTGTCCAGATGGTTGGACCCCGTAAAACCGGAGCGAAACCGGGACAGAAGAGGTCCAGTGGATGCAGCATGAAGAAGGTTTCTAAATTCTGGGGGCCCACAAGCTCCCAACGACAATGTTATTACAATATCTTTTCCAAAAAACACTGGACTTCATAAAAATACATTATCATCAAACTAAAATCTAATATTAACAACTGTATTTTCAGCCATATACTGTCAATATACTAACAAGACACATTCCATTTTGTTTTTTTTTGCACACACAATCTTTAAGCTCAAAATATAATATAAACCTCCCGTTTTCACTAGAAGGCTGATGACTGTCTCTTTAGAGTGCTACACATCTCTGCAGAGGACCAGGCTTGTTAAACAAGGCAAGCCAAAGGTATTTAACAGCAACATTTTTCAACACCTACGTCTGTATATAATGAAAAAATGTATCGATTTCAGTAGATTTAAAACAGAGTTAGTCTGACCTTTTGGTTTTTGTAGCTAACTTTGACATGAACACCATCAAGCTTTGCTGTTCGCACGATTAAAAGGCAGCTAATAACGTTAAACGTTAAGCTACATTTGGGGAAAATATGCAATAAGAAATAAATATAATTTATGTTATTGCAGAGCATATATCCTGTTTGTTTTGGGAAAGTTATTCTTTGGGGAATTTCAAATTAAATTTATCATGAATTAAATGACAATATCTATTTATTAAACATTTTAATTTCTCCCCACCCCAAATACAGACCTCTTCATTTATATAATTAAGTTGTGTCCCCCAATATCAAATTCTGTCCTACGTCCTTGACAGCAGGTTTTAAAGTTTTTGTTTTGTTCTTTTAAAGTTAAACTGATTTAAAAGTCTACATATTACCGCTGGAATCTGGCTGGTCAGCAACGTCTTCCAGAAAGTGTCTCCTTTTTGGACAGTCATCTTGCTTGGGATGTACAGGGCGACCACAGGAACGTGAAAGCAAGCGAGCACCCTGGGCCACATCAGCTGGAGCCGTCGTTAAGCCTTCATTAAAGCTACAGCGGAGGGTCAGGGACAAGCCCTTCTCAGGTCAACAACTATCTACTTCCTCATTACACACCCAGGTCAAAGCGACATCCTATGCAATACAAAAGCAGAGTTTCTTTATATTCAGCAGATTGTTTTTCCGGATTGGAAGTTTTTTCTATTTCCTACTTCTTACCCCAGCATTATTAGCAAGACGATATCAAAAAATAACTTAACAAGGAAAATACAAACATAAAAACTCAGGGCACAGATACAAGACTTCGCACTTCTAAGCATTTGCTGAAGGAGAAAATGATGTGTCTTTGCCTCACGGCATTTTATCCCACATACGCTACTAAAAAGGTCTCAGAATCTCACTCACTGCAGTGGTGGTAGAAATGCGGTGATGTGTGAAGAATGAGGCTTTGGACCAAGGTCAGGGTACATTGGTGCAGCACAGGACTGGCTGACCAATGAACTGAAGCAGAAGGCCGTGTCATGTGACTGTCCTGAGAATTTGTATTACAGCACGATACAACACTGTTTCATCACAACTTGATTTCAAACTTTTCTTACGAGTACAACATTCCTCTCCCTCCCACGTTTCTCCCCGTCTTTCACACACTTTGGAACAGCCAGCCATCCCCGCACTTCTCCTTTTCAGCACAAGGGGCCTGGTACCGGGGGGGGGGGGTAGACAGGTGCATTCTTCTTCCACCTGCTTCTTGGTGCCTCATGGACCCCAGGGTCCACAGTCTGTAAGTCACCAGTAAGCGTTAGAGTAGAGCGATGAGAGGGGAGGCGGGATGGCGGCATTTCAACGCGGCTGACAGAACACAGAGCACTTCTGCTTTCTTTCTGGATGTCCTCGCCCGCTCCACACACGGCTGAGACTGCTCCCCCACCCCCCCCAGCCACCACGCCACCTCTCACCAAGCTTCCACTGGACTCTCTTCATTAGGTTCAGAATCATATACAGTAGTTGCATGTACACAGAAGCTGTTGTGGGCCTATTTCAATTCTATCTTTTTTATTTGATTTAAACGGTGACTTTTAGGGAGCAGGGCATGTGACTGTCATCACCATTCGCAGTTGACTCTAAGGCCCCCTTAGTAATCAAAAGCCCCTCTAGTCTTAGTCACTTAGCAGCCGTAGTCACTGTCAGTCTTATGACTAGGGTTGCTAGAGTGGTCTGGAGAGGAGGGGAATCCCATGGTCTCCTGTGTGAGCCCTGACGCCGCCGAAACCTGCATCTCAACATGGGAGTCTGACTCGCACTGCTCTGACCGTCCCACACCGCTGTTATTAGATGCTGTGGCCCTGTGTTCCTCTTTGTCTGCCCCTCCCTTCATGACCTGCAGAGATAAATTCTTTTCGGGCTCTTCAGCCAGACGTTCCCTTTCTTCTCCAGCCTCCTCTCTCCTTCCCATATTTTTGTTTTCAGTATTTGCCTGGGTCTCATCCTTCTTCTCATCTAGGTTTTCTACTTCGCCCTCTTCATCGGCTTCAGTCTCCACCGCCCCTTCTCCTTCTCTATCTTCTTCAATCTTCACATTCTCCCCACTCTCACTAATCCCATCTTCAGCCGTCGGCTCAACTTTCCTCTCTTCTTTGTCTCTCTCCAGGCATAATCCCTCACTCTCCTTGTTCTCATCATTCCTTCTCACCACAGCTTCCATCTCTGCCTTTGACACATTCTCCCCTTCCTCTGACATCTTTGCTTCTGTTTCTTTCTCTCCTCCTGAGGACTCGCTTTTCCTGCCTTTGTCATTTGGAGCATCTTTGACAGAGTTCTTATTTGACTTGTTCCTGGTTTTGAAATTCAGTTTCTGTAAAGCAGAAAGAAATTCGAAGAATAAGTAGGGATCTTCTATTCCTCAAAGTTTAAACAGAAAAGTGCCCGTTCCTTAAGACAAGCAAGCTGTTTCATAAGAATGGACGATGAAAGAACTGAGAATGATAAAGTGACGAAGTAAAAATAGATTCAGCTGAAATAGGCATGGAATAAGTAGCAGTCACGATGGCAGCCAAGTAGAGACACCTTTGGGATGATAAAGTGTTAAATATCTATAAATACTTCTGAAATCCAACCAGCTGTGCATGACAATGAAACAGTTCTAATCATGTGATGAGATTAAGTTGTGCCGTGTTCTGTAAATGAAGAAGTAATCCTCAGCGCCAGGGCTGATTTCCCTGAGGACGTATGCAAACTCTACAAGAAAATGTTGGAAATAACCATGAGACTCCGTAAAGGGTCTAAAAGCATTAACTACATTAATGGCGAATGACACAGAAATATTATGGATCGCTAAAATTATTCAGTGCCTGACTTCAGATTTGCCGATAGGGAGCCTCTTATGGAAAACATGTCAGATGACCTCAAAAGCCTCTGTCCCTTATCTCCATGCCTTTGGACTCCTGGAGTTCAGAGACGGTTCACTGACCAGCGCTTCTTATGTCTAATGCAAACAACAACAGAACGTGTCGAAAGAAACGGGATGAAGGGCTGAGTGTTGTTCTTGGGGCGAGCGCGCCGAGCAGCACCACAAGAAACAGCTGCGGGAATGTGGTGGCTGTACCTTGGACTCTTTCTTCTTGCGTGGCAAGGCAGGCCTCTGGAGGAAAACGATCTGCTTGGTGGCCAGACTTCCGTCGCTGTAGGAGAGAAGAATAATCGCGCATGGATCTCTGCTTTCTGGCCACAAATATTACCCCTCGCAAATAATTACTATGACTTTCCCAGCAACCTTAATGGATACTTTACTGCATAAAAAGAAGTTTTCAATCCCACATAAAAATAACATTCCTCATCTACATCTTCAATTTTTTTTAAATCACATTATCTGTAACCTTATTCAACTTCTCCCAAAATAAAAAGGCATACTACAGTATAATAAGCCTATCTTTTGAGAAGCAGGCCTGTAAGTGCAGAGACACACAATAAATACAAAAGACTAGCACACTGTCAGAGCATGTGGGGAGTATATGAATAGATGCATGGTAGACCAACATGGAGAACAAGTGAAAATGTATAAACCTATTAGTATCTAGGACAGTGATTTGATTAATCTGCCCTATTCCTGTGTTCTGTGGGTGCATTCTCTGTAGAAAATGAGAGTTTAAAATAGAGATGTGATTAATCAGTAATGCACCAAAATGGTCACAAATATCTGTGAAGAGAAGGAGCACTCACGAGCTCAGACAACACGAGTAGGGACCCAAGAGAGACCCAACAACATGTGCGGTTCCCCAAACATCCAGCTAGGCTCACCATCCATCTACCCTCTTGTCTCACACAAAGGCACTTGTCCACCTTAAATCCATTAATTCATTCATTTATTAACCTTTATTTTACCAGGCATAGCATTAAGAAGTTTCTTATTTACAGTGACAGCCTGGGGGGTGTTCCACGAAGCAGGATTAAGGGAAAGTCTGACTTATTTTGACAAGTCTGGGTCGTTTAAGTTGGAGTTCCGCTCCATCAATGTATCTTAAATTAATCTCTGCTGAGCTACGATGGTAACTTCGGCGGGTGAACAAGTCTGCTCCGGACCAGGTTAACTGTCTCGCTTGCTTAAGCGTTGTCTCAAAGAATGTCCGACGTATGACAACAGATTCCCAAAACAACGTTCTGTCAGACGAAATACCGCGTGTTCACTACTCATGTTCTCACACCCAGAGGGGCGGGGCAGAGCAGCTGCAACCCATTACCAACTAATCGCTCCGCTACTTAAAGCGGAAATCTCCATTAATGCATTGCGAAGTATTGTTGCCATGTATTTGTGCCTTACTGAGCATTCTCTTGTCTCATCTGTTCAGCTCGTCTCATTGACCATGCCTGTCTCACCTGCCCTGCCTACCTGACCTGCCTCCCTCGCCCCATTCTCCGGACCTGTCCTCGTCGTGCTTCCTGTATCGTCGTTGCCCTGTCTCATCCCTGCTTATTGGACTGATTTCACCAGCATCCGAACCCTTGCATCCGACTCGACCATTCTCTCTGACAACCCCCTTGGCTTTTGGTGTACCCGATTTTCTCATTAAACTCTCGTTCTCTCGCATACTGGGGTTCACCTCATTCCAGTCTGCTTCTCACTACTCATGTCATGTAATAAATATAATAAAGCCTATAAAATCATGTCTCAGCATTCCAATTAATTCCAGAATAATAAAAATAAAACTGTACCCATATTACAAAGGTCAAGTATGACATATAGTGACTGAAACTGAAAAAAATCTGTTAAAATAATATGAACTGAAGATATTTTTATATTTTGTTTAGCCACAGTCTACTTTTAAAGTTTATTAGTAAAAAGCAAAGACAAGACACAGTTATTTGTGCAGAACATTTCACATGGATGTGATTGGAAGCATTTTATGGAGATCAAATACATAATAACAGGAGAATAACATTATTCAGTAAGAATGACACGTGAACTTATCCCAGAAGGTTCCCCATTGGCTACAGGGATCGAACCAGCAACTTTCATGGTGTAAGAAGACAGCATAAACCACTGTACCACTGTACTAGGGACTTCACATTACACAACTTACGCATTTAGTCTTTCTGCAATTCTTTGCCAAGCCAACTCCCTGGCTGTGTTTATGGCCACAGTATTGCCTTTTTTAGAACTTAAATCTTTGTATTTTTCATACAGCTCCATAAGCAGCGTTTGTTTTGCGGCAGAAAGAAACACCGCTCTCGTTTTACTGGCTTTCCGACTCATTTGATCGATCTATTGATCATCCACTCCTTTGGGCTTCATAAATATCTCAGTTTTGCACACTAAGTGAGACTATGCAAATCTGAATTATACGAGCCTTGATCCGTTAAAGCTTAACTGTGTTAGTGGAACCACATGAGGCTAAGTTTAGAGATGGCACTAGTTTGAGTGACTTTTTCAGTAAAGTTTGGCTTTCTTTAGCTGCTTTCATGAAATACCCCCCTGGCAAGTGCCAGAAAGCACTTGTAAAACAAAACAAAAACGGAAAAAATAAATAATAAATAATGG
This sequence comes from Pollimyrus isidori, assembly GCA_019775955.2. NCBI lineage: Eukaryota > Metazoa > Chordata > Actinopteri > Osteoglossiformes > Mormyridae > Pollimyrus > Pollimyrus isidori. The sequence continues at coordinate 18,515,737 of JABFDZ020000138.1, read as the reverse complement.
AAATAAATAATAACAATAAATAAAGATGAAATTAAACCCATAACAGAATGATTAAATAACTTCTCTGCTTACAACTTTTACTATCAGGCAACACTAGTAACTATTGAGAGTTTCTAGAGAGTTAAATAACGTTGCTTCATATAGTTTGGGTTGCCATAAGTCAATGTAGTTTTGTCATCTTTGATTGGTTTTGCTGCTCTCAGTATATGAGAATAGATGGACATACAGGCCTGTCCACCCCTAGCCAGAAACATTGGTTTTGATTGGTCACTTTGTTGAGGCTAGCTGGGTCGATGCGGCCTTGCTGGTTTAAGGTATCATAGCTACTTGACTAGTTAAAACAGCCTGGAATTTCTTTTTTGGGTCTTTGTAGACAACCTCCATTCGTTCTAGTACACGGTTTGCCTCAGGATGCCATCAGGATTTGATGTTTCACCCGCTTCAGACATGCTCTTCACTGTTCATATTACTTCAAATTCTCTTATGACACCATAACTGAAAGGCCTGTGGGGTATGAATGACAGCTGCAAGACAATATGATTATCCAGTAATAAAATCACCTCCCATTCTGGATGTTTCGGAGACTTAGAAGGTTATATACTATAATGTAATTTATTATGACTCTGCACTAAAGACTCAAAGTAATCATGGTTTTGTGGGACAGATGAACAGATGGAGTGTTATTCAAGCAGCTCCATTACATATTTACGGGGCCCACCTGCAACTTAATGAGATACCTAAAGAGGGATTAGCTTCTACACTATTCAATTCTGGCCCATGCGTAAATTGTACAAGATGACATGGTGGCGTAGAGGGATTTTACCTGTTAGTCTTGACGACTGGTGTTGGGAGGACACAGGTGAGCCTCCATCCATACGTCGCCAGAGACTGGAGTAGCGGAATATAATCAGTCTTCACTCCCACACCCTGTAAAAAGCATTAGCAGGAGTAGAATTCTGGGTTATACAGTGTACCAAGAAATTTCAGAAAGAGGATTTAATTCATTGGAAGATCAGAAATATTTATGCGTTTTTCTTTGAAGACTTGGAAGAGCCACTCCTATTTGCATTTATGAAAGGTGAAAGTTTACTCAAATTTCAATAGAGGAGATAAAGTGCTCATTTTTATTTGCTCTATTTAAGTAACGATACATTTATATATAGATTTACTTGACAGTAACATCACTGAAAAATCACTGCTAACTAATTGCTAGCCAGTACACTGATTACTTAGCAAACTGAACTGCTACTTATCTTGCTACATTTAAGGAATCAGATATGGCATTCACAATTCTGGACCCTGGGGCAGTCTACGGGGTTCTTTGCTCCCTGTCAGCCCACAATGGCTTCATCGATGTCATTAGTTGTAGAAGCTTCTTAGTCTGCTGTTTAGGTGTTAATGAGAGGCTGAGTGAAATTCATCCAGTAAGACCTGCAGGACTCCTCAGAACCAGAGCCTTGCTTTCTGGAAGTGATGGAGTACTGATATGGATCAGGGCACAGGATGACAAAGGACCGTAATGCTTGGTGTATTGGTCATCTGATCAGTCTGTTTAACAGAGGTAACAGAGGTGTACAATGGTTTTATTACAGTATTAACCCACTGTCAATCTGAGATGGCATCATTATCGGAGCGATAATAGTTATAGGCTACTTAATTGCTTGATACTAAGCTTTAAGAAATACTTGAAGGGCCTTCTGTTCCAGGAATTACTCTACTAGCCTGATACCATACTTAAACGTAGGTACAATTTTCCAGAGTGAAACACATTCCGTTACTGCATGTCTTACTCGGTAAGACAACGGGAGGTTGGCGATCAGGTTGCATTTCTATTTACAGTGCTGGCAGGCTGTCATGGAATGCACTGCTGCTATAGGACTTTTCTCACCACAGGGCATGAGCTGCTGAATAATCATTAATTAACTTTCATGCAAGCCTGCGATGAGTGGTGTGCATGTCCTTGTTATATACACGTAAGAATGCATGTACATTTACTCTTTAGGCATCCCAGCCTTAGGGTGGGCTTTGTTTGGTGGGGACAGTGTCTCTGTCTCGGTGCCTATATGACGAGGGTAAGCACTGTCTCATCAGCTCTTGAATTGCTGCAATCAGTGTAAAAGCTATATGGAGTCAAGAAAGTACTTTAAATATTGGGCACTTCTCATGTGACCTGCATGACTCATTCTGAAGAGACTAGTTGAAAATGCCAGGACCAAGTTTTTAAATTTAGGGCATTACTAATTACAATCTACAATGCTTCTTATGTCTACAGACTATAGGTACTGTTGCTTCAGAAGAGAAAACTCAGATATAAATAAACTTCACCTGTTGTTATCTTTGGGATCAATGTTTGAATGTTGGTGGCCATGGCAACGCAGATAAAACATGTGCCAGGGGTCTCCCTGTTGCAGCACTGACAGGAAGTGGTTGCTGTCACACGCACATAACACCCAACCCCAGACAGGAAGTGTGATGCGTGCCAGCCATGCCAGAGCGGTATTCAGCACACACTCCAGTGGTTTTCAAGTTTTAGTGCACAGCTCCGCAAAAACAGACTGACAGACAGACAGACAGGCAATCAGACAGACTGACAGACAGACAGATACATAGACAGGGCCTATACCAATGAAGGGCAGAGCTAACAACTAGGTTCCACTTGTTATATAAATATATATATTTAGGGGATAGACCCAAAATACTGACAACCCAAATCTGTGCTCATTTGAATAACAATATAATAGAATTTTTTTGCGGTTAACTAAACATGAACTGAGAATAAAGCAGCTTAACTTTCTATAGACTCTGTAAATGTGAATTTATAATTCATAATACAAATGTAACATATAAACTAGTAAAATCTTTGATTAATAGTTAATAGTATCCAAATGTATCAGTCTAGGTTCTCTTTGACAATCTGTGAGCAAACATTTTAAATAAAGTTATTTGGACAACTATATTGCATAGTATCAGGAAACATGGTGATTAAGGACAAGGTCTTATAACCTTGCAATGTCTCAAATCCCAGAGGGGGTTCCTGCTACTGTAACCCAGAGAAACCGAAAATAGTCCATCTGTGTAAGTGGGTAAAAGCCATAAGTTAGACTGGATAAACATGTCAGCCCAAGAATGTATAACAATTCAGCCGCTGCAGAGGCGCATTTAATCAAGGAATCGTAATTGTAGTGCAATCCAGCTTCAGTAAACTGGGCTAACAAAGATGTTTCTGGCTAGGGATGGACAGGCCTGTATGTCCATATATTCTCATATACTGAGAGCAGCCAGGGCCGGATGGACAGGCCTGTATGTCC
>JABFDZ020000138.1:18486541-18512329 GCA_019775955.2 Pollimyrus isidori | reverse complement strand
CTCATATACTGAGAGCAGCCAGGGCCGGATGGACAGGCCTGTATGTCCATATATTCTCATATACTGAGAGCAGCCAGGGCCGGATGGACAGGCCTGTATGTCCATCTATCCTCATATACTAAGAGCAGTCAGGGCCGGCCTTCCGAAAAGCCAAATAAACACGATGGCGATGATGAGCGTCAGATTTTTGGGCAGCGTCAAAAAAAAGAAGATGTTTTCGGCAGGTGAAGTGGAGTTAAATGTGTTTTAAAACGCCAGGAATGAGCAAGAGAGATGTTCTGTTATAGCACACAGGGAGTGAGACGGCATGGAGGACAGCGACATGGAGCCTGTCTTCTCGGCAGCTGCCCTGTCGCTGTGGAGAATCCGTTTTAGCACAAATATAATGACTTCATGCTGAATTGGATTTGCACAAACAGAGAGGGGGCTAGCCCCCCCACCCCATCGCCTTTCTGTCCCTCCATATTACCAGTTAAAGCAGGGGTTTAATTGGAGCGCATTTGCAATCACAAGACATGACAAGGCTCCACAGAATGCATGTACGTAAGATGCCATGATTGTCTTAGCTTCTTTAATATTCATTAATATGTCTATGCTGCCTTTTCTATTTCTCCACTAACACCAGAGCTTGAAAGAAACTGGGTTCCACAGTCAGTACTTGGTCTTTCCCCAATTTTGTCGCACCCTGAATGGATTCAGAATGAACACACGTGTTCCGAGGAGTGTGGACAAGCTCGCAAGTCCAAAACAAAAGTGCAGGATGAATAATTCATGCAGCATGGCCCAATTACTCGGGAAGGAACGACTTTTTACAAGAAAGACAAGGGAATTCTGGGTCTCTCATTAGACCTATATGCATCTCATTAAAAGGTACATATTCCAGAGTCAAGCAGGGGCTTGTAAACTTGAAAATGGAAACAGTTCACTTTATGTCTCAACTAAAGATAGCCAAAATGAATGTGAGGGCTTTTTTTAAAATCTGGACATCATTTCCTTTTTATTCCTGCACATTTCCTAACTGAGTGGACTGCTACGCATCTTACACTTTTCACATTTGCTTCAGTGTCTTAATTGAAAGGACACTTTTCTTTTCACTCATGAACACACCACTGATGCAGGTCTCTGAGGTGAGACTCGGCATCTAAATATTTCCTCAAAGGTTCTCAAGTGGCATCGGTTGCTATTTCCCTGCGTGTCGTTCAGTTTGCTGTGACCCACTGATTGCCACAGTCTCTTTGGTAAAGAAGACATCATGTGAGCCGCTTCACTGTCTCCACTATTCTACGGCCTTTGCACTCTCTCCCTTTACTGCCTTTGAGGACGGGTTTGATTCCCCGTCTGCACATTTGTTCTGCTGCATTCCACAGCCATGAAGAAAGCGTCATCCCGATTAGCCTGGACAGACTCCAGACCCTCAGATCTTGTGATTTCTTATAAATTTGCAGGAAACGTGAACAGTGCCAGTAGCACCATAAACATTCCTCCCGGTTTAGCACAGGCAAGAGATTGTCATTTGCACACTGAAAGATTCACTTAGCACAAACCTAGTCTCACAGAAAGATTCGCCTCATTGTTTCAGGTTTCGTTTCAGGATTTGTTGGCGTCTCAGCATCAGCTAAACTGCATTAAAGCTAAAGAGTGCGTTGCTAAAATCAGAGGAAGAACATAAACGGAGCTGAGCACTGAAATCCAGCTATTTGATGTTAATTTCTTATGAAGTGCAGGACAACAGATTGAATATTAACAAAGCAAATCAAGTTCCCTATGAACAAACATCAAGTGACTGTAAGACTGATATATATCCCATCTCAGCCACTTAAAAGTGTTTCCTAAAAAAGAAATCTTTTAATTGTGTGCCCAGAATGTAACAGTGCACTACTAAAGGAAAAAAATTAATGAGTGAAGTAGACATAATTATTACAACAGTTACGGCTGCCAAAGAGCAGGGGTCAGAAGGACTGAACTCTTTGCACATATCAAACACCCAGCGCAAGATTTACACAGGATACATATACAGTTATGGTTTTTTCTTTTCACATAAATGTATTTTTATGTTTTTTATGTTTATCTAGTCATCTTATAATTTGTAATTTGCTTTCTAATGTTTTTATTTGATTTTTCCAATCCTTTACATATTTGGTGGAGTTGAACATCAGGATTTATTTTATTGAATGTAAAGCACTTTGGCCTGCTTTGCTTTGTATGAAAGGTGCTATACAAATAAAGATTTATTATTATTATTATTATTATATATTTTTTAACCACCGGGGAGTTGCTGGGGGGTAAAGCCTATTCTCAGTAGAACAGGGTACAGGATGGGGTACAGGGTACAGTCTGCATGGGATGCCAGTCCATCAGAGGCCACACACACACAAGGACACAGTACTAGCAATTCAGAGACACCAGTCACCCAGGCTGCATGACTATGGACTTGCGAGGGAAGCCTCACAACACTGAGACCCTGAGAAAACACACAGGATTTACACACACAGTGGACGTGAGGTTCAAGGCCCGAACTCCAGAGGTGCAAAGCCGGCGTTACCCAGAGCCACCATGTCACCCTTCAACACACAGTTAAAGTAGAATTTCAATGCATTTTATGCTTTGTATATAATATACTGGCAGCATAATATTAATGATATTACAGGACTACTGCTGCCGCAAAAGATTGTCCAGGGTTGATTTGCCCACAATGCTAGAGAATAAGCTCACTCTGAATTTTTTCTTTTTCTTTTTTGTAGATCACATATTAGCTCGCAGCTTTACCAAGGGTCCAATGTTCACACATTCTGCCGTGTCCCCGTTGCACTCCCTAAAACAGCACAGTGTCACAACAATCACTTTAAAACGGCTGACAATCCTGACACGTGGGAAAGTCAAATGTCCTTAAGAAAAACCCTGAAGAGGTGATACTGAACATTTTCAGCAAAATGCACAGCGTTTCATGTAGTCAATAATATATAAAAACACGTTGAAAATAAGGCAAGCGTGTTTGGGAGAGAGCGGCAGTGCCAGCCGCACGCCTAGCCGGAGCCCTGCACATCCCTCTCCGTGCTGACAGCGCTGGCAAGCCGATCATCAGCTGTCATGTAGTTCCAGAAAGTCGCTGCGACTCCATGCAGCGCTATCACTCATTATGCAGTAGCTCAGATTTCTAGCAGGATAAAAAAATAAACCCACCCCGGTTGTGTTTATAGAGACAGGCGTTTTACCACTGAACCCAATAACTGCATGGCTCAGTAAATTTCAATATGCCCCCTGTTATTGTCAGTTTCAGGTCTGCAAGATGCTATTTATCCTATAGTGGAAATGCAAATGTTATCAGTTACCCTGCTATCATTTGGAGAATTATAGATAGTACTCTCCCTTAGCATAAATCTGGGGGGATCTTTTCATCAACAGCTATAAATACTGAGGGCAAGGAAAGGCTGAACTTCAGAAGATCATATCAGCCGCATTGTGCCAGAACATACTATGTCCTCTGCGACCCAGTCGCGTTTCCAAGCCTTTTCAAACCAGGGTTCTCCCTGAGCAAAGGTAGACTCTTTCTTTAATGGAGAGATTATCCGAAAGAGGACAGTTATTGTCGTTCGTTCTTCCATCTATCTGCCTTTCATAACACCTTACCATGGGTCATGGTAATCTGCAGCCTATTCTGGAAACACAAAGCCTACAGTTGGGTGCAGTCAGTCACAGACACAGAAACAGACAAACAGACAGAGACCTGGTAAAGGTCTAAGCACAACTTCTCGTGGTGACTTTGATACAGTTTTGATAAAGGGTAATATTCCGTAAAGGCCGTGAAATTAAAACAATGTTTGGATTCCTTCTGTAAGGTTCAACATTCTCACTTGATCCATCTAACTGAGTAATGAATGTCTTGAAGAGCAACGGTGCTGATACACCCAGTAAATGGTATTTTATTATAATACATGACCTAAATCGTTATGCATCGCAAGTGGAAAGTGCACAGAAGATAATTGCAATAAAGAACATATTCCATTTCCTGGCCCATGTGTTTATACACGGAGTGCAAGAATAATGTCTCGAGTCACCACCACTATCCACTTTAAATTATTTTCTGGCTGTACTTCCATTGAATTGGAGTTTGCAATTTTATGTACGGAAGCTCCATGAAAAGACTCGTTTTTTTTATCCCATCCTTGGCTCATTATCTCACTAGCGTGTGATGTGTTTTTTTCACTTTGTGCAGAAAGACACCTGCTTCTTTGGGAGGGTAAATTAAAAACACCCTCAGTAAAACAACAGTCTCGTCTTGGCGGCCGTGCTTCTCAGCCGAGAGTCCACGCGCACGTGCGACAAAAACAGCTTAGTTGATTAAGTTGGGTCACCCGCATGGGCCACCGTGACAAACCCAGTTGCGGCTGTGGTTCCGGCAGGCCTGGCGCGCGGAGCTGCTTAACGATCAGATGGGGTTTGGCACTAAATCTTTCGAACTGCCCGTTTGACAATTCCATGTGTCCGATCAGGGCTGATTCCGAGCCCGGGGTGTAATTCACAAGTGGAAGGGAATTCAGTTTTACCAATCTGGGGAGGGGGTGCACAGTAAACTAGCCAGGAAATCCAGGAAAACCACCATGAAAAGGCAAACAGGAGATTTCCATTGAAATCTGCAACTGTTAGGCAATGGTAGCGGCAGTTCAAAGTTAAGGTCAAAACTAATCATTAAAGGGCTTGATGTACAGATACTACCAGAGATGGCAAATCCAAATGAACAAGAAGTATGAATTCACTCACATCGATAACAGTCCACTGCTCCACCACTATGGCATCATACGCTGCTGCCGTATTGGATTCTACCTCCTGCCCCTCCTGGAAGATGAAAATGCTCTCCACGGACGTAGGGGACACATCTGTGGGGAACAAATACAAGACCTGAGAAGGATAGGTCACTCCAGCTGGGCCCAAACAAGGTTAGTGCTAATTATGCATTGCGCAGTGAGCCAATTATTCATTGGAGGTCACCAATGATAGCACAGGCTGGCTGCATTGTCACAGGAGACCCCCGAGTGAATTACTAGCTTGTAGATTAATTAGGCAGATTAGTTGACCGAAGCTTTGATCTGCAATTAACTTTTTGAAAGCCAAATTGAAAATTTTAATTTTACTTTACATTTTGCACGACGAAACTTCTTTGTGGCCAGTGAGTACGTTTTCCCTTTATTTACACCATCCAGCAATTTTAATACCAATTAAAGAATAACACAGTAATTTACAAATATACCAAAAATGGAAGTTCTATAAGCATTCATCACTTTACTTAAAGCAGTTATCATAATGCATTATAAATACCTTCACACATGAGATCAGTCAGTTGATGCATCAACATGAATGATTTCAAACGGCTTCTCTGAGAACCATATATTAGTCCCGCAAACATCTTCTCATAACATTCTGTCAATAAATCCTTAATGCTGAGACTGAATGTATGACTTTGAGGTACGGTGAGTATGTAAATGGCTGTTATGCGACGTATCGCTCTGTAACTTTTGTACGCTTCGATGTTTCTTCTTGCAAGCCTGATTTATCATTTCAGAATGATGTTTTGATGCTCAAACAGGCCTGGACCTTCCCATCACCGCTCACTCCACTTCTGCCAGCATTTTCCTATTTCATAGACCTCCTCCTTTCCTGAGTGCTTTCCCATTAATTCCTCTACATTTGCACACTAATAATGTTTGTACAGTCCTGTCTCTTTTCCAAGACACTCTGGATTTCATTATTACTCTGGATAATGGGGATCAGGGCTTGGCTGTGGGGAGGGGGGTGCGGGGGGGAGACAGGACGTCAGGATTCCTTTCTTTCCCTTGAAAGACACTTAGGCTGTACTCACTCAGGTAAAGACACCTCTACACACTGTTAGAGACGGCCTTTGTCCTCCCTTTTGATAAGCTGGGTTACTTGTTCGGACCGTAATTGAAAATGGAGACCTCGTCCCAGACTGTCTTGCTCGATAGTTCAGCAGGGAGGGTGACAGGTGCTGTGGTGACGTGGGTGTTTGGCTCCTAAAGGGCGCAGCCGGCTGCCCCGACCCGCATCTGACTGCAGCATCTAGCCGGTGGTCTGCAGTAAGGCAGAACTGGGGGGACCAATTGAGGAGTAAAAAAGGTGGGAAATCACCAGGTTGTTCGATGTCCTTGTAACAGAGGGGTGTCTTAAATGCATTTGTCCTGTATCTTAACATGACAGGCACATAATGCCTGAGCTGGTGGGGTGGGTGGGCAAGGAGCACTCAAAGACCAGCTGTGACAACTCATGTACTTAACAGCGGGCCTGACAAAGTGCTTTCTAATGGGGGAGGGGCAAAGCACGACAATGTCAACTTCAGCCAGTATCTCGGTCTTTTCGGCCTCTTGCCGTCAAATATTTTAGCGGGCCGTTCGAAATCAAAAAAGCCAAATCCATGAATAGTAATATAAGCCCTTCCTGTATCTTGAAAAGCAAGCGGCAGCATTTAGAATGAAGCATTCTGGGAATTAATGCTACGCTTCACGCAAGTGTGGGAAATGAGCATTATGCGCATACTTATGAATGCAGATCTTGTGAATACAGATCGCATGAATGCAGAACACTTTTAGAACTCAGAAATAGATGTTTTGTGATAGTGGAAGCATCACTATTTGAATGTGCTGAAAGAAACGGTATCTCCTCTCCAATAACCAACCTTTTGCGCTTAAATCGCAAAAAGTGGGTGTGGCAGATATTTTTTTTACTATAGATATAGTGCTTTGCTAATCCTGAAACTACATTATCAGCGACAAAAGCGGTTTTGTGAGAAAAAAACACACACAAAATGCTCAGAATTAGATTACTGAAGTAAATGAGCAGATGGAGGCACGTGTTTGTATGTGTTGAAAGAATTCCATATTTCTATATTCCTTGAGATCCCTTTTAACATATTCTCACTTCAGAGCAAAAGAACTATCAATCACTCTATTATTAAGCACTAGCTCAGAGCCAGCTCCACCGTGACCTCCACCGTCAAACCATGAAAAGCATTTCAAGAAACTTCTCTCCTCGATTGAATGCTTTCACATTATTTTTATCCACATTCGCACACTAACAATATTAATAAAGAAAGAGAGGATAGGGAGATGACAAGATCAACAACACTGATACTATTTTCAAGCTACAAGGAAAATAAAATAAGCACCGGTGTCACTGAAATAAACCACATAGCTATAGTCACTAATGGATTTTTGATTTGATGGTTTTGATTCGAGCTCTGATGCTGAACATCGTTATTATGCTCCGTTGCTTTAAAATGTATTTTTGAGATTTCAAGCATATTCAGCCTAAGCGCTAATGGAAAAGTCTCGTGATAGGTTCAAACCTCCAAAGTTTCCTAAATCCGGAGACACCTGTCTGTCTTTGTTAGGCTTGTACCTTAGTCATTCATTTTTGGAGCAGTCAGCGACTTACGGTAAAATGCACGTACACATTTTGCACCCTCACATTGCATAAAGCGAGATCTCCGCAGGCTTAATCTTTTTATTTTTAAGAATCACTTCTCGGTCTAGATGCAGTGCTCCCTACCTCTCAGCGCTTAGCGATTCCTGCGTGTGTTTTCTCGCCGGTCCGGGAGAGCCCTATGTAAATCTTTATTTAAGTGTCAGCCTCCTGCGTGAAGCCTCACTCTCCCACGGCTCATTAGGTGCTTTTTTATATGTATATTTTACTGGCTCTGTGCATATTATAACACCATTAAAAATTAACGCTAATGAGAGCGATCCATTTCCGTGCCTTCGGGGAGGGGAGCAGTGCAGAGTGGTGTCGCTCCGTACTACACCTCGCGGCGCCAGAGGGACGCTACACTACACAGGTGGCTTTCGGTGGCCTCCGCCAGACAGGCGAACGTACTTAACCCTCTCAGCTGAAGGCAACTTGAGGCACTTGGGAAAAAGGATGAAAAGGGCGAATTTCTCAAGCGGAACGAGAGACGGAGGACGGCTTCATTTATTTATATATTTTAGGGTTTTTTCTTTCTTTCTTTCAATTCTGGTTGTCTTCCTCCAGAATGAAATCAGTGTGTTTCTTTTTCTTTATTTAAGCTATTTAAGTTTTCGTTCGAGTCAGAAGCCCTATTCTCAGAGCGTGGAATGTTTATTCTCGCTGCAGTGGTGGCTGTCCATCCAGCCCTAGGGTGTACCACAGGGGTGTCAATCAATACAAATGGCAAAGACTAATAATAATTGCATGCCTCTTCAAGCATAATGTATGCAAAGATGTGCAAATTTGATATCAGCCTAATTATCTGTGTTTCAGAGTTGCTGATGCGGTCCTTTCAAGTGATTAATTAAATATGACACCCATTTGCTAAAATGGGTTGATAGGGGAGTGATCAAGATGAAGAATCACACTTGAGGAATCGGGGGTGTCCCATTTGGGGTTTAGGCTCAGTACCCTCACTGTTCCTCAAAGTCTTTTGGGTAAAATTCGAAGGGGTACCGTTATACGGCTTGCTGACTTTCTGCGGGAAGCAAAATGGGAGTTCCCCAGACCGTACCATTTTTGCTCCCCAGGTGGAAGTAGCCGTCAATCAACAAGGCACCACTGTGAAAGTGCTGGGTCATGTGATCCAGCCAGTTTGCCTCCACAGAGACGATGCTCTCATCCTGGCACTGGACCCGCAGGGGGACCTTCACCGTGTAGTACTTCAGCAGGCCTTTGCCCATCTTGGGATGGTTAAACAAGGCGAAGAGCTCCACCCCTGTGAAGAATAGGGAGACCAAGCTTTACCAGGGAGATTCATTTGCATTATATGCCCTGGGAAAGAATTGCACCAGATGACACAATAAAATAACATGACAGCATACTTGTATTGTTCATTTTAAATTGGTTTCATAAAGTGTTTTAAAATTAAGAAAGAAAACTAGCTATTACTACTGTCTGTTTATGAAATATTCTACCATATCAGAAAAAAAATAATTTTCTGTAAGATGCAAAGATGAAGCCTTGAGGGTGTGTAGACCTGCTGTTTTCTTGCACAGCTCACAGTAATTTGTCCTTAAGTACAGCCCACACAAACAGTCACATCTGATAACGTGTCCTCAGGGAAAAGCCGCAAACCCATTTGATATTTCCCCACCATCCACCCTTCTGACTTTCATCAGCAAGACGGATGAATTTTTAAATGGGAACTACTTTTGGTAGGGAATTCAAATCACTCCGCAGCTCAGAAGTTCCCCCAGAGAGGGCTGGTTTTCAGGTCTGTCATGTAAATAACTCCACCATGTGTATCTCATCTATCTATCTATCCATTTTTCAGCTGCTAATCCTGGACAGTACTGGGGTGGGGGGGGCTCGGGGTGGCGGCAGGGGAACATCCTTAACAGGAAGCCAGATCATCGCAAGGCATTCACACGTAAACATTCACTCACCATGGACAATTTAGAGAAGCCAATTAGCTTAACCACATCTTCGTAGTGTGAGAACATCTAGAAGAAACCCACGTGACATGGGGGAAATGTGCAAACAAGCACAGCGTGGAGGCAGATTTCAGACCTGTGTGAGGGCACGGTACAACCCACTGAGCCACTCTGCCACCCAAACAAAAGCCTAGTATCGAAAAAAGAAATCTTTATCCTGTCCTTTTTCCTAATAATTTTTTTTAGTTTGATTTCCGTAGACAGTATACTGAAAATGTGGCGTACTTTGCTTCTGATAAAAATTTCTTGGAAATGAGGCGTGTTAATGCAATATGTGGCCTTGTGTAGGTTGATGTATCGGACAGAAGAGATCGATAAGTCACTGTCAAAGGAAAGGTTATTGAGCACAGAGCCATTAAACTCCCAAGAAGAAGTCCCCTAGCACTTTTATAAATTCACTTCCACAATGGCCAAAATGCTGTCTGAATCATCAACCAACTGACTCTCCCTAATACAGCCTAAATGATACTGTAGATCAATCATGCTTTTGAAAACAAACATTGAAGAGAAACGCCTTTTGTCCCGGTGCTAATTGGCAGTTGTGCGAACACAAGCAAGCAGATCTGTCTTGTTTCCGATTTCTCCTTTTGCATTCCTCTTAGAAAATAATTGGTTTGGTGCCATTTTCCTTTTTATTCTAAGAACAGGGCTGTTTCAATAATACAGTATTCATATAATGTTAATTGATACCCCACAATAAATTGTAAATAAAAATAAAGGTTTGAAAAGGCTATCTGAGATGTGGTTATTTCATTTTCAATATATTTTATATTACAATGACATACTCAGCAGAAAGAAAAGTACTTTGCAACACGGCATCGTGTGAATTGTCAGCAGGATGCATGTTCCCCACTATGAATTTTCTCTTTGGGTTCTCTCAGGCAGGTGGTATTATCTTAAAGCCAAAAATAACCCTAATAGCAGTGAGGTCTCCAGACATTTATTGCCTCAGAACCTTGGTGACATGAACATTCTCATGCCGACCCAACAGTTTGGCCATTGTGTGCCTCAGATTAATGGAAGAAGTGCTCTACCTTGCTAGAATGATAATGGCTTTCTGGCTTTGGGTGTATTTTAGTCAGCGACTTGGCACCAAGATCACCCAGTTTAACACACTGAGTGTTGCTATGCACAAAAACAAAATTCACAGATTTCTATCGTCCGGTTGTGATCAAATATAAATGGATAGGGTGTAATGAACAAACACAAGCCTTGTTTTATTTAAAATTACTTACTGAGGTCCACTGCAGCCCTCCTACTTTTGGTTAAACAAAATACTTCAATTTCCTCACCAGAAATAATTTAGGACACAGGCGAAATTGAGCTTATAGCTTGTTCTGGGATAGGTAACAAAACATTCTTTGTTGCTGTTGAATATCAGTACAAATATACGTATAGATGTATGAACAACAAACAAACCACTGCACATTTGGGTGCCCTAAATTATGATCACTGATGCATTTTTCTTGAACACAAGGGCAGAGGGGCAAAACACAAAGGCAGAAGGGTAAAACACAAAGCATGATTGAAAAACTGCTGCTAAACTGATATTTCACTTTCTTACATCATTTGATATGCTATTAAAAGTGCAACTACAGCACATTCTGCCATCTTGATGACTCCATTGCTCTTGCAAAGTTTTAGAAGGCAGGTTCACTCCATTGTCTTGGGCCCCTCGATTTGAAAATCATTCAGGGAAGTAGGACTCAAAATGTATGACTCTGCTGATCTCACCATAGCATTTGACCACATTCTGTCAGTCCTGTACCTCCTCTTTAAAGTTACTCAAGAGGCCATGGACCCAGGCTCATCCAAAAGCAGGTGCAATTATCTTCCCCTGAGGTTATAATCATGCTTAAATATTAATTAAATTAAATCTAAATCTAAAGCAAAGATATAATATAATATAATATAATATAATATAATATAATATAATATAATATAATATAATATAATATAAACAAATACTGATGCTATAGGCAATTGAATTTCAGCTTATTTTTTTAAAGGCAGAGAGAGACTTACTCAGATGGAGCAAGTCTAATGTTAGGGTGCATTTCATTCCAAGACCAGATACATATTCCGAATGGAAAAGGACCAATCATCAGTAAGTTTGCCGGCAACAATTACCTAGATATCAAGGAACATTTATTCAAATCATTGGCTCCGTTGTGCTGTATAATGCACTATTGTTCTGCCTATGCAACCACAGCTCTAACTATTCTGAGAAAAAAAACACTTATCTGACGCTAACTGGCTGGTCAGTGACGTGCCTTTGAATGGGAGCGGCCTTCTTTGAGCGAGTCTGCCATGGACACTCAATGGTTACACCCCAGTGAGAAAAGCAGGAAGCCGCAGCTGTAGAATGTGGCGCAGTCTTTGACTGTACTTACCGTTTCTGAAAGATGTTTGATAGTCCTGCTGTCCCTTTGTTGCTTTCTGGCCTTTTGCCTTATGGTTGTTGTCCTTCAGTGTGTCATTGCTCCTGACATCTGATAATTCATCATTTTCTCGTTGGACGGCGTTGAGAGTAGTGGACACTGGACTCTCTGGGGCTCCGTTCGCTCTGTCTTCAGTGCTCTCACTATCCCCATTATGGCTCCTGGCGTCGTCGAGGACCAGCTCTACAAACTCACAGGTGATGTCTCTGCTCTTTGTTCCAATCTCGACTTGATGGTGATGCTCTTCGGACAGATTCTGCTCTTTGTTTTCCTCATTTTGGTGGAGCTTTTCCCCTTGGACTGAGCTGGGACTTGAATGGAGGGACAAAGACACTTCATCTGGGTCATCACGGGCGTGGACAGTAAAGGCTCTGCTGGGCTGCTGGACGAACCCCACAAATGTAATTCCTTGTTCTGCAGAATCCTGGATCTAAACACAATAAGGGGACCAACAGTCAGCACAGTGTGATACATAACTTCTATATAATATAGGGGGGAAATATATCTCTGAAAAAGGGGCAGCTACATCAGCCACATGAATCATCATAAAATTCAGTGAAAGCCTTTGGTTCTCACAATAATGTTTAAGCGGCTACCTTTATAAAGGCTTAGAAAAGCACATTGTTTTTCTTCAAAAAAAAGAAAACAGTTTCAGTTTCAAGGAAACCTTGATACTGAGGACATTAACAGAGGACAGGTGGTCCTAAGGGGTTTAACCACTGCATCAGCGGCATGGTACCTTGCACTGATACTTCACAGCACATTCACACAGCTACATATGGTTACAATGTCATCATCGTTATCTCCAGACCACTTATACTGGTTATGACGTAAGCTTACTACAATGATTACCGAAAATCTATTCTTTTGGAGGATAGGACCAGGGGCATTAGAGGGGCATGGAGAGATATAGGGGACTTACCCTCCTGCTTGCCACCGTTGGGCCCAAGGTGATATTTTGTAAGGGGTTTAGAATTTCTAGCTATGTCCCTTTATAGCAACTTACGGATTATTAACGACTTATTTGTTCTAAAGGCAGCATTTAACAAGTATATCCTGGTTGGCACATATCTAGGGTAAAGTAAACTGCAAATCTGCAGTATCGTGGTGGATGTAGCGTGGTAAATTCACCAACTACTAACTGTACTGTACTCAATTGTTAATACTGAATTGTTACTGTGCTTTCGATGTTGTTTATGATTAATTTTCTGTTCTCTGTACATCTGTTATGAGTCAATATGCAAGTAAGAACACCACTATATTCGGTATATGTGACAATAAACCTTTGAATACAAGAATTCTTCTTTGGTTGGGATATGTAATGGAAAGGTCACTAATTCAAATCACATTTGGGGATTTTCAGTCTTTAGGAAGATCTTGTTCACAACAGTAAATGTTTTGAACTGCTCCAATAAAATAACTTGCTTTATAACCATGTGAAATTGAACACTGCTTTCATTTAAAACATTGGCAAGAACAACCTATAAGCTTCTTTCTTTAATGAATGATGAGGCTAGGGAATGTGTGTCATCTGATTGTTGTTTTATTAATTCCATTCTTTGTGAACAATAAATCCTATTTTTATCGGCATTCTAAAACAATATGTCACTTAGCCAAAACAGATACACAAAACACAGTGCCAACAGTCCATGTTCATCCTGGGACTTTCAACGTGAAATTGTGATGACATCAAATGTCATTTTTTTTTCCTTCTCTGATTCACCTGACACTTTGAAGAAGCAAAACACAAAACAGGAGATAACCCGAGAGGTACAATAATTCAAAGATATGAAAGACAAAAGCTCAGGCTTAAAATCTACTTCAAATATATCCAGAATTAAACATGCTAAATTCTGTTATTTTTCACAATTAACTTCCCCATTACTTCTGATTATGCTTTCCATGCTATAACGTGGTTGTTGCTAGGTAATTATGGAGCTGTAATATGAAGATGTTGCTATCATCTTAAATTGCAGTCATAGCAACACTTGACTCTATATATTCGGGGCAGGTAGGTAGGTAATAGAAAACTGGGTCAAAACATGTTGAACTGAGCTGTCAAATTCTATGCAAGATTTGACACTGTGGACTTTTCATCTCAGTTCCAAATTATTCTTTTTTTCTTACCTGGAAATTGAGGTACAATGTGCCATTGGACACGCAATTAGCCTTAAGCAGAGAAGCACTACCAACGTCAGAGCGCTGGCTGCCGTCTCACCTTTTTCAGATATCCCTGTATCAGCTCAGCGTTGGGGGCCTGGTCGGCTGACAGGCATGTCTCCATCTCCAGGCGATTGTCATACTTCGTCTCTGGCTTCTCCCCACTGGAGAGAGGAGCGAATGGCGACATCATTTCAGTGTCACGTGACAGCACAGAGCTTACAGGAGTAATGTGCTCAGTCTCTCTCTCTTCCTCTGTCATGCAGCTAGATCAGGGTCCAGGCACATTCATCACGTCGCAACAAATTACATATTAAGAGTGTCAGGCACAGACAATTAAAATCTGATTCTGATATGCTGCAAGTGTTATGATCTGCTATGGATAATAAAACAATAAATAAACAGAATGCTTCTAATGTAATTTTAAATATGTAAAACAGAAATCTGTCCATAAATGCTTTAACTGACAGGCTGCAGCGGTTAGATGTCCTACCTCGACTTTATGCTTGTTGCATTTGAGGCTTCTGTATTTTTAGCAAAGCTGTGTTTTTAGCAGATGGAATTCGGCTGGTGTTCCTGTGAGTGCCGATGCCTATACTTCTCGTTATCCCTCACCCATCCTGTTGACAAAAGGCCTGGAGACCTTGCCTGCACCCTGCGTATCCACGTCCGCACCTGCAGCCCATACAGTAATTGCACCCTCACCCAGACCTGGAGTTTTACACTTCTTCATATAGTGCTCCTCTCCCTTCTTCCCGCGCTGCACAGCCATCAAAGCATTTCAGCTGTCGTGGCTGGTTCTCGATATAAACTGAGAAAAGTGGCATGAGCGAATTTCATCTTGTGACTTTCCCGGTTGTTAGAGCTAGTGAGCTAGTTACGTTTAACCCATAACCCAATTTCATCATGGAAGTTAAGCTTGCCCACTCGCTGGGGGGCGAGTTCTTTAGACAAAGGGAAAACACAAAAAACTGAACACTAGCCCGCTAGCTAGTAAACTGCATGTCAAATGGCAAGTCGTACTGCTACCAAGTTGACTGGCTTTGGTGCCATGCCTGTCTATACCTTAGCTCTGATAATTACGGCTTATTACAATTCCTCTATATCTGGCTTAGGAGGTTGAAGCAATCAGCCCCTGATACAAGTCTGACATTCTGAAAGCATCAACAAGGCAGCTTTATTGCAGAATAATATCACCATATAACAGCATATATGCAGGTGACTTGTTTTTGGACAAATGCGTTTGTAAGAGTCCTGGAGGTATGCAGTGATCCCATGGCTGATAAGATTGGAGAACAGTTGGTATCGCATGATCCACAATGAGCAGCTGCTGACATACTGCTCTTCCTTTCGATCCCTGTTTCTCAGCTGCATCGGGAGGAGAGTTTGGAGGCCTGTTGTTGTGAATAATGGGCAAACAGCCAGCGATCTGCCTTTATCTCAAGCTTCTGTCTTGTTCTCAGTTTTTAGGCCACTTAGAAAGAAACTGCATGCTCTTTCATTTCTGGTCCTATCCCCAGGGCCGGCACTGATGTGAGTGCTTGTTCGCAGGGGCAACGCACTGAGATGTGTGTGTGGGGGCATCAAAGAATTAGCATCCTCTGTTCTGTCTCTCTTCCCCTTTCGTTGTGATCTGTGGTTACTTTCTCTTCATCACCTCCACAGCGAGAACTTTACCATCCTAATCAAAGGCTGCCTTTCCCATTGCTTTCTATAGCCACTCCAAGCCCCTCCTGGGGTAAAGATAAGCTGTATGTTTCATATCACCTCAGCATGTTTGCACCCTCTCTAGAGATTACCCTAGCCTTGTGCCCTATGCTGCTGTAAGTGCCCCCCCCCCCAAAAAAAAAAAAAAAACCTCACCCTGACTAGGATAAGAAGTCACAAGATTACAGTTAGCAAATAACTGGAAAAACAATTAAAATTTCACCATGCTACTTCATAGCGCGTCTGTGGAATTCAGCCTTGATCACTTCATATTACGGATTCATTTGTGTGGAATCCAGAGTGAATTCCCAGACTATAAAATCAATGGGGGGGGCAAGGGTGGGGTGTTCAAAATATATCTGGAGTCTCGGCTGGGATGCAGCTACCTGGGGTGCCACAGAGCCTGAGAGGGGGGCCTGCTCCCGACCTTGTTTGGGGGGGCCCTGAAAATGCTAAGTGGGAGACTTACGATGGCGGAGGGGTACCCTGTCTGCCGCTCACCAGGAGTGCTCTCCTCTGCACTACAGCTCACCAGGAGTGCTCTCCTCTGCACTACAGCTCACCAGGAGTGCTCTTCCCTGCACTACATCTCAACAGCGGTGTCTCTCCCGATTCACCTCCCAGAATGGAATCCATGAAACATTCCTGCTTAAGCACATGCTGCATGTTTACCTAATTACCAAAAAGCTATCAAAAGTTTACCCAGCTCACTGTCGTAGTCAAAATACCTGGCACAACAAGTACATAGAGTTGGTAGATACCAGAATTCACGAATTGGAGATTTTCTAAACAGCCTCTTTTTAAAGTACAGTGTCAGTATCAAATAATTTGTCTCTCTGGCCAACACAATTTTTGGGCTGCCACAATCGAAACTAAAATTATAACTACCGCAGCCTAGAAGCAGGCATGTGTGAGTGAACACAAATACACGACAAGATTAAAGACATGCTTTAATATTTAAGGCTTAGATCAAGATCTGGATCATTTTTCAAGTTGACATTAAAGAGGCATGATGAATGATGTCATTAAGGCAAAGGGGGCCGACCTCGGCCTTCTCTGAAGCTGAAGGCTTTATGTTTGGTTCATTGATTGCAGGTCTCTTTTGCTTCATTAATAAAATGACTTGAACAGCAAGGATGCTGACCCGATCGTCAAAGTGGCGCTAGTCAAAATATATACTGGACAGGAGTGACGTGTGTGGACCGGTGTTGGCAGCCCCCACTCTCACCTGTCGGAGAGCCGGATCAGGACAGCCCGGTATAACAGCCTCTGCTCGCCGCCCAGCTCGGTGCCACACGGGTGGATGAAGGGGTGCACTGCTGCCAAGACGAAGCCCTGCTGGTACAGGTCGAGCATCTGGGCTGGCAGCTCCCGTACCGAGGAAATGCACAGCATAGACGTGCCGTCTGCAGAAGGGAGAGCGGGAGGAGACGCCATGGGAAGGGCAGGAGAAAATGGGACCAAACCGGAAATAACTGATCAGATGGGGACCTGTGGTGAGCTGCTTTTCATCATCTCATAATTGTCAGTATTCTGGGTATTTTAAAAAATAACAATAACTTTAATTGATGCTCCAGCTGACAATCAAGTGTTATTAGAAACAATAAAAAAAAAATCCTGCATAAGTGAGTTAATGGCTCCCCACCCCTGGCTTATTCCAGTTTTGAGGCCTGTTAGAAATATTCTATTTTTGGTTGCTTGCATCATCACTTTGACTGTCCAATTTCTGCTCTTCCACAATCCGTAATTGGGAGGAACAGCCGCGTGCCCATTTTAAATATTTAAAATGTTATTTATTGGCTTCCGTTAGGCGGGAACTTGGAGCCGACGCATTTGGTGCCCTATGATGTTGCCTGCCTGGGGTTCCCGTGCCTCAGACCCATGTCACAGACCAGCGCTAATGAAGGAGGTGACTGATGAGATGTGTTTTGGGAGGACATTCTCTTTAAAAGCACGGCGTCAGCAGCCCTTAAGACAGAACGCAGGCGGAGGAGGCAGAGAGGGAGGCGACAGCTTCCCGTCAGAGTAACGCGACAGCTGCGGCGGATCTTGTCCGAGAGTGATTTTGAAAGGCATTTTTATGCTAATGAGCCCCACAGAGGGTGACTGCCTTCTTTTCAATCCCCTGTTTGTTCACCTAGCTGGTGTTTAACCAGCTTCTTCAGCGAGGAATCCAGTGATGAGCAGTGAATCCTGTGTTTGTGGTACTGATTTGCAACATCTGACCATTTACATTTACTGTATTTAGCTCATACTTTGTCTAAAGTGCCGTGAACGTGAATCATATGGCTTACAACAAACATACCTGCTGTCTAGGAGTCAACTCAGCATAAGTGTGACTAGGTTGACCTTCCAAAGAATACCCTGGTACAGGTGTAAGTGGTACTGAAACAAGAGCTGCACGACACCATGCAACAAAACAAGAACCTAATAGGACTATTCGGTGACCAGAAGCGCAACATTAAGGACATTCAGGGAACATAGAGAGGCTTTTGGCTAGTTGAGGAATTCCTGGAACAGATGGGTCTTAGGGTGTTTTTTTGAAGGTGGAGAGAGAATAAACCAAGAGGGAATATTTCACTGAGACCTCAGAATGCCCCTGCAGTCAGTTACAAACACAATAGTGTAAAAACCATCTGTGAGAGAGCAGAAAGGTAACTCTGAACCAGAGGCAAAGGCCCGAAAAACTAAAGCCTGCCAGAGAGTTGTCCGATTTGCTTCACTGGCAAGAGAGATGCAATACCAAATCAGGATGAATGAATTCAGAAGCAGAATGAATGGAGCTCTATGGAGAGGATCTCACAGTGTGAGGGAAGTGGCAAGACTCATAATAAATCAAATACAGGTGCATCTGCCATGTCAGACTCAGCAGCTTCTAACCTTCACTTCAGACTGCAGAGACGTATCTCTAAACGTACAAAATGCATAATGAAGTGGTAAACATGTAGTGATATATTAGCCTGACCCAAATAAACATTATTTTGACTAAAACTTGTGGATACTATTTGGGTAAAGTTCCTGGGAAGTTTGGAGAGGAAGGGGAGAGTATTTTGTCCCCAGGGGCACATCCTCAGGGCATTTTGAATTTGCCGGGGTAAATTACACCTGTACATATGTAACAGAAAACACCCTGAATTGTCATTCAATGTCTACAGGCAACTGCATCCATTACACAAAACATTTTCTCACTTAATGAACCAAAACAGTAATCCAGGGCCGTCACAGACTGGAAAATCCAAATACTTAAAACATTCGTGTATCTTTAATTAATCCTGCATTTTAATTCCGGTTTCATTGTGCAATTACCGTTCTTTTCCCCAAAGGCACCGTGTCTCTGAGCTGGTGGATATTAGCATGACTAGATTCACTCTCTGAACCCTCAAGTTATAATGAATAAATACTGAATGACTTCCATTACAGCCTAATGGGAAAGCACCCAGGAGAGGCACAAATTAAGTTGACTAACCACTCTGGAAACTCTTGTTTAAACAATGGGTAATGCTTTACATTAACTGCACCTTCATAATGCCTTCATAAAGCATTCATAGTACATTTAGTCAACCATAATAATGCATTTATAATGCATTCATAGAAGATAGACTGAGATGTTCAAAGCATTTATATTTGTATCCTACAAATTGTGTAACAGCTGAGCCTCTGTGGTCCATTGCAGTGACTGCACAAAGGCTTGATCAATAGACCTGAAACTAAGTCCAGCTCCTCAGTGAAGTAACCAGGTTTTTCTTATTAATAAAATTGGCTAGAAAGACTAGGAATAGTTCAAACTACACAAGAAAGTAACAATTGCTCAATGTAAACAACATCAGTCAGACCTGCCGCTTGTCTCTCCATTGCTTCAGTTTATGTTCATCACTCTCATCATGCAGATTGGATCCAGCTGTCCCGAACTGGATACAAACATTAGGTTGTGACTGGGGAAATCCCAGCACGGCCTACCAAGACTCTGGAAATCGAATTTTAAGCTTGTTTCCTCTGAGTGCGCTTTTGCCCAGATGTTTTAAAGAAACATTTTCCCGGTCATGTGCTTCAGTTATGAGGACAACGAGCCAGTTTCCTTTTATGGAATGTACACTAGTGCCCTTAAGTGCAGTTCTTTGGCTAACTGATCCTCCAGAATTAGCTTTACAACACAGGAGCATGTGCATCCATGTCCCAGTACACACTCATGCACAGTGGCACACTCATCTTGGTACATATTTCTGGAAAGAGAGAGAACAGGCAGATTACCCACACAAAGACCTGAGGCACAGATGGAACTCTCAACACTGTAGAGATGTGAGGCCACAATGCTACCCGCTGAGCCATCATGCCATCCAAAGCCAACAAGGTTCTCTGTTGTTTGTAAGGGTGTGGAGGCAATACTGGCATGTACACAGTGTCATGATTAAGTCAACAAGGATTTATTGCTGGTTTGTCACACTTTTAGCGCAATTTCCTTCCACAAGAAATACAAATGGACACAAAAATGAGGTGTAATGATATTCATTTGGCCGAGGTCTTCTTTTAGGAAGGACTGTGGCAGTGGCATATACCACCAATCAAGTGTTCATGACACGTCTCCTGCAGTGTCTGGCCCTGTTATCTTGGATGGCAGGTTGCCAAGCGTGAAATTCCATATGATGACTCCTCAGGTTGGTGGAACACCATGTTTCATTAACTCAGCCTTCTGATGGAGCAGGTACACTCAAGTCATCCCTGTTTCTTTTTTTTCTGTGAGATGCAGTATTATAGCTTTTTATTTCAGTGTTCTCTCTCCCATAGCAGAATTAGAAATTCTGTGCTCTGATTAAATAGGGCTTCCCCTGCTAGATGAGGTCAACTTTGTGTTAGACTTGCTTGTAGACACAGATCTGCATGGAAGGCTTATCATTCTAATGGTTCTTTGTTGCCGCATGCAGGATAAGTCTACTGGTTCCTCTCCATCAGCCCTAGAACGATAAATGAGTAAATATGAAATGAATAGGAGGAGAAACATCGGCAGGAGTCTCAGTGAGCGCTTACTGCAGAGTTGCCGGGGGATACGATTCAATCCGATTTGCATGATCCACAGGCGGGGAGGGTGGCCGGTTATGAATTATCTCCTTGCCAATGGAAGAAGTGATACTTATAAGCTCATCCACAATCTGTTGTTCCAATCTCATTCCCTGTCAACAATAAGCATGTTAGCTGTGCTGCACTAATAACTCAATTTATGATGTGTAAACAAAGTATCCTTGATCCAAACCCAAGCCAAAGCAGCCACGCGTACTAAAATTTAATTAAATTTGCTAACACCTCATTCGCGACTCTTTAGTCGTATAAAAAATCGAGACACGTGTGATACGTTTATTGAACATGAATGCCTGCTGTCTTTGTGCCAAGAAGGAGGACATTATTACCGTGATGTCGTTTCAAGCAGTGACATACCCAGTGGTTAGCGTGTGGTGCCTAAGGACGTTCGTCTGCCATGAAAAGGCTCTCGGCCGAACCCCGGGCTGAATCCGTGCTACCTGGGAGGCGGTCGGTCCACATTGTCGGCTTTCACTTACCGCAAGCCCAAGGGCACCTCTCCTCCAGTCAATTAAAAAGCTAACAAGCTTTCGAATGGAAAAGCGGGCGGCTTGCCGCTTTCACTTGTTTTTTGGCTGAACAGAATTTGAGTGCGAGGCACAGAGCACCGAGGAGGAGCTCTGGAGGAGCTCAGTCAGCGTGTCGCTGTGGCGGCTTTAGAAGCAGCCTGAGGGTTACTACCCTGAAAGGTTTTCCATTTTTTAACAAAAGGCACCAATCCTAACCAGCCCTAACAACCTTGAAATACAAATACAGAAGGACTAAATGGTCGATAGTGAAATGTCAGATGTGGGGAATAACCATTGAAAGTTGAAAACATGTTATTTTTCACATGGATTCACCCTTTAGTAACCAAGTCTACAAGGTCAGCATGAGCCTGGAGCCTATCCCTGGAAGCACAGTGGTACACTGTTCATCACAGGGTACTCAGATACTCATGCACAATCCCTATGGGCAAATAGAGGCAATTTTCAGATGCCAATTTGCTGATTTTGCATGTTGTTGGACTGTGCAAGGAAATCTGCATAATAAAGGAGGACTCTAGGTTAGTCCGTCCATCCGTCCTTCCGTCCATCCATTTTCTATCGCTTATCTGGAGCCAGGTTGTGGGGGCAACAGTCTGAGCAGGAATGCCCAGACCTCCATCTCCTCAGCTACCTTCTCCAGCTCCTCTGGGGGGATACCAAAGTGTTCCCAGGAGAACAGAGAAATATAGTCTCTCCAGCATGTTCTAGGTCTGCTCTGGGGTCTCCTCCCAGTTGGACAAACCAGAAGCACCTCCTCAGGGAGGTATCCTGGAGGCATCCTAGATAGATGTCAAAACCACCTCAAGTGGCTCCTTTTGATGCAGAGGAGCAGCATGTCCACTTGAGCTCCTCCCAGACATTTGAACTCCTCACTCAATCTTAAAGGTTGAACCCAGACACTCTGTGAAGGAAACTCATTTTTGCAACTTGTATCCGTGATCTTATTCTGTGGATACTACCCAAAGCTTATGAGCATAGGTGAGGTTAGGAACATAGATTAACTGGTAAATCCAGAGCTTCACCTTCTGGCTTAGCTCTCAGGTGGGGGCCTCAGCCGACTGTTTGCAGACTAACAAATCTGGGTTTCAGGACTCCATGCTGGTTATATGGAGTAATCCCCCAACCCAGGAAGTGTGAAGCGATGGTGCTACTCACTTACCCACCATGCCTCCCGCATGTGAAGAGCATTCGGTCTCTGACTAAGTACAGCAATCACCATAAATGCCACGTTACGCTGCCGGTGAACCAAATGACACAACACCAGTGTGGCGCAAAGAAATTAAATTCACACACATATGAGTAAAAAAAAAAGCGCCAGCATTCAATCATTCTGACAGTAAATTATTTATAAATAGAAAATGCTCTTTGAACCTTGGAATTTTCAAACACCAGCTTTTATTAATGGGAGGACGGAGATGGTGTGCTCTGATAGTGCTCGTTTACAGGCAGCCATTGTGAAGCTTCCAGTTCTGCACAGCAGCAGATGAGTGAAATACTATCTATATCCGAACCCTTATACGTGGCCGAACTTTTAGCATCATTTTCTGATTCCTCTCTTTAAAAGTCATATTCCTTGCCTTTTCTAAGAATGGGCATAAAAAAAAAACCTCAGACAGACCAGTAGATCCGCACTGCTTCGCCAGACTAACAGGATTTCAGTAATTTGTATGATTGCTGTTGCGACAATGGTTAGAAGTCCGTTTTGGTTTAACCAAGCAAACACTGGACAATCCAGGCAACTGTGTGGCATAATGAAAGGATGCTCAGTCTTACGTTTCAACATGGGCTTAAGTGCAGCATCACACGTGTCTACACTAGAGTGCCTGTAAATATGGCCTCCAGTGGAAGGCTTCATGTGACAAGCGGGAGCAGCAGCCTTATTATGAGTGCCAGCGGCTGCCAGCGCCTGACTTCCATTGGCACCTCCCTGACGGAGGGGGCCCGTGGCGAAGAGCTTCGCAGATGCCAGGAGACGGAGATGATTTGTAGCGGAATTTGGGGAAAAACGTCTCACGCACACACACAGACACAGTCACACACACACACGCACATATGTTCATCAACAAAGCGCATTCCCAGAAGTGCACACCCACAAGGGATATGCTAGTATATAAATGGGCAGTGGGACAGCTAGAAATTCTGCGCCCCGTGACAAAATGTAAACTTGCCCCCCCCCCCCCCCCAGTAAATGAGAGACCTGTTTGTGCTTTCGCCCTACAGCAGCCCCAACAAATAGCATTCAAGCGTTCATCGTTCAGACACAACTGACACTTGAGAACAAGCCCTCGTAAGACAGTAAAAGTTCAGCCAAGTTTGCTGTGTGTGCGGTGAGAACTTTTGAGTGTGTTAATGTGTGTGGGTGGGTGTTTGGAACGTAAGGGAGTAGGGGCTTACTGGACATGACGTACAACACATGTTATCGTAGCTTCAGAAAGGAGCTAGAAAATGTAGATTCCGGTGGTGTAAATGTACCATGCGGACACTCAGCCCATTATAACTACTGCAAAAGTAAATATCAGGAAATGAGTCACACATCTCTGCAGTGCTATAAACAGTGGCAGGTCACTTCTTAAACACCTCATAAAACTTTTACACACATGCACGCACACACACGCACACACACACACACACACACACACACACACACACACACGTGCACACACAGTATAACCGTGAAGTTTAACTTCCAGCAGTTAAAAAACAAATGTCAACCTGGAAGGTTCTTAGGATCCAGTCTGTAGTTAAATTCAAGACAAAAACAGGCCAGAGTTCTCTTCTTACTGTATATGTTAGGAAACACAGAAAGTTGTGTGAGGCTGAGTCGTTTTCTCACGCTCCTCACTGAATTCCTATATGAAACGTTGGGCATCGGAAGCGAGTCGCCTGTGTTTCGCTGCGTCTCAGGCTTCTCTCGTGAGTCAGCAACAGTGACCTGTTATTCTACTCTCAACAGAAATGGGCTCACCGCTCAGAACCTCCCCCCAAGTAGATGTTTGCTTTCAACGCGTGACCTGTTTCGACACTCAGGGGGTTAGAAAGCTGCCCAAAGGCTGTTTTTCTCCCTTTTCCCAGAAGTCAGTGTTTTCAGAAACAAGTTTAAGAACCAGGCATGCAGTCCAGCAGTTAACAGTCCCAGGTACAATGGAGTGTATGAATAAAAATGTATGAAAAGATGAACATACACCCTGGTGTTATTTTATTATAAATTAATGGTTTTAGTTAGGATAGTACAGAAGTACCAAATATTATGGGAAAACTATATTTTATAAAAATTGGTGACTGCTATGAAAAAACTAAAAATGCAAAAACTGTTGTATTTTGTTGGGTTACTTATGGTTATGGTTAATGCTGGGTAGGGGTTAAGGTTGTCATAGTTAGCATTAGCATTTTTCCCATTGAAATGAATGAATGGTCTCCATAAGGATATGTTTACCCTACATATGTGTGTGTGTGTGTGTGTGTGTGTGTGTGTGTGTTTGTATGTGTAAAAAACCAATGTAGTGTGAGTATTTTTCCACAAACACATGAAGGACAGCTCAAAGTTCAGTCCCTAGCAGTTTATTTATAAGAACCGGCTAAAGCTGGCAAAAATAAGCCAGAGATAACAGCGACGAGTTATTTACATTTTGAGTTTCATGTTAAAACTCTAAGGGACAGACAATGAAATCCTCAGCATTTACAGTACTTAGAAAACAGTGATTCCTAATTGAGTAGTAGATTAACTTTCCCTTTTGCTCTGGGCACTAGGCAGGGGAACACCCTGGACATGAGGCTCACCCATCATGAAGCACAGCTTCAAGATCAGCAAATTATTGTGATTATTTTTACAAACAATTCTTCTGAAGAAAAACAAGCTCATCCTGAAAGTTTGCTTATGCTTGAGGCCACAACAATTCCTGTGTGCTGACAAGACTTAGTCTTAGAGAAATCCAACCGTTTTCAGCTCATCATTTCCTCTGCCAGGCCTACAGAGTTGCATTCTTTTATTTCGTAAACTAAAACAACTAACTTACTCTGTTGGGCTTCTCTACACATGAAGGTGTATAAAAGAGCGAAGGAGGGACAATTTCTACACTTGATAGGACTCCTGTTGTTTACTCACTCCTCACATAGATCGAATTAGGGGGGAATCAATATGCTGCCATATTGAATCAGAGCAGGAGGACAATTATGCCCAATAAACCTGCACGGAATGCCGCAGGAAGCCCTGCATGTCTCTGCGCAGGGGTTTGCACGGATGCTGGGCTGTAATACAGAAGTCAGTAATAACGGCGAAAGCCAGGGGCAGCGGCAAGCCGGCTGAAGACTAATGGACGACTGCCGGTGCCTCCAAGATTACATTCTGCCGGTAAAAGCCATTAAAGACATCCAGAGCCCTGATGGAATAACATAAGAAAATGTTTTCATACCCTGTGTGCACTTTTGTATCATGGT
>JABFDZ020000138.1:18409987-18423094 GCA_019775955.2 Pollimyrus isidori | reverse complement strand
CAACCCCCACTCCCCGCAGCCCTTGCTAACTTGCTTGGCCGTGTCTCTGCCTTATGACCCCCCCCCCCCCCCCCTTCCCAATTTGTGGTCTCTGGCCAGCTCTGTAAACCATCAAGTTTAGATGTCAGGAGACGAGGCTGAACGGTGGGCGGTTGGATGGCCCCAGAGAGCAGAAAGCAGGAATGACGCTGATGCGCTGGCTGACGGGCTTCCCGAAATAGTCTCATGTTTTTTTTACTTTGTGCTCGTACCACAGCATTTGTTATTCTCAATCTGGTGTTGTTTTTCAGTTATGGGGTCACATAAGAAACCAAGTATTCTTAGAACTGCTGACCTTGGCAGAACTGCTTTCACTTTGCAGTGAGACCGTGTTCTGATGCCCAGGACTCTTTCAGTCGCATATGATCTTTCAGACCTTATGTAGCTCCCGAAGAATTTATTTGCAAGCAGTAAGTGTATAAACAAGACATCTTCTTAGGAGCATGTTGTAACCTTGATCCCATTCTGTGCAATCAGAGTTTTGTGAGTTTAGATTATATATTGTCTATGAAGTTAGTGAATGTATTTCAATTCATATGCAAGACGGACTAATGCACTTTGGAATATTCCAGCTCGAACTGGAACTGGAATCTCACTTTTATTTCAAAATGAACAAAAAAACGTGCCATCTGTCTGAGTACGGATTATCCAGTATTTTTGTACATTAAAAAGCTTGTAAAGAATAATTTACAGAGTGGTTTTGAAGAAGCCCACCAGGACCAATCAGCAGGGGGCTCCTGGAGAAAGTTCTCAATCAGCATTATAGTGTTTATACTGTAGCTACTGCTTACCATGTGACCTACCATGTGACTCCACGACCTCTGGCCGCCTCTTTGTCTCGCCCTTGTCATTTGTAATGCCAGTTCAAAGTTATTGTAAACACTCCTTCTTCATCCTCTCATTTTGTCCTCTACAGGAACACTTGAATACACCTGTATACTTATTGTTGTGGAATCAAGATTAATATTAAGGTACCTTGGTATCCAACACCCTTGATATGTTCATGGGGACTTACAACACTTTCTAAACGCCATGAGCCAAAAGTTATGTTGAGCCTGTAGTGGTGACAAAGCACAATAAAGGTTCTGCTTTTTAAACTGCCCCCTCCCATTTTTTTTAGATGATACAGACAAGCAGGACTGTTACTGAGAAGTCAGATGCTGTGTGTGAGAAGATCCTGCAGACGCAAACCAAAGGTGAGAGAAGCATTTTTCTGGACAGAGATCTCGAAGTTCTGCTTCATACAGAACCCTGAGATCCCCCATGACACTTGTACTGTATGTAGTGAATGATCAACAGCTTTGAAAGGAAATAGATAAAACAGAAAAGGCAAGGAAAACAGAGGAAGTCAGCCAACCTGTAAATACTGGATAAAGCTCCATTGATCTCTTTTGCTTTGAGTTTCAGTTTAGGCTCTTTGCTTTCATTTGAGTGCCATGGAATGATTTGATTTGGGCTTAGCTATGGTCAGTGAGCATCAAACTGAGCATCAAATTGAGCATCAAACAAAGTCAGAGATGAAGTTTCCAGAAAATGCTACTTTTGTTATTGATTTACTGTAAAACACAGTTTCTTCGTAATGCGAGTTGACATCATATTAACAACAAAGCACATGGTCATATAAACCAAATATTATAAATAATGTTTTTTATTCTATATTTTATCATGAATGGTTGGTGCGCCTCCTATATTTCTTGATTACTTCTGTAAACATCTGTAACATGTTAGTTTAAGGGGGCGTAATGGTGGTGCAGTGGTTAGCACTGTTGGCTCACACCTCTGTGACCTGGGGTCGAGTCTCCGCCTGGGTTACATATGTGTGGAGTTTACATGTTCTCCCCGTGTCGTCGTGGGGTTTCCGGTTTCCCCTCACAGCCCAAAGACATGCTGAGGCTGATTGGGGTTCCTAAATTGCCCATAGGTGTGAGTAGTCTGTGACTGTGCCCTGCGATGGGCTGCCCCCCCCGCCCAAGGTTGTTCCCTGCCTCGTGCCCATTGCTTCCGGGATAGGCTCTGGACCCCCACGACCCAGTAGGATAAGCGGGTTGGAAAACGGATGGATGGATGTTAGTTTAAGGTCTGCTTTTTAGTTTTTAATAAACCATTACTAATCATTTGGTAATATATTAATAAAATAAACATTAACAGTCAAATTTTGAAATGTATTACATATTACATTTAACACATTTACTCCAGTCTGACATTTTTTTACGCCTGTAAATCACTTTTATAAATACCAGGCGTAAGATATGACTGTAATATATTCCTATATTTGTTTGTGAAGGAATCACATATTAATATATTATCAAATGATGAGTAACTATTAATAACTGAGGAGCAGACCTTAAACTAAAGAGCTACCTAAATATCTGTCTGACTGCTAAAGGAGGGAATTATGTTAAATCAAAACTTAATATTTAATATGTCATCCAATATGGAAAACAAAAATTATTCAGGCTCAAGTTAATTGAGGTACACTGTCTCAGGGAGGGTGACAGGAATGTAATATGCATTTAACTGGGGCAAAAAGACTGATCCTGGAAGATCATGAGTGGAGAGAGTTAAACTATTTTTGCTCTCTGCAAATTAAGCTCTTGACATGAAAGGCCAAGAAAATCAGCCCCTTTTCACACATTCTGCGTCTTAGCTGTATACAGTAACATGATTACACAGGGCACGCCATCGTTTCTTATCCTGAAATCTAGAGACACTTAGCTCGTCACGTTCATAATGCATGCGCTGAATGCAGCATGGAGTGGGTATTCGCATAGATCTGTATGGCGAGCAAATACGGGTGCGAGACAGTTTCGCAATTCCAGCGGAGAAGGCAGAGTGAAAAACGACAGCGTAGGGGCATTGATTATGAACCAGATTTTCAAGAAATGCTAATGACTTGTCGTAATTAAGGTTTAGTGTTTGAGACAATGGCACAGCAAGTGATACATTGTCATACATATGGCTGAGATGTGATACTGATGTGTTCATAATATAATGTGATGCAATTTAGTATTTTCCCTTGTAAACACAGCAGCAAATAATTTCCTGTGAAGGAGCACACGGTTCCTATAAGACTTGTTAACTTTTTTGATATGTGTCTGTATATATGAGCCAAAATATACTAACATCAGAAAACATTTGCAAAATTCCTACCATGTGACGCCATGATAAAAATTATGCAGTCTAATGCTTCTAAGGCAGCCTTATAGCACTTCCAGTTGTTCTCCGTTTGCAGTGAGACTTGGCAGATGTTTGAATGTTACTTCCACCTTAAGATCTATGAACTGCAGGCTACATATGCTATCCCGTTGTCACTGTGAGAGCATTTTATGAATCATGTTTGTTCCAGCCATGTGTGAGATCTTTCATCAAAATCCCTCTGGTTTTAACATGCAAGTAAGATATAAAAATCTTGATAGTTCGTATAGAAATAGATCAAGAACGCTTGTCAAACTTCACACAAGATGCACATGAACCAGCAGTTGAAACCCAAAGATTCTTTAGTTGGAAGTTTCAGTCAGTTACCACAGTTTTGGAGATCCTGGGTCTTCATAGCATCCAGGAACACATGAAACTTCCTTAGTAACTTCACATCTGCATTTCTGACTAACCAGTGACATGTAAATCGAAGGTGTCCTTTAGAGTAGTCTTTGAACCTTTGCTCCTGAGCAGATGACATTTGGTGTGGTTGCCAGTTCCTGGGTAGTTTGCCTGGGCACTGGAGGCCCGTCTGATGAGTAGGCCTGTGAAACATCTCCGCAGCACTGAGTTGGTCTGCTCACTTCAGGAAAGCAGCAGTCAGAGACTTTGACGGAGCTGCAGGGAAGCACGTTGACTGACTAACCAGTGACACTGGCAGGGGGTGTGACAGCGGCCCCCCAGCACGGCAGGGGGTGTGACAGTGGCCCCTCAGCATGGCAGGGGGTATGACAGCGGCCCCCCAGCACGGCAGGGGGTGTGACAGTGGCCCCTCAGCACGGCAGGGGGTGTGACAGTGGCCCCTCAGCATGGCAGGGGGAGTAGCACCCGGGTCATTACATTACATTTTCATCAATGCAATTGGGGGGGCGGCATTCAACTTCATAATTTAAATACAAATTAAATATTGGGGGGGAGTACACCCCCCCGTACCCTGTGCTCCTGGTTATTGGTTGGTGCTGCTTCATATTCTTTGAGTTTAACATTTTCTACATACTATTATACTATTAACCAGTCAGTTATAACAGAGTAGCTGCCCACATGCTAATCGATTTGCACCGAAATTACTTTAGAATTACTAATCAGAGAAAAAAGAATCATTTCTGATTATTGATAAGTCCATTTGTTCTTTTTTCTAACCACTTATCCAGTACAGGGTTGCTGAGAATTCATAATAAGCACACTCCCAGATAGTCATTATTCTTTAGTCCGGTCTTTGTTGGATACTAAATGGTTGTAGATTAAGATCGATCCATTTTCTATAGTTACTAATGCATTGCAGGATTGCAGTTTGCCTGGAGACCACGACAAGATCACTAACCCTGCCTGCAACGTATTTCCCTTTTAAGCAGCTGCACAACAAATCTGAAATATGGTTGATGACAACAGATTAATGCAAAATTGCTATGAAAAATGGAATAAACTTCCCATAATTAAATGTATATCGGGATTTTTCTTTGTCTGACTGCTAAAGGAGGGAATTATGTTAATTTGAAACTTTGGCAGATTGTTGCATTATATTAGGTTGCACAGCAAATTAGGGTGGAAATGGTTTTTTATTTGTGAAAAAAACACATTTTAACAATTTATCAGTGCCATAAAAGCCTTCGTACTTTTTGTGAGGAATTTAAATAGAATATGTTTGAACACAATGTAAAACATCATGTATAGCATAATATTGTGCAATCACAAGGCTTCTGTCATCTTCAAAACTCATATGAATCTCCTCCCATTTTTCTCATGCTATGCCCCATTTACGTGAATGTTTTCCAAGTTGCCAGAATGCCATGCATTAAAAGAGTATTTTCCTATCATTTAAAGCAGCACCAGGAGCAAAGACCGCAGCCATAAACACGAGTTGTTATATGATATAACTGTTTGCTTTAATTACCAAACTACCAAACTTGATATGTGTCAGACACAGAATTATGCATACAGCCAGTGATGTCAAAGCATTCATGGAGAAGAACAGAGAAATGGCTTTATTATCTTTACCCCAGAGAGTGTGATGGGTGGCTCAGGGCCTGTCCCCTGCAAAATGGGGCAGAAGGCAAGGTTGCCTGAATGGGCACCCCCTCATAGCTGTTATGTTTTCGGACTGTCAGAAATGACCAAGCAGGTCCAGAGCCGACCCCGTAAGTGTTGATCCTGCTGCCCCAAAGCTTTATTTGTAACTTTATAATCAATTACCATGGGTGCCAAAAGGTCCCCGTCTGGTGTTTTCACCTTCTAGATGTTTTATTGTCATTGCCAAATTATGTTTTATATGTACGATTCCCTTCCCTCTCCTAAAATTGCTTGTCATTTTCACTGCTGTCACATGATCAAAATTTTAGCGCTGATAGCTTGTTTGAACCCATAATATCGCCGGTCTTGTGTCCCTCAGTACTTCTTGTACATTTTACGCAATTTGTATAATGTATGTGTTAAGTGGGGAGGGACTAGAAAACTGGGTCTTAAGTTGCGAAAAAGATGGAAGACTAAACATCTTGGAAGTAATTTAGTACTGTCCCGACCTGATCGGCTGTAGGTCATGTCTGTAAGATTAAGCTGGTATTAATCACTGCACTTACAACATTAACTTGTATTCTAAAATGAGTCACCTTCGGCATCAAATGGGAGCTAATTCATTACAGATAACTGCTTGCTGATACTAGAGCAAGAGACACAAGAGTCGGAAATCCCATAATCCTAATGATGTTGGCCAGTTTGCGGGGGACACCTGATGGGTTAATGCAGAGAGCCGGTGTCTTCAGACAGTGAATCCTGGGGTAGCAGGTGAATGTATGCACAGCACACAGGCAGCATGAAGAGGTTTGCTTACTGTTTGGACGAGCATTACAACGGCTAAGACGCCTGATCAAAGAGATGTAGACCATGGTTTGATTGTGGATGTGGAGGTTCCAGCATCTCAGAAACAGCTTCCCCCCCTGGGAGTTTCACACGCTGCAGTATATAGAGTTCACAAGTAACGGTGCAGTGAACAAAGCACATCCAGTCCGAGGCATTGGTGTGATCATTAACATCTGTCGGCTAAAGATCTTTTTCTTTTGTTTCTTGATATGCCGATCGCTTACATTCAAACAGCTGATCCCCTCCACAGGGACTGGATTTTTTCCTTAAACTGAATGCCTGGTACACGTCCTAATAGCAATTATTTTTTGTAACGATGACCATGGCAAAGTAGCATATTATATGTGCCAAATATTGAAGTACAGAAGAGAGGATGTACAGTGATTCGTACCCTAGTCTGAGCTGGACTGTGCAGAGAACACACAGTGCATTTCTGTTGTGGGTGGGACATTCTAGCTATTAGGACATGTGTTTGGCTCCAAGGAAGACTGCAAAGGACCCAGCAGGGCCTCATGCTGTATGAGACAATAAAACGCATTTCTCTAACAGTTCGTTCCTGGGAGGATTCTGCTCTGCACCATCCCTGACTAACCGCTAGCTCTCCATCTGCTTGTGCTCAAGTTTCTGCAACGTGTTTAAAAAGGATCTGTTGTTTACACACTCTGCTTTAGCCTGACACTATTTTTACGAGTGATTCTTATGAGTTTAGTCAGGTTTAATTCTCTGTTTATCGTTCTATCCATTTATCCTTCAACAGATCCATTGTTTTTTTTGTTCCTCCTATTTCATGTGTTGTTAATTCAGATTTGGGGAGATGATTTTGGTTTGGTTTCCAGACAATGCTGAGCCCTGAGTTTGAATGGTGCGTATCATGCATACTGTGAAGGCTATGTTCATAACATCACACTGTAATTTGCATTTATTTAATCAGGAGATATTGCTCTCCAAGCTGGCTAATAGGTCAAAGGAAAGAGGCAGACTTGTCCTCCTTAGCCGGCTAGCGAAAGGTGTTCTAGCAATTTAAATTTCTATTTAATGTAATTTCTTTTTCCAGTTTGTGCATAATGTATCACGCCTCCAGCTGGGGGCTGATAAGAAATCCCAGTTAATCTATAGTTATTGAGGCCAAACATATGCAAGTTGACTCCATGACACTGGTTATAGCAGCATTTGCTATGTGCAGGAAAGCTACAGTATACAGCAACTATGATGTTATAATTAAAGAAAAAAATAGTTAAAGTAGAATGTATTGTTACGTTTCATATCATCGCTAAAATATATAATTTCATAAGCAATGTTATGCTGCACAATGAAAGCCACATTTTAACAATGTTCTTAAGCAAATATGTTTATGATGCAGCTTAAATTCCGTTTCAAATACAAGTTTTGGATGCTGTTTTACTGTCCAGCAGGTCTCAGTTTTAACACAGTACCTTGACAGAAATGGTCTTTATTGACTGTTCTCCTTACAGATAATAGATAGAATCATCACACACTGATAACGTAGATCATTTATCATTCCTGGTCTGGAGAACTGTCAGGTGGCACCTGAGTGTTTAAAGAAAGCTCCTGTACTGTATGTTGATTCAGACAGTCTAATATACTTTCTTGAAGCGATGGAGTTTCATGAGAAGCTGTACAGCTTGGCGGTTAAAGAGGGCCTCAAAGGAAGGAAACTGCACAAGGCTGTGGAGAGCTTCACTTGGAACATCACCATCTTGAAGGTGAGGACATCTTGCTGGCAGTGAATAAAGGCTTGGGGGGGAGTTGAGGGGAGTAGTCTTAGTACACCATCCAAACTGTTACTGGTGGGATGTGCAAGGAGTATGAGTTCTACACAACAGTAAATCAGATTTTATGATTTGCGCTCCATTCCATTCAAGAACTGGGATTTGAAATGAATTGGCCACACCTCACAGGATGTTAAATATGAATTTGAACTGGATTGGCCACACCCCACAGGATGTTAAATATGAATTTTAATTGGATAGGCCACATCCCACAGGATGTTAAATATGAATTTGAATTGATTTGGCCACACCCCACAGGATGTTGAATTGGAATTTCAATTGGAATAGCAAAAAGAATGTAGTTAATTTCAGTTCAAAGAAATTCAATACAATCACACAACACAATTAATGTTGTTAATACAGTGATTAATCTAGGATATGGGTGTCAAACTCCAGTGTAGTGGGGGGCCAGAGTCATGCACATGTTTGTATTTCCCCTCATTTAACACACCTGATTCAGCTCCTCCTGCTAATCACCACACAGCTCTTGAGCTGAATCATTTGTGGTGGAACAGGGAAAGAATTAAGCTACAGGTCTCTGCCCCCCCAGGACTGGAGTTTGACACCCCTGAACTAGGAAAAAGCATCACAAATTATAAGACAGATGTACTTTCTAGATGCTCTGTTTGTGAGTGTCCGTGGGTTGTCAGGTTTATATGGTCATTAGAAGGTTACTTGTATGACTGTATGAAGTGCTCATCCACCAGGGTAAACGAACTGATTTTAAAGTGATTTATTCTATAGGTGACCCCTGAAATACTGCAATAAATAGCAATTCTGCTATTTCAACCACAGTTCAAATTCAGATTGAATGAATGAATGTAATGAATTGTAAATATTCGGGCTACTTTTAATTCAGTTCTCAATGGTGCAGAACCCTGCTGTGGATGCAGCTACTTGTTCAGATGTACCTGTGTGGGCGGCTCTCTCAGGAACATCTAGGTTAAAATGCACCGATAGTGAAAATGCAGACCGTAGTTGACACACTACAAGCTCAGACATGTGACTTTACGTCTTGTGTACCGCCTGGCCCCATGGTGCGAATTTGATACAACTGGTTCATGTCTGACTAACATGGCTGATGTGGCAGAGGAGATGACCGCTTTCCGGACACCATAGAGGTCTGAGTAGGGAGGACACTAGATTTATGTACACATGTGTTTATTTGTTTGTTTAAATAATTGCATGACAAGATGACTTACTGAAGCAGTGCAGGAAAAGGCTTGGCTTTCATATGATTAAACAGAATAGCACTGGATGGCCGGCTTTTACCTGAAGTGGAATTTTTATTAATGAGCTCATTTTTGGCATCTTTGGTGCTCCTATAACACCTCATTGGTCGGTTACTTTGTGGACGGAAAGGCCAGCCTTTTTCTCAATACTCTCTAGGTGGGGTTTCGGGTTCTCTATGACCCTGTCCTAAGTTTTCTTGGTGTGGAGGATGGAGGGAGGTCACAACAACAGAATTAAAAAAGACAGCTACATAATTTCTGTACTTATCCATTCGGGCATAAGTATGCATTATGTTGTTACAGAGGCTAACTAGGTGGGTCATAATTTGCCAGAGATTGACTGCACGGCACTACACTCTGCACGGCACTACACTCTGCACGACACTACACTCTGCACAGCACTACTCTCTGCACGACACTACACTCTGCACGGCACTACTCTCTGCACGACACTACACTCTGCACAGCACTACACTCTGCACGACACTACACTCTGCACGGCACTACACTCTGCACGGCACTACACTCTGCACGACACTACACTCTGCACGGCACTACACTCTGCATGACACTACACTCTGCACCGCAGTATGCTCTGACTATGAACCTTCTCTTCCATCCAGGGCCAGGCAGATCTTCTCAGGCATGCCAAAAGCGAGGTTACAGAGAACCTGAAGCAGATCCACTGCGCTGCATTGTCCAGTAACCTGTGTGAAGGGGGTGCAGGGTGCAGAGCGGGGGGTGGGTCTGTGATCAGGCCCCCCCGCCGCAGCCTGGAGGGCGCCTCCCAGAGGACAGCGAATCCAGACGAGCCAGCGGATGAGGAGACCTGAGGGGGGGGGTCTGAAGATTCTATTCTCCACAGTCCCAAGGCAGCCTGCAGAATCGCTGCAGAGAGGCCCACCGGACGGCTGTGGTCCAGTGGAAAGCTGAGTGACACTGGTCCCTGAATGCATTGGACTTTGAGCTGAATGTACAGTGACAAGGAGGACATAGGATAGAAACAGAAAACTATTTTATGGTATATCACATCCGGGGTGTAACCTAACCTTGTTTGCAGACTTCCTGTCATCTTGACCAGGACGATCGGTTAGAACAATGGGGTCAAACTCCAGTCCTGGGGGACCCGGAGCCCTGTCTAGCTTAGTTCTTTCCCTGTTCCACCACAAATAATTCAGCTCAAGAGCTGTGTGGTGATTAGCACAAGGAGTTGAATCCGGTGTGTTACATGAGGGGAAACCCAGGACTGGAACTTGACACCCCTGGGTTAGAAGGTGGATGGATGGATGGCTGGATGGATGGATTGACAGATGTATGTGGATCTTGTGCAATTATCATTAATTGTTGTATTCGTCTATAGATGTTACGCAGTCCTTGCATTGTGAGTTTATCTGCTGAAAGTACCGTCTCTTTCTAGCGGCAAGTGAAACTTACTCCATGTTTTTAAGTCTGTTGCATCTCACACAGATCATGGTGATCTGTGGAGGGTGGTGAAATCCTCCAAAATTTCCCTTTGGATTCCACCTTAGCCTCAGTGTCACAGGGGAGACTGTGAGTCTTTACTGCATCTACATGGCGTCTACAGAGTGCAGGACGTGGTCTGTATTGCCTTTACTCACGGCACCTACAGAGTGCAGGACGTGGTCTGTATTGTCTTTACTCACGGCATCTATAGAGTGCAGGACGTGGTCTGTATTGTCTTTACTCACGGCATCTACAGAGTGCAGGACATGGTCTGTATTGTCTTTACTCACGGCATCTACAGAGTGCAGGACGTGGTCTGTATTGTCTTTACTCACGGCACCTACAGAGTGCAGGACGTGGTCTGTATTGTCTTTACTCACGGTGTCTACAGAGTGCAGGACGAGGCGTGTATTGTCTTTACTCACGGCGCCTACAGAGTGCAGGACGTGGTCTGTATTGTCTTTACTCACGGCACCTACAGAGTGCAGGACGTGGTCTGTATTGTCTTTACTCACGGCGCCTACAGAGTGCAGGACGTGGTCTGTATTGTCTTTACTCACAGCGCCTACAGAGTGCAGGATGTGGTCTGTATTGTCTTTACTCATGGCGTCTACAGAGTGCAGGATGTGGTTTGTGTCGTCTTTACTCATGGCGTCTACAGAGTGCAGGACGTGGTCTGTATTGTCTTTATTCACGGCGTCTACAGAGTGCAGGATGTGGTCTGTATCGTCTTTACTCATGGCGTCTACAGAGTGCAGCACATGGTCTGTATTTTCTTTACTCATGGGGAAGATGGTGGTGTAGAAGGCAGTGCTGTTGTTCGGCAACCAGAGAGTTGTCGGTTCGAGCCCCGCTTTCTCCTGGCCCCATCAAAGTGTCCTTGAGTAAGACACTGAACCCCAAATTGCTCCTGGTGAGCAGACCGGCGCCTTGCATGGCAGCCTTCGCCACCTGTGTGTATGAATGGGTGAATGTGAGACATGTATTGTAAAGCGCTTTGAGTACTCGGAAGAGTAGAAAAGCGCTATATAAATGCAGTCCATTTACTCATAGCATCTACAGAGTGCAGGACGTGGTCTGTATCGTCTTTACTCATGGCGCATGCAGAGTGCAGGACGTGGTCTGTATTGTCTTTACTCATGGCGTCTACAGAGTGCAGGACATGGTCTGTATAGCTTAATTTAGTAGCTACTCCATACAAGGATCAGCTTTTGAACAATTCCTTGTATTACTATCTGGTAAGGCAGAGGTCCCCAGTCTTAGGTCAATGCAGGCCCAGACTGGCTGTCGGGAGCACAGGGAGATATCCATTGAGAGCAGAACTTTAAATAATCAGATAGTCAAAGATACTAAATGTTTCAGTGCAAAATGTGAATCAGTTTTTACGTTCCTGGTCCATGCCTCTCAGTCCCTGGTAAATGAATAATGCACCATATATACTTTAGTTAAATAGCTATTTAATGAGTGTTCATTTTCTTTATCTATTGACCTCAGCTCTGTAACATTTCTTTTTTGGGGTGCCATATATTACTGGATTTTGCTGTATTGGAAAATAAAAATCCTTGTCCCATTTTCAACCAGTGTTTTTTTGTACACCCCCAGGATTCCTGGCCTCTCCGCTTCAACCAACCTCCCAGTCCAGCACTGGGTCAGTTTCTGGTAGTTGTCTTGTATTATTATTGTTGGATTCTTTAAAATTGATATGTATAATGTTTTCTTTTGTGTATCTGTTATACATAATATATATTTTTGAGCTCTTGTTCGGTTAATTGTGTTTTATTCACACTCGGGCTCCGTGTTCAAAGCTACTTCTGATTAGCTTATTATCCATCCAGCTTTAGTCAGGCACCCTGGTCCTTTACTGCGTTACAAGGTGTTAA
Organism: Pollimyrus isidori; assembly: GCA_019775955.2. Classification (NCBI taxonomy): domain Eukaryota; kingdom Metazoa; phylum Chordata; class Actinopteri; order Osteoglossiformes; family Mormyridae; genus Pollimyrus; species Pollimyrus isidori. Next base: position 18,410,641 of record JABFDZ020000138.1, on the reverse strand, counting down.
GCAGAAGGTGAGCAGGCTGGTTCAGCATGACCAGAGCGAGAGGAAATCGAGTTAATGGATGCAGTGAAGGTGACTGGACCTACATTACTAAAACCTAATAGGAGAAGAACCAGTGACAGCTGGCTGAGTTTCACTTTCCATGCTGATCCGTTATGATTTCTGCTGATGAGCTGCATTCCGCCTTCTGAGCTCACCACTCCACTAAATCACCACCATACCTTCGTCACCAATCCCAGCCTTTGACGTTTGTGGAGGGAAGTAAACAGGCCATTTATTAGCCTCATGGAAGACCTGTGATTATTTATTGCCAAAATGAGGCATTTATTCACACAGATAAGGAGACAATATGTTTTATTCTAGAACAGTTCTTGTATTCTGTGAACATCTAAATTCCAATATGAAAAAGATAAATATGCACAAACATCATTTATAGTGTTTATTATTTATAAAATTTGCCATTCAATATAGAGAAACATATGTTTCATTTGAAAATATAGGTTGTGATAATTTTTAAAGAAATGGCTGGATCCCTGCGCCCTGAGGTAAGATGGTGCCGCATCCTGGCTTATTCCCTGCACCCTGAGGTAAGATGGTGCCGCATCCTGGCTTATTCCCTGCGCCCTGAGGTAAGATGGTGCCGCATCCTGGCTTATT
>JABFDZ020000138.1:18350516-18373298 GCA_019775955.2 Pollimyrus isidori | reverse complement strand
CCAGCCTCACACCTTCCCCAGACTCACTCCTTCCCCAGCCTCACAACTTCCCCAGCCTCACATTCTCCCCAGACTCACACCTTCCCCAGCCTCACACCTTCCCCAGCCTCATACCCTCCCCAGACTCACACCCTCCCCAGCCTCACACCTTCCTCAGCCTCATACCTTCCCCAACCTCGCACCTTTCTGTGCAAAATCAGAAATGCGCCACTCCACAGTCACCCATTAATCCCTGACTGCTCCATCCCAGCCAGGTAATTACATTTAAATATATTTTATCCAGATCTTCACTGGTGTTGGTGTGGGGGGGAACAATATCAGAGGGGCTGCTTTAAATTCCTCCCTTTCTCAGAAATGGCTGCTTTGTTAGCGGACAGCATAAGGTGCCTGACGCAGGCCGTGCCGTATCCACACGGCACTCTCACACTTTAATTTGCGTGGAAGGAAGTTAGCGATGTTTGCTGACTTACGTGCTGACTTGACTCGCTGGGTTATGTTCTTACCACACACTGACGCTGAGAAGTACTGAACATGAAGCTTACAGCACCGCACATATTACTTTTATTACAAAGAAAATGTAGACAGGTAGGTTCTAGTACTTTATTCAGTATGGAACTGCCATCTTTTGTACATATCTGTGTCCTTGTCTAAGCCTCAGGCTTATTCCAACCCAGGGAGGGATGGATGGATGGATGGATGGATGGATTGATAGATTGATTGATTGATGGTGGGAGAGTGGTGGCTTAATGGTTAGGAAAGCGCACTTATAATTGAAAAGTTTCTGGTTTAACTCCCGACCAGCAAGGCTTGAATAAGTTACTGCCCCCAAGCACTGCTCCCCGAGTGCTGAATTTGCTGCCCTCTGCTATGTCATGCTGTCACATAAGGGTAAAAGGCAGAGGAAATATTTTGCTGTTGTGGGCGGACTCTGCACATATCAACCGAGCATGGTCCTACTGAAATTTCAGAGATTGGTGTGACTCTTCTCTTACACATTTTCCATCTTATAATTTTTCAAACAAAGCTGAATTATGTACTGTCATATTACAGCCAGCAATTATGCGTCAGCAAAAAAAAAAACATTCACCAATAGGCCCAGAATTTGAATGCATCACTGTGGTTAATCGTGATTTTTTTTAATTTAATAGTTTACCTTAAATACATGGCCAGTATAAGTTTCATAGCCTTTGTGTCACAACACAGTTTTGAAAAGGGTCTCCTATTTTCAATTTAGTAAAAGAAAAAAATTATACAGTTATATATATCAAAGATAATAACACACATACATAAATATAACATATTAAATACAGAACAGGCTAAAGATCAAAAAGTTAAAGTTCACACTGATGCTAATATGCTTGTCAGTCAACAGTTAGTTTTGAACAGGAAAGCCATTCAGGGCAATTATAGTCAACAATGACCATAAGGAGATTTCCCATGACAACTGTCAATCAGTGAACCTTCAATGCAGGAGAGGTTCATTGTTAGCTTGCATATCCATCCATTTTCCAAACCGCTTACTGGGTTGCAGGAGGTCCGGAGCCTATCCTGGAAGCAACGGGCATGAGACAGGGAACAACCCTGGATGGGGGGCCAGCCCATCGCAGGGCACACTCACACAACAGTCACTCACACATGCACACCTATGGGCAATTTGGCAACTCCAATCAGCCACAGCATGTGTTTGGACTGTGGGGGGGAAACCGGAGTATCTGGAGGAAGCCCCACGGGGAGAACATGCAAACTCCACACACAGGAAGCCCAGGTGGAGACTCGAACCCAGGTCCCAGAGGTGTGAGGCAACAGTGCTAACCACTGCACCACCATGCCGCCCAGCTTGCATATGTTTGTGTGCTAAGTGGCCGCCTTCGAGCAGCAGTGCGCCTCTCTGATGTTCTGACATTTTCAGGTATAAATAAGCCATAATGACAATATGAGGTCAGATATCAAATGTTGAAAGGAAGCCGGTTACGCACCGAGCTTGACTTTCAGCAGTCAGTGTCACCCTCATATGTCACTTCTGAGAGGACATTGCAAACTGTTAACTGTCCGTCCTTGCTGGTGCTTCCGTGGCTGCTGTCCTGTGTCACACATACGAAAGGGTCTGCCCTTTCTATGTGTCACCACTCTTTCAGGACTTACTTTATCAACACACCAAAAAGAGATGCACGAACCTTTTCAGCTAATTATTAGTTGTTAGTGATCTAAGGGTCATGGAGATTATTTAATCATCACCGACCTTAAATACTAGTTAATTTCTTGCTGGTGAAAGCTGTATTTACAGAACCAGAGCCCTTGCACAGGGTAATACTGTGGTGATTCGAACATAGACGTCACCTTCTCTGTTAACGAGTTATAAATGATCAGCTTCAGAAGCTTAGCTGTGCTTCTACAATAGGTAATGTGTTAAACAGTGGGGGAAACAGACCTCTTTACTCAAAGGATGCAACTTTAAAAAAAAGAAAATTTTATATCAAATACAGGGCATATAATTGAAGCACCGTAACGGAAACGCCAGGTACATTTTAAAAAGAAAAATTCAGAATAGTGATAATAAATAGTGCATTGAATGGTTTTTGTGTAGTAGCACAAAAGATCGCTGGCTTCCTGTTTACGCTCTGTGTTCTGTTTAAGCTGCAGCTGTGAACTTTATTTCCCGGCCGACCAGAGGCAGAGCTGCAGGTGTGGATGCTATTTCAGCAACATGTGACCGAGAATATTGGCCTTACTTTTATCTCAGAGGATGACATTTGTGCTAAAGTTTTGTAGTGACAAAACCGCACGAGGCACACTAATCTATATTGCACTACAGATCACGATCACTTGAGATACAGAAGTCTGCCTGTATGCCAGCGTGCTGAATGATGCTCTTATATGCTTCTGTGGTACTTAGCTAGGGAAGTGACAGTTATTTTAAATGTAGCCCCTATCATTCACCTCATAAAAGAGTGGTACATAAAAAGATAATGATAATTAATTTGAGTGAACGTCTTTTGTGCTGAAAACCGAAGAAGTGTTCCACTGTAAACAGAATTTTTACTGCTGTGGATTTGGGCTGGCGGAGGTGTACAAGCACACCAGTTGATTCCATAGTTTAATTAATATAATGATCCAGGTAAGTCATTTAAATAAATAAACAAACAAATAAATAATCTCCGCAAAACCTCTGCATTTAATTCTTTTAATTTTTAGGTCACTCTTTTTAAACATGTATATTGGTCACCGCTGTCAGTGTCCAGTATCCCATGCAGCTCATCCTGCAAACCAAACCATTAAGGCATCTGTCTGAATCTCAGGGCTTGACTTGTAAACCTCTTCCTCTTGGACGTTGTGTGAGAACTGCTGGGAGAGACTGTCTGATAAAAAGCACGGTCTTTAAGCACACACGTAATCACACACAACACACACATCACCTATACAAACCAGGATGGTTCTGTCTAAAGTTTGACTAAAGGCAGGTATGTATTGCCTTTTAAATGACCACTCCAGCTATTGTAAAATACTTCTTTTTATGTTAAAATAGCACAAAAAAGGAAAACACACAGACAGTAGGAATGAGACACTGAGAGAGAATGTTTAAATCCTACACCGCTGAATAAACAGTTAACACTGAGACTGACAACTTCTTACTTAGGGGAAAAAGATTTGAACTGAAAGCTTTACTGATGTAGTATTTTTTTTAAATTTTGTATAAAATATGTGTACCTACTATTTAAAGATATGCATAATTTACACATATCTGCTTACAAATACAGGACAGGATTGCTGTATGTCATCCAGCCAAGGACAGTTAATGGATCAAAATGGTATAGAAACCCATAGAAATGCAATTAAAATATGATATAAAAAAATGAAACATGAAACAAAAGTGAAACATGATTTAATGATTAAGCTATGACTGGGTAAAATAAAAAAATGAAAGGATTCTCAGGGGAAAAAATGTAAAAAAATGAATCAGGTCAAAAAGTTGCAGAAATGGAAGTTTAAAAGTAAAAGGAAAGTAATCTGAAATTTACAGTTCTGCAGTCCTTTACAGGATGACTGATGACACTAATCTTTGCGCGTTATATACATACATTTTATATAGCTAAACATATATTTTGGAAAAAAAAAGGCATGCTATTCAGGACCGTAACCTTTACTAGGCAGTTGTGAATTATTCCCATGACTTGTGTCTTCCAATTTCAAGCGTCGGCTTTATACAAATTAAATATTATTTCATATAAATGCATTTTTTCAATAACCAGTTCTTCTTAGACTGTTATTAAGCTCAGATCATATGTATAAAACCCGCTTGCCATTTTCCCGTTCTCTGCACCCCCAAAGCTGCATTTCAGTAGCTTCTGTGTGACATTAGGGGGCGCTGTGTGTGTTTATATCGCCTGTGTGTCGTGCTGTAGGAAAACTGCCACAGTCTGCAAAAGTTTAACCGAGCTGTTCTGGGGAACTTTAAAGAGTCGGATCCCCATTGCAAAAAACAAATGGATGAAGAGCAAAGCTTGTTGTTCAGAGGCAGTATTATATATGGGAGTGAGGGGATCAAATGAGTTTATATAAATTTTTGCCTAAATGCAGGATAACTATTTTAAACAGAAATTGTTGTGCCGATCCCATGTGAATTTCTCCACTTTCAGATGGTTTGCAATATTTTTCCGCTTTTATGAGTTATTGTGGTGTAGAGCATAATTTTTTTATTTTTTTTTTTAAAACAATTTACATGGCACAATAACATATAGGCCATAGATTAATGTTTGCATTTAAAATTCCATCCATTCATTCATTTTCATTGTCCCAGTTAGGATGTTATTTTTTGAAGGGAATCATTTCCACATACTGAGTCTTTTCACATTTTTCAGATTTATAGATTTTATAGCTACCTGTTTCCTGTTAAATTAAGCATTTTGGCTTCTTCCTAATTGTAATCTGCACAAAACAGTAACTTGCACCAACTAATTCAAATTATAGCTTATGAATAATTGAAAAGAACATATTTCCCCCTGTTTATTTATACATACATATAAAATATCATTTATTCTAATAGGGTCTATAAATCAAAAGTATTTTCTCCAAAAAAAACAAACAAAAAAAAAAACCTGATAAGTGAGGTTACTGTGCAATGGGGCCAGCTGGTGGCAATAATTTAATGAAGTTTTACGGGGGCTATAAAGACAGAAAACAGATGTGGCATTAAGGATTATAAAGTTGGTAAAACTTTTAACAAGTGAGATGTATCTCAGCACTACAACAGCAGGACCTAGAATAAAAGGAATTTACACATCCTTCAATTCCAAAGCTATCAATCACATGCGTGTTATTCCTCTGGGAGCGTCTTTACATGCATATTTATCAGCTCGACATGCTAATTCCTGCTGCTTTACGCCCGCCAGGCACGTTGCGAGGCGTGTTTATGACTTATAATTGTTGATATCCTTTGATATATTTCCCTCAACTAAGACATCATTTGGTTTTGTGGCCCAAAGTCAATGAGGCATGATGACCCGAGCTTTCAATTCAGATTTACAATTCAATATCTGTTATAAGCTTTTCATTACCAGAAATGTTCTGGAGAACGCCTTTATTTTTACTTAGTGAGTATGTTTTACCAGTTATTCTACCATTTTTAGAAGAAAAAACTTTTAGAACACTAACTGGATTTTGTGTGTTTTACTGGCCTTCACAAGCTTAACCGATATCATAAACATTTATGTGGAGCAAGTTAAAGAAAAGTTTCTCCTGTCTGGCTACTTATGGTTTGACAAAATGCAGGCAGTCAGGCCTCCTCTGACGAGCACAGGAGATCCAGTTTAATTATTTGGGTAAATCTGAGGAAAACTTCCACATTGGGGAGAAGGTTCTTCTCATACTTGACAGGATAAGATGTGCCAACGCCTTTCTCAAGTATCACACTGTAAACCGATGATCCCTGTGATCTCTCAGCTTAGGTGTGGGGGGAAGGTCGGGGCGGTGGGTGGTGCTGAGGAGCCTTAAAAGCAGAACTCCTGCCCGCACTGAACACAGCTGGGTCCTTCAACCACTCTGTTGAAAAATCTCTGCCTCGATGCTGGTGTCAACTGCGCTGCTGTGGCACCCATTCCATGTTTGGAAGTAACGCGTGAATAATATGAGAATTCGCAAGCTATATTACTAAAATCTTTCGATATTTTTGGGAAAATAGTTTTCAGAATATCCTGCACTGCAGAGAAATATAGTACCTTTTTAAGTCTTCCTAAATTTTCAGTATGCACTGCCATTTTCTTTGAACAATGCTACAAGTTTCTCAAAACACGCCGCAGGCATAGATAGAATCCTTACATTTCATAATAAGAAGTAGAAATAATAATTAGAAAAATTCTCTTTTAAAAAAGAGAAAGTCTCTGTAGGTCTTTTTGAAGTTTATATGACATTTGATATTCACAAGAAGCAAAACATACCTTCCATACTGGGAAAATGTAATTAATATTTATCACAAATTTGCGACATTCGGCATAAAGAGCATGTACACACATTTTCCTCCCAATATTCTGCTAGCATTAAAGATTTTAAAGCACCATTTAAAAGTAAGAAGTGTGTCTATCAACTTCAGATCATTCTTAAATGGTGTCATCACATGTGATTTTATATAATCGTGAATACAAATCACCTGCAGTGACTCTGCTAAAGAAACATTCCAGGCAGTTAAATAAAAATCAACAATAACACAGGTGTGTGAAAAATGGATATCTGGCAAAGAAGATGAATTATTAATGATGGATTAAAGTATTATAACTGAAAATCAATAAACATACCTGGCTTAATTAAAATGCAAAATGCTTTGGTTTTCCATAATCCAGCACTGTATAATTATGCCATTCTATTCTGGAACACATTAACTTCCGCTTTTTAGAAAGACACAGCACCTGTTAACTTGTTTTGTGTGTTCATTTTTTTCTTGTTTATTTGTTCCATATTAAATAGGGAGATGCTGGATGTCTTCCTGCCTTCCTCGCATAGAGCGGTGTTTGTTCGCTGACAGTTGGGCACCCGTCTTACATTCCTTTTCCTTGCACAATGGCTCACAGCTTCTGCTGAGGTCAGCAAGGGCATCATGTCACCACGAGTCACCATGTGTTTACTTATGTGCTACAGTCACATCCTGAGTCCACATTTCAGGGTGTTCTGCAGTCCCTACCCACTCTCCCTGACCACACAGTTACAGCATCCTAATCAGATGAAGTTCCCAGTAAATTTTCAGTTTGTCCAACAAGCATTTAAAATGGCCTTTTTCTTTTGAGTTAGGCCCATGATATCTGTGCTGACATGTAGAATCTACGTCGGTAAGCGCATCTGGTTTGCAGGAAGACTGGCAAATGCATGCATGTATAGAAAACCTGCAGTACCTGCCTGAAAATAAATGCAAAGTGATGCAGAGAAAACTAATCATAAACACAAGTGTTATTAGCCACATTGGGGCAAACACGTAAAATATACAATTATATGATAATTGAATTGGCACTGTACCATAAAATCACAACATATTTAATAATATGGTCGTGATATGTAATTTTCTGTTACTGTAAGATGTCAAAAATGCAACAAAGATGAACGTGAAAAGAATAATGCTTACGGCCATGTTCCTGCAGACAGAATGCAACAGAAATAAGTCCACATCAACACCAGAAACCCTCTTCATATTCTCTTTTAGAGTATGCAAATAAATACATTTTAAAATGCATAAAAATACTTCAAATAAAGGCAATAAATATATATCGTTAAATGACCTGCAGGTCAAAACTTTCTTCTGCAAACTAAAACCAAGATGCAAATTACAGTGTCTATTTTCCTAATTGTTTCAGGGGTATAACAGGTGAGCCCTGGAAGTCTAGCAATCCGGCAGGTTTCGGGAGAATTTGATCTTTCCGAATCCAGACCAAAGCTCTGCCTTACTGTACAATACTGCTTGACACATTTGCTCTCTCTGTGATTTTTCAAAACCATTATTTCACAAGTTACAAATTACAGGAGTGAGCGCGAGCGAGTATCTCACTGGCCATGCGGCCTGAAACAGCGGCAAATCCTGTGCTGCTAATTTTACTAATTGCCTTAGTGCAACCAACACTTCCCATTGGTCCGAGGCCTGCAGTGTCACAGGAAGTTAATGAGAGCTAAATAATGCATGTGGACCTACCTAATTGCTCCATACCTCATTGTGGTTACCGATGCTGTAATCAGAGTTTGGATGCCAAAGGGTTGCTAGTATACCTTTTTGAGAAAATTATCAGGATTCACCGGGTTTGTCAAAAAAATAGAAAAGGTAAACTATGCCATATTTTATGCAATGCTGAACTCTTTGTCATTAATAGATTTCTATATTCATTTTATAAATACATTTATTCGGGACGAGTAAGTGCAATATTTTCTAAATGCAGAAGTTGGACAGGAAACAGGGAAGTCAAACACTCAGAGCTGGGTGTAGGTGTGAATCTGCAAATCCTCTGTCTGCTCATAATGTGTCATATACTGTAGCAGCAAATTCAATTGTCCAAGCAGGGGAGTACTTAATGGTGGTTTTTGTTATTGATGGTGTAATGAAACTTCACACACAGATTTATTTTAATAAAAAGCTCCCTTATTTCATAGAAGAAGAGTTCCATGATTTATTTTTCAGATCTGATACATTTTCTGTTGTCTATTGTGCTATGATTTATTTGACAAACTTAACATGTAACATGTTATATGCCAGAAATGAACATTGTTCCGCTGTGTCTTTAAGCTAACGTTGCTCCACAATTAATAAATGTGGGTGAGTCGGAAACTTTTGGAGTGTTACAATCTCACAAAGATCTGAGTCACACAAAAAATTTCCTGAAGACAATCGTTTACAGGACAAATATAGACTATTTAGAGCAATAAAAAAAATGCATTAATGAGGCATAAAAATAGATTAGCGAACATGTCTGTGGAGGCGACGCGATGTGTATCATTGATAAATGGATTTCTGATACTTCATCTCCATAAAATGAAAGGTAAAACAACAATGAACAAGGCAGATTACGACACATATCTGCTGGTCGATCAACCCAAAATTATAGCTCAGTGAGGGGCTGACTGCTGTTCATCTCTTAACGCACAGGACAAGGAGGGTCTGCAGCAAGCACAGCCCTCACAGCCAGAGTGCTGCCTGAGGGTAGAACTTTGCTAACCCATATCTCCTTGTAAAGTAATAACCCATCATAACTCTGTGCTCTGTGCTGCTACAGTAACAATCTGGATCAACAGAAACATGGATGCTTTTAAAATACACTGTCCTTGAAAAATAGTCAGCTGTTTGTATAAGGCACCATTATTCAAGGGAAAACATTCCAATAGGTGGAATCAATTAATGAAAAGTTTATATGAATCAGAAAACTGAACCTTTATGCAATATTGAAGTTTATCATTTGTATGACTATTAGGTGGACACAAATTTTCCACTTAACTTGGTTGAAAATGTAATAAAACTGTGTAATGTAATAGCTTTCAAAATCATGTAATGAGATGTCTTGGCTGGTGCTGTAATATTTCCATTGATAATGTGATACATTATTACATTATCGAGAATGTATTACATTTACAAGTTCATTATTTTTCTTCTGAATGGATCATGTGATAATTTTATAATATAATGTAAACTTTTATTATATACAGTGACTGACATAACTGGTACACAACTATGCATTCTCAGTTCAAAGGTTAAAATGTGCTTTCATTTTTTGTCATGATAGCAGGAATGAATGTACAATAAGTATGAATTTGCATTGTTATGACATGAAATTACCACACAGTTTAACCACACCATTAACGTTAATCCCTGATTATAGAGGGACATCATTGCTGATGAAGAGGGCAGATGAAGAGGGACCTGAAGTCAAGAAAACCCAGTGAAAGACGGCAGACCTGACAGTGTTTGCATGTGGGTATTAAAGTCAATTCGGTTTTGCTATCTTGTTCACGTATTCCTGCATTAAAATACTGAAACAAAAATTCATTTAAATCAAAGTCACACCTGTTCTATTAACAGCACATTTCAGTACAGCATTTTGTATTTAAGCCCTGTATCCCAATTGTGCATAGTTGTTCTTCCAGTGATGTATAGTAACAGACAACAAATATTCTGTTAGAAAAGAATAGAATAGAGAATCTTTACTACTGTTGTAGATCTTCTAATAATCATGGACAGAGGCATTGCTAGAAATTCTGGGCCCTCTCACAAAATGTGACCTTGGGCTCCCCCATTATGTAATTTAGAATTTTCAAGGGCCCCAGTAAAGTGCTGGGTCCCCTGAATCAGCCAGGGTATCCGTGCCCCTATTGTGGCCCCTGTAAAGTGCTGGGTCCCTGAATCTGCCAAGGTATTTGTAGCCTTACTATGGCCCCTGTAAAGTGCTGGGCCCCTGTATCTGCCAGGGTATCCGTGTCCCTACTGTGCACTGAACTAGCACATCCATAGCCACACCCGCCAGAGCTTCTCTAAGTCAAAGCTGAGAAGCATAATAGCATCATCCTGTCATATTGGCTTTACCTCCTTAATCTCCGGATCCCAGTCTGTGTCATTGACAGGACAAGCCACTCTTTCCAGACTGGCCTTACCAGCTTATTAAGATAATTTCTGTGACATTTCTGTTTAGTTAGTTAAATATTTGTTGTCTTCATTATCTCCTGGCAAGGTTTTGTGAGTTTACTCCTTACTGAACATTTCTCCTCGTGTATTGCTGTCATTTTAATATAGCATCATACCACACTTCATAAATGTGTCTCATATCCATTATGTATTCATATCCAATCTTGCACAAGTTGCAGGGTGCTTTAAGGGGGGAAATTCAATGCCCCATATGCACCTTCTGACAAGCAATTTCTCATAGCTCTAATGCATCCACACCTGCTTCAATGGGCACATGCCCCCCAGGCTCTGGTTGTCCTGGTATCCCCAAGACCCTCAAAGTGATTATAGGCCTGCCCCTGTCCTTGGTCAGCACCGCCATCCTGCTTGTAGTAGATTTCATTTTAAGGATGTGTTCTCTTGTCCTGCTTGTCCAGTCTGAAGAATACCTTTTAAATCAAGTTTTTTGCCTGTTTGAGATGCCTTGTACATGAGTATTGGTTGGGGGTGTGCAGTTTACGTCCCAGGTCTGGCAACCTTTCTGTTCACAGCTGGGGGTGTCAACTTTAATCAGTACTGTGTGACCAACCAATGTGAGTCGAGCCGTTCAGTTGAGTCAGGGAGAAAGCACATGTCCAGTTTTAGTGATTTGTCAGCACATATTTTTTGCTGATTTCCCCTTGTCACTGTGGTCAACTACAATACCTGGTGGACTGGGAGAGCAGTCTTGGGTTCCAGCAAGAGATATTAGACTAACTGCTTATTGCAGCTTTTCATCAAGGTACACTGAGACATGGCCGTTCATCCCAGAAAAAGTCCATGGCATTAGGAATTGCTCATTGGGGGGGAGGAATTTGTGTGGCCATCACAATTTGAAGCCATATCCGGGATTTTGGACCAGCCACTCATCCCTGATTGTCCTCAACAGCATTATGATCAACTGTGTAATATTTCCTGTTTGGTTAGTTAATTACCAATTTATTTAATCAATTCCTTGCAAAGAATTGTGAGTTTGCTCCTTACCCAGTGTTTCTTGTACATGATTCACTTTCACTGATGTTGTACGTGTCACTCGACATATTTTTTGAGTCTGCTATTCTGCTCTTTTCCTTTTTTTTGGGGGGGGGGGGTATTTGTTTGCTGATGACTTTAAGTTTTTAGATTCTGATTTGGCTTTGGTTAATAAATGATCATGGAAAAGTCTGCATATGAACGTAAGTCTACATTATGTACATTAAAGAATATATATATTTTCAGTAATATTTTGGTTTTCAGTTTGAGTTTTGTTTTACAGCTTTACCACATAATTTCAGTTTAGCTAGGTATAGCTATAAGTATAATACACATTTAATATTAATATTATATTTTTTAGGTATCAGCACTTAATTATCATCCCTCCATTTTCCAACCTGCTTATCCTACTGGGCCATAGGGGGTCCGGAGCCTATCCTGGAAGCAACAGGCATGAGGCAGGGAACAACCCTGGATGGGGGACCAGCCCATCACAGGGCACAGTCACACACCAACCACTCACACATCTATGGGCAATTTAGTAACTCTAATCAGCCTCAGCATGTCTTTGGACTGTGGGGGGAAACCAGAGCCCAGAGGAAACCCCACAATGACACGGGGAGAACATGCAAACTCCACACACACGGAACCCAGGCGGACAGTCAAACCCAGGTCCCAGAGGTGTGAGGCAACAGTGATAACCACTGCACCACTATACCACCCCCCTTAATCATAATATAAAAAATTCTGGCCAGAAACAATTTATATTAATATTCAAGTTACCAAGCTTTAAAAACATAATCTTGATATAAAGTCACTTACATGAAAATATTAGTAACGTTTGTTTTAATTTCAATATGGTTACAAGCAGAATGGTGCACATCCTGTTTGTTTACACGAATAACAAAACACTCACTGCACAAAGAACATCGACTGTGAGAGTCCGAACTTTGAAATCTGTCATAGGTCTTTAGTTTAAAAACAAGATAAAATGCTCAAAAATAGAAAGCCTACCCCTGTAAACATGGCATCTGTGACTGTACCAGTTTACATCTGTGCATTTCAGCACATGCACTGCAGCTAGACACGATCCACAGCAATTCAGTATGTCACACTCAGTATACTTCATGGTACTGGGGGGAGGGAGTAACTTAGGATACAAAACCAGCAATAGAATTCAACAGAGAAAATAGATTTAAACACATGTAAAACACTTTTTATAGTTTTGTTTGTTGTTTTCAAGATTTGGTAAACTGCTTCAGGCATGGGAAAAGCTGTTGCCTTTTTGCCGTCACTGAACTGATCGACACAAGATCAACATGAACTCTTTCCAAGGGTCTGAGCTTTCAAAAATGTGTGTCTGACCAGGGACAGAAGAACCCAAAATGCCAAAGAAACGCCATATTAGTATGTTTGTGAGAACGGGTTTGTTTACAATTCAAGTTTGCTTATCTGTGTATATGCAATCGATTAGAAATCGATTCGTGTTTGGTTACAATCTCGTGACTGGCTGTTTGGGTGTTTTAAGGGGTTTATTTCAGGAAGGTCCGATCGCTAACGCTATTTTGAAAAACAGATGGCGGAGACTAATGATTTTATTTTTAGTTAAAATTTGCTAGCTTAGATAATTAGCTAGGTTACTGTTTGTAGGCTATCACTGCTGCTGGAATAGTGCTTTTGTGTGCATGAGATACCCATTATATAAACTTGTGAAGTTGTAGTCATTAGCTTCACGTTGCTATAATAATATTCAAGTTTCACCAGCACATCTGGTCTGTCAATTGTACTAGTTTTGTAAATGTCAAAAATGCTATTTTTAAACAAGGAACTCCTTTACCTTTGGTTTTTGGAAGTAACTGTTTGCTCAAGTAGGATTTTTCAGTACTCATATGGTGGGTCATGTCAAACGGAGAGACGATGCACATAGCATCTCAGAAACATCAGGGGCTAATTTAAGAAAAACAGGACACAAAAGGAAAAATCACAAAATATAGGGGCCATGAGTGTCAAAAGCAAACCAATGAAACTGAAGTTATGTCAGGGAGTAATACCAGGAACACTCTGCTAAAGGTGGGAAAGGAACACTGGAAAATATAATATATTTATAATTTATATATTATATACTTATTTAATATATAATAAATTAAGGGGAGTTCTAACTGAATTGCATAGAAGGGAATACTGCTAACCAGGAAACAGCAGAACAACACAGGATACCAGGCATACAGGGAAAAATAGCAACAATTAACCAACAAGGAACGTAACAGAACAAGAACAGGCAATTAAGTACATGCAGCTAACAAGGCTAATAAGGGGCAGGTGTGGAACATAACCAAATCAAGGACAAGCACAGAACAAAAAGAAACAGGTAGAACAAGTTACAAGTACTGTAACAAATACAAGAAACTAGGAAACACTGACAAACACTAAGGGCTAACTAAACAAGGAGAGACCAAGAACATAAGCAGAGAATAATTCAACAAGGCATGAGCAGGGTAGCTATTAACAGGGACACAAAACAAATACAATGATAAACAATACCAAAAGCAGATAGAGGGTTAAGGATAAAATAAAATTAAATAAACAGTGAGGCACCTCAGATCAACGTTCATCCAATGAGTGGAGGGGTGACAGCATTCAAGCCACTTACTCAACTTATCGAGCCGCAGGGCAGCCCTGGGCACAGGGAATCACAGTAGGAACTTAGGGCTACAAGGAAACAGGATGGCCAGAGACACCAGCTTGGCAGATGGGGATGAAATAAATGAGCACCCTTTCCCTTTTCTGAAATGAGAGAGGTGGATTCATCCAGTCAGGAACCAGTGATGGCAATGGTGAAAGAAGTTTTAAGTACGTGTACTGGATTGATATTTTTTTGTTCATTAAATCATTCATTACATCCTGGTTTAGGCGATTGGTACCTGCCTGCGTTCATTGTTCCTGGGATAGCACCCCCCCCCCATCCCCTCCGCCCCCCACCGTGACCTCAGTTGGGATTAAACGGCTATGGTAGTGGATGTATGGATTGCACATGCTGTCAGTATGGGGTCATTTTGGGCGTTTGACATCCCTCCTAGGCTGTGCCATACAGAGACTTAAAAGACTGAAATCAGTGCATTAGTGTGCTGTTGTGGAGAATAAGGCCATTCATTCTTCCAGTGTTTCATAGAGACACATTGCATGGCTGAAACATCCATAAAACTTGCTTCAGTATCATCCTTCACTTTCCTTAGTTAATACTACATGCTCTTCTAATCTACTACATGCTTTTCTAATCTACTACATGCATGTCTAATCTACTGCACTTTTGTTTCTGGCATTCTTGTTAGTAGCTGTTGTTCCGTAAAAGTTTTTCTCAAATTATAAGTAAATTTTCAGTAAATTGCCAAAATGCAACTGCAAATACAGTGCATTTTCATTAATGCATGTAAATAGTACCTGCTACTTATCGTTCAAGAGATCCACGCCTCAACATAGTATAGGTTTTCCACAAGTCATTAGCTCTAGAATAGCAGTCCTCATGGTAAAACTCCACTTTTGACTCACCGCACAAACCACCACATAAGAACGTAAAAACTTTTTTAGTAAAGTTTGAGGTTTTTCAGTGTTTCCGTTAACGGATTTTCAGTTTGCATGTTCAAAATGTGCAAAATCTAGAATCTAGGTCAATGGAAACGCCACTGGTGTGTTGCTGAGGCAGCCGGCTCATTCAGTGTTGAGCCGCCAAGCAATACCGATAGTTTTAAATTGCGTTTGGACTTTAGGAAGCAGAGGTACCTCCCATGAAGAGAGCAGCTAAGGCTTCAGGGACATGAATGTAAGGGTCTTAATATCACGTGCTGCTCAATATCAGACGGCAGTTAAACTTTTTTGTGTTTCTAAGCTAGGTTACAGGCTCCTTATTTTTGGCTATTGATAAACTGCTTCTCAAAACCCGTGCAGTACGGCTTTCCGCTTGAGAGCTGGGATCTTTTTGGCATAACAAATACATGTCCACTGTCTTTGATGAAATAATTCAGATATATTATACCGAAGTAAAAATTGCCCTTCTGGTGATTGTAATTTTGATTTTTCTTTGGTATACACAGTCCAACTCTTCTTCCAAGCTATGATTTTGTCATGGTTCTTTAACATAAAACATGCAGGTTCACTTTGACAGAATTCAGCAAATTAGTTTATTATACATTTTGTCCTAAATACCTAGTTCTGTCTGTTGTTTGTTGTGGGTGATGTCATTATCTAACAGTTTGGCGACGACTTATATGGTGAAGTTAGAAATGAGACCTTCACCTCTACTGACACACTAAGACAAGGCTAGATGTCTTCCTCCATTGTGTTTCGAGCTCTTGCTATCTTGATCTGTGGCACTTGTGCAAGAAGCTTCTTCTCCAATTCCAAGGGCTGGCAACAACTGAGAGAGCTTTCTCAGTAAACAAAGAAGAGCAGACCTGCAATGATCACGTGATAGAAACATGTGTGTGGGGAGGGGGGATCCTCAACATCTACCTCATATGAGCTCTTGGCATCTGTTGCATCAGTAAGGTCTAGATACACAACTGACCCAGATAAAGGAAAGGAAATCACTAATATTGAGGCACAGAAGTGAAAAGGTAAAGACCTGAAGGTTGCTGATCAGTTTGCTGAAGAAGCAGAAGGAATATCAGGTCCACGATGGCAAAACTCAACAGAAAATGAAACACATTGAGGAAGCAGTGTGAAGGAAAAAAATGTGTGAATTAAAAAATTTAGAGGCAGAGCTGCAGACAAAGACCACAGATACATGTCATGAGACTGAGAGATCCCATATTGCATCGGGAGGCATTAGAGATACCTCATATTGCATAGGAAGGCACAGGAGAGACCCCATTTTGCATAGGAAAGCATAAGAGAGACCCCATATTGCAAAGGAAAGTATAGGAGAAATTCCATCTTGTAATGTTCATTAGTGATTACTTTGTCTAAAATGCTTGCATCACCGTTTACAACCTGCCTATGTAATGTCAGGTACTGTCAGTGTAGTCCGGACTGATATTTTGATATTTTTATTTAGTTTTGTTTACCCCTTGAGACCATTTCTGTTTCAATAAACTTATATAGATACATGCAGCCCTAAAGCTACTGTAAGTAATCAGTGCCCTTGCCAGCTGTTTGCCATTTTTGTGAGTGTAAAACTGGCCTTAAATTTCATTTATAATTCCATTAATAAGTATGACGGTTGCCTAAAACTCCAGATACCCTGTGATTGGTTACAGTATCTGCAGAAAGTAATTACATATGCAAGCATATAAAGCTGACACCAGTGTTATTAGGTGAGAACTTAATCATCAAATCAAATCATCAATTTGTACCAGCCAGTAGCTACTGTATATCTGAAATGAATGTTGGTTTGTTCAGTAACATTTTGCTTAATGCTGTGATCTGTAATGCATTATAGATACATTCATAATAGCCAGTATAAGACTAAATAAAGCATTACAGCAACTTCTATTGACAGTTTTAAAGCATTATAGTGTCAATTATCAAACTTTATAAGCCCCAGTTAAGCTCTCATGCACAATAAATGCACTATACTGTAGATACCTTCGTAATGAATTATGATGGTCAGTTCAAGATATAATGATGCTTTAAACTGCATTATGAAGGCACCTATAGTGCATTATAGATCAGATGATTGTACAGCATTCATAATGCATGATAAACATGAATGTAATGTGTTATGCATGTTTATTAATACACAGGTGCCTTGGAGGGTTGCTGCAAACGACTGGCTGACTTCAGGATTTACTTTGAAATGGCCAAGCTAACACACTTTGACAGACATAATTTTTTCACAACACTGAAATCATTTAAACATTATTTTCATTGACTGCTTAAGAATTTTGCACAGTACTGAATACTAGACTTAGGTTCTGCAGAATAAAAATAATGTACTGTAATAGGTTAATGGGAAAAATACATTAATTGGTGCTGTATGAAAGTCTTACATGGAGTGGCAGAGGAGAAGTTTGGTACCTGAAGCAGTTCTTCTAGCCATCTAACAAGATCATTGACTTCTTTAACTGATTGGTACTTTATTGATCCCTGTGAGGAAATTGTCTTTATGCCTCCCTCAACTTGCTCTTTGTGGAGCAAGCTATCTGCAAAGGGCAGCCACCTGTGGCAGCACCCAGGGGTTAAGGCCCGTGCTCAAGGCCCCGCAGACGTGCTGAGACTGGGCTTGAACCTGCGACCTCATGATTACAGCCACATGCTGCCCCCTAAATACATTTTTGGAGAATGGATGAAATTGTTTTTATTGTGTTCATCTTAATTTGAATATGTTATAGACTGAAATTTTTATGATTTTTTTTGTTTTGAGTAAATATATTACTGAGATACATAGTTTTAAACATTTGTATTAACTACCTAAGACTTTTGCACAGTACTATGTGTGCATGGTTTGTATGTGTGTATGTATATATACCATTCATTCACACGTGTAGGCTGCTGGGCAACGCACTCCAGTTAATCTCAGCATGTTTTAGGACTGGGGAGGGAGACTGGAGTACTCGGAGTAAAGCCCATAACGACACAGGAAGAACATGCAAGAACCACACAAGGGACCATGGTGGAGATTCAAACCTGGGTCCTAGAGGTATGAGACAACAGTGCAAAGCACTGCACCACTGCACAATAAGTCAAAAGTGATTCATTGGATCTTTTTTCAAGCACTGCAGATACTGCAACGATGAACTGGAAAGGACTAAATTTTGAGACAGACTGCTGTAAAATTTAGGCAACATCACTTATTGGCAGGAAAGGGAAGTGTAACTACAAAAGAAACTTGACCTTGTGAACAGGATAACTCAATTTCAGCTCGTTACTCTACTTACGGTACTCTATTTGATCTTTGATCTACACGTGACACCCCTGAGACAAATCGGACAGAAATGGATGGAGTAGCAGTATGTGGCAGCAGATGGCAGAAAGGGAGGCCGCTGAAGCCGTCTTGTGTAGACGGTAAACCTAAATGTTTTCCGTGGATCTTCCCAGGAACAAGGCATAACTCAGTATTTCTCAAACTGCGTGCTACAGGATGATTT
Source organism: Pollimyrus isidori (assembly GCA_019775955.2). Lineage (NCBI taxonomy): Eukaryota > Metazoa > Chordata > Actinopteri > Osteoglossiformes > Mormyridae > Pollimyrus > Pollimyrus isidori. Next base: position 18,354,590 of record JABFDZ020000138.1, on the reverse strand, counting down.
TCTGAATATTCTAAAATAGTCAATAGTACCACATGAAACAATTACCACAATTGTGGTAATATTTTCATCATACTATGGTATTTTTGTTTGGCAGGAAATATTTTAGGACACACAGTGCATTGAGCCCTGTGCCAATGAAGATACGTAGCCACAGGCCAGTCATGTGACCCATGTCCATTGTTGGAAGTGCCTACAACGGGCACGCGAGTGTCAAAACTGGACCTTGGAGCAATGGAAGAAGGTCGCCTGACCCAGTGAATCATGTTTTCTGTTGCATCATTTGGACAGTTGGGTATGTGTTGAGTATGTGTGGATGTGTAGGATCAAAAAGTCTTATCCACGGCTAGTTAGCTGCAAATGCAGCAAGCCTCCAGGTACTGAGTGTTATGACACATTACTCCTGCAAATATCAATAAAATTATCTGCTATTTGTGCCAGAGTAACCGTTCTGTTGATCTCTACTACACAGAGTACAATTTCTTCACATCTTGCATCGCTGAGTCTGGACTGCCCAACACTCTGTCAGCGGTTCGTGGTCTTTCCCTCCTTGCATCACCCTCAGTAGATACTCACCACGGCTGACCATGAGCTCCCCACAAGCCTTCCACCTTGCAGACGCTCTGAGCCAGTCATCTGGCCATAATGATTTGGTCCTTCTCAAAGTCACTCAGATCTTTATCCCTGCCTACTTTTTCTGCATCGAACATTTTAACTTTGAATACCAAATGTTAGCTTACCATCTAATGTATCCCAGACATGTATGTTTGTACAAGGTAGTCATCATTATCCACTTTACATGGGGGTCATCATAATGTTTTAGGTCATCAGTGTATATATTTATTAGACAAGTTTGACATGGCGTGCATATAACAAGTGGGTATAGAAACTTGATGGATGGATGGATGGATGGATGGATATAAAAAAAGGACTAAATTCTCCTTTGTCTGTGTGGAAGCAATGTACTCCCTGATTTGGGCTAGGTACTACAATCAACTGTCCAAATAACATCACATAATAACATCAGACCTGAGGCTGCAAATGAAGGCAATAAGGATTTACCTAAAATATAAGAAATCTATATTAATTTCACTCACTTATAGCATGTTGCTGGTTTATATGGCTGGAGTTCTCTTTAAAAGAGATCCAGACTTCAGTAGCCATTTTGTCGTAAAGACTTGAATTGCCTATACTCTTTAATTAAGTTTGAAACCTTTTATGAAAAAGCCACTATTTTTATTTATGATTTCATGATTATTAGTTTTCAGTTCATGTATGAATTGCGGCCAGGCTCGCAAAAATTACAGGGGAAGTACATTTACCAAAACATCTACCATTTCAGTGCAAGTCACATATTAATTAGTGTTAAAGATGTACTTGTCCAAAGTGTTGTTAAACATTGTTAAAGTTTCATCTAGCTGAGTGTAGAATGGCTGAAAATAAAAGCATAATGAACTGCCTTTTGAAACAGAAAGGAGCAGTTTTACCTACAGACAGAGTTTAAAAATGGAAACATCTCACATATATATTTATAGCACACGTAGTAAACCAAATTTCCTGAGCAGTGGAAGACTGCGTGAGTTTTTGTTTGCATATGTTTTTTCATTCTTTCTTCAGAAATAAACCAGGTCATCAAAGATTTCTCACGAGTTCCTTTTTCGTTTTGCCATTCTTCTTTTTTTTTCATATGATTGCTTACTGTGATACTGGCATCCAGAGCAGATTCACACAGGAAGTTATCTGTTTGGCCTGTTTTTTTTTCATCAGGTCACCCAGATCTACTTTAGAGAAATATGGCTTCTGGCAATTTTATTTAACTTTGTCTTGCATGTGCAGGTGGGGTATGTGTGCCTGTGCATATTTAAATATGTCCTACAGATTTATCTATGTACTGTAAGAAAGGGGTATCTTCCAATGATTTCATTTGAAATCATTCCCCTGTAAGTAACATATAGTGGCAACTCATAAATGGTAAATGAAGCAAAAAAACCAAAAGGAAAAACAGTCTATGCTTTTCCATTGAGGCATTGTTCAACAATTTGCTCTTGGTGTGATTCAGGCCAATAGTATTGGGTTAAATCAAGTCTTGCGTTGTGACGACTTTATAGTGATTAGTAACAGGTGGTGAAAATGCCTGAGTGGCTTACTGGCGGAAGAATAAGCACGCAATTGCCCCCAAACGAACAATTGCTATTAATGGTATTTTATCTGAAGGGCTTAAAAGGCTGTCCCCTTTAAATCCGCAGACACAGACGCGATTACAGAGATGTGGAACAAATGCATTCTGACCAGAAAACACAGGGAAAATAAATGAGTAAAATAATAATAATAATAAAAAAAACATTCAGCTCTTCACTCTCCTTTCCTGCACACTCAGCTGAGAAGATAGCCTTCATGCTTCTCAAAAACATGTGTTTATAAATATTTAGACAGTTCTCCGGGAAGTTGCGTGAACATGACTGGAAGCGAAAGTTACCTCTGCTGAACGAATTGCCTGGGGCTCATTTTAAGAGAAGAAGGAAAGGTCAGCTCACAGCCTGAACACAAAGTGGATTTGGAGGATTCAGCATCATAATCCTACACAATCATAAGACTTGGTGATTTTTACAAGCGTTGCGTTAACCGGCACCCCAAACACAAAGTTAGCCCGCCTTCCTGGAAAGCCAGTCTCCTGATGCTGACACACTGTTTGCATTACAGAAATGAATTTCTCTATGCAAATTGTCTCCACATCACCAGCTTGTCAGTGTGAAGATATTAATTCTGAAGAATTGGGACTCAGGGGCAGCTGCTCCAGCAACATCCTATAATAACGCAAAAAATTACTAACCTTAAAAAATATCGGGTGGGGGAGGGGTGTTTGATGGTTGAAATTGGTGCATATGCAGCTCCAGTGGGTTCTCTCTGATGAATTGCATTGTTTCTGATCTGATAAGCAGCTCATTGAATTTCCCATCATGCATCTGATCGGTCATTCAGAAACACAACACTCTAATAAGTCAAGTCGACCATCTGCTTGTTAGCAGTGACTATAAAAGTGCATCTTTTAATAAACAATAAAATTACTTTCAAGGGCTGGAGAGTACCTGAATGGAAATTCAAATATTTTGTTATTTAAGTTGTTTTCCTGCTGGCTATTAAAGAAACATCCTCTTTAATTTATTACAGCAGCACACACAATACTCATGTCATCCTCATTTTCTAAATCAATAATCAGCACAGCATGCTTCATTAACAGTGACCAATCAGAGACGAGCTGGGGGATCTCATTTTACAACATGAGCATTCCTAAGACATAAACCATCTGCTACTTGTAGAAACAGAAAAATCAAATTAATCCATTCTTATCATGCATTCAGATTTTAAAGCAATTAAAGATGTTCTCTGTCTAATCGCAGACGCAGGAGTAGCTTGGTAATGAGGAAGACAAACTTTTTGGTGAACTTTCCAGGTCTCCCCACCACGCGTGTGGAAACTTCACAAGCCTCGCACGCTCTAGTGAGCCGTTATCCGCACCATACAGATGTTGGCAAGTAGAAGGAATTTTCTATTTAGCATTTAGTCATTGTGCACAACCAAAATATCCCATAACATGAAGCACAAGCACAAAAGAAAATGCAGTGCTGGCTTGAAATTTTAGATTTTTTCAAAAAAACAACATGAATCAGTACAGTGTGTGATATTAATGATGGCATGAGGGAACATTTTAACATTTAACATTTTAAAATAAAATATTTGTCACAGAATACTTCAGAACACCTAAAAAAATATTAAGCAAACTTGCATATACATGTTTTTGTGTCTAAGAGGAATATATATTTTTGTAAATGTATATTTTGAATATATATTTAAAAGGCAGAAACTAAGTTTTGTTGTTTTTTTTAATGAAATGCAAAGTTTCCTTTATTGTGTTGGAAGTTGAGATATCGACACATTAGTGAACAGAACTGCCATCTGCGGTCACATGCTGATCACGGTGCTGATCACGGTGCTGATCACATGCTGATCACGGTGCTGATCACGGTGCTGATCACATGCTGATCACGGTGCTGATCACGGTGCTGATCACGGTGCTGA
>JABFDZ020000138.1:18304775-18330295 GCA_019775955.2 Pollimyrus isidori | reverse complement strand
CCCCCCCCCCATGGTTTCCATATTAAACATTTGTAACAAATTATAATATTAATTTAAAAAAAAAAAAAAAAAAAGTTTTGTTACCCGGTGGGGTTTCCATAGGTAGTAGTAGAAATAGTGTTTCAGGTGTGACTCTGTATTCTCTGCTACCTTCTTTGTTATTTATATATGCTTTAGTAAAAGAAATGAATAGTTTTTATCTGATTTAAACTTACAACTGTATTAATATATTAATATAACTTACCTGGATATATTCATGCATGCGTACCTGGTGAAGAAATATATAGATTAATATTTACATTGTTATGTACATTTGGTACACTTTATGATACTTAAAACGATAAACTACATAAACTATTCAATGGTTTTCAGACACATACATTTTTTTTAAAGAAGAAAAGATTTTTAGTTAATATCATAATGTCTAAGACTTCGCGGTTTGTGAACTAAAATTATTTTCCTGCGAATTAACATGATTCAAACAATTAGTAGCTCTCGAATGTAATATCACATAATCAAAATGAAATCTTATCATATCAAGTTTGCAGAACTTTTAACTATTGTTCACTTAATGTGAAGGCCACAAACATTAACATTTACATAGGTTTATCATACTTTCTCATTAATGTATGCATTCATTTCTTTTTTTGCTGTTGCACATTTTGTTGAAATGACAAAACCCGTTTTGCAAATACAAAAAAAACTGCTGACAGTTTAAAATAGTAAGATGTATGCAAACTTATAAATATCTAAATTCTTATTTCTTAAAGGTTTAATTCCATTGTACGATGTGCAATAATACAAAAATAATACATATTGTTTGACATTAGTATATTTTAAAGTAAAACTTCAGAAGGTCAGAAGATTCACTAGCCGTAGATACATTTATAAAGCGCATATTGAGATTCATAAGCAGCATTTCCTTCTTCTCCAGCCAATTAAAATAATCAACTGAAAAAAGGAGAAAGAGTTTCCATAATTATTTGTCTGCTTGTGCACATGCAGCAGCTGTTCTCTTCTGGGATTTTCTTTATTTGTTTCTTGGTTTCTTTCATTCTCCACAAGATATAGTGCAATGTACTTTAAAACAGTATTATCATGCTGTAATATTGAATCGTATTTGTCCTCACACAACAAATCTAATTACGACTATTATTATTATTGCTATTTCTAATATAAATGGTTAGAAATGCAACACATGGGAGTGTGTTGTTTTTTTTGGGGGGGGGGGGGCACGGTGTTCAGCACTGAAGCCTCACACCTCTGGGACCCGGATTTGAGGTTCTTCCAGGGTTCCATGTGTGTGGCGTCCTGGACTTTGCTCCAGGTACTCCGGTCCCCCCCCCCCACACACACGCACACACAGTCCAAACCATGTTGAGGTTAATTGGAGTTACCAAATTGCGGATAGGTGTGAATGGTGTGTGAATCTGCTTTGGGATGGGTTGGTGCCCCATCCTGGCTTGTTCCCTGTCTTGTGCTCATAGGCTGCAGACCCCCTGTGACCCTGAATAGAATAAGCAATTACAGAAGATGAACGGATGATAATTTAATCACCGCATCTATATATTAGGCTTCTGATGCAATTAACTGTACAAGAAAATGAAGGGTTTTAAGTGAAAAATAATATGTAAGCTTCTGCTTTCTTTATATCCAATATCATATGCATTTATTGCAATATATCTTCTACCAAGAGTTATGCAAAATTTAACTTTTGTGAAACAGGTACAACGCTTATGAAACAGGTGTTGTAGCTGAACAAGGAACCTGTCAGAATAGTGTACATACAAACCTTGTCATACAAGCATGAAATGTGCCATATGCCTGTGGATTTTTCATGAATATGGATTACAATTTATGGACACAAAAATCTTTTGTCGTTCTTTTAACTCTGCATGTGTCAATCACAAACCAAGTGGGCAGACTAAGTGCTGCAATTGGTCAGCTGTAGTTGACAGGCCTACCTGAGAAATGCAATCGATTCAAATATTCATATAGCGGAAAAAGCCACATATGTGGCAGTTAATGCTGGTTTTATATTTTGTTAACACAAACAGAGTCAGTAGAACGGCATTAACAATACAAAAAATATTCTACGCAAATCAAGCTGCATTGCAAATAACACTTTTTTGGTCAAAATTCTAAAACCAGCTACTGATGAAAATACTGTACTATTAGAAAGAAACATCAGAAAAGAAATATATATTTATTTATCTGGACAACATAACAGCAATTATACTGGCAATTATATTTTTTATACTTTTTAAGTCTTGCATATGCTAAAAATTTGTATTTGTTTTTTTTTTTGTCTTTTCATTATTAATCAGATTTACCACATCAATCATTTGTTACTTCTGTGTGTGGTGTTTTAAGTTCTAAATATCAAACTCCAGATTGACTTAGTAACTGTAAAGTTTACATAAACATACTCCCTAAAACGAAATGAGCAGCACAATGCGTGCATGCATATAAACAATGCACCTTACACTCTCTGACTGGATAACAAATGAATCCCCTATACTGTACGCATCAATCACTTTGGTTGGGACACACGGAAGTCTTTTCCTGTGTACCTGATTATGCCGAACACTGCAATATTCAAGTAGTATAATATTGCTATTTTTCTTAGTTTCACTGTAAAGGGAGAGATTTCCTATAACACTGAAAACCGAGAGTATTTGTTTTCTGGAGCCAGCCAGATTGTATAATAAAAGGTCAAAAAGTGAGAAACTTTCAAAGTTCGACTATCTAACATGAATTCTGCACATTCAACATTGTGTGAAGTTGTAGAAGCGTCAGTGTAAACACACTCTTCGTTGCCTGTTATCACACACGGGAGGATCACAGCCACCGCCTATACACGTGAAACGTCCGGGTCGAACCGATCATACCGTTGTTCTGTCGAAATGAGCTACTTTGTCGAGTTATCCTACCGTAGTGCTATTCGATAGCCCTAACTATAACTCTTACCCTAACTGTAATCCTAAACTCCCATCGCCCCTAAAACCCTCACTCTAACCCTAAAAACCTAACCCTAATCCCAAAACGATGGAATTGCACATGCGCTAAAAGGCTCGATAGTACGTCTCGTCAGAACACCGGCATTCACTCTGCTCTGCTCTATTGGCAGTTTCATTTGCAAATGAACAAAAACAAATCGATTAAAATATTCACGTTAAGCGACTCTGTACTCCTGGTCAGGCAAACATGCTGTAATTAAAGCTTCGCTATAGCAACAATCCAAAACTGTATACAATAACACGAATAAAACACGATTTAACACAGGAATGATGAATCTATGTTATGCGCATGCTCCGGAGTTAAAAACAAAGCTTTTCTGCACATTTAATTTCGCGGAGGAACTAAATAAACTGATGATCTTTTAGTTTTGTTGAGGAGTAGTACAATCACTGCTTTTGTATAAAATATAATAAGAGTCAATGTTTATGTCGGCATTGAAGAGAAACAGCTGACAGGACATGTGACGAGAGCTTCATCGGTGGTTCAGTTAGATGGCATCAATGCACGCAGACAAACTGTGGGCAAACGATGGTCGTGTTCAAGCCACTCCAATTTAGCATGGCGATTTGTCACTCCAAACGAATAGGGTTTAAAAAGTTTTGTAATCTACATTTCGAGGGCACACATATATCTAAAACAGATTCGGAAATAATCCGAGATGTTGGTATAATTTGATGTCTAATTTGCAACACACGTTGTATTTTCATACTGTGATTTAAGGGCAAATACTGTCTCAGTGAGAAATTGCAAGATTTTGGCAAAAGAAGATGGTACTGCACGGTCTGTCATGGGTAAGGATTAGCCTGTTCCAAAATCATGGTACACCATGAAGAAATTTGATTGGGATCTCTAGTAGTACACAACACAATACTGTCTATTATAATGTGTATATTAAAAATGTATAGAAAACGAAGGATGTCATTGTCACCAATACTATTATATGTTAATTGTAGTCACTATATTGACATTTTTTATTGCTGTAGTGTATTGTACCTTTTAACAGCTACAAAACAAACAACTGTAGAAGAATTAGTTTAGAGCATGCCATCAAAAACACATTTTGAATTTTGATACAATTTTATAAAACACTGGCAATGTATAATACTACACATTTTGTCTCTGGTAATTTATTTTAAGTGTAAAATTGATATTAGGCCTATTAAGTAAAACTGGTAAAATGCCATGATCAACATGCAGAACTGTATCTAATTTAATGTTGACTTTTGTGATACATAAAATTATAAAAAAAACATATAGTTTGCTGTTCAACACCAGTATAAGGTGATTACATTTTGTATTAATTGAGTTAGTTTTATTGTAAAACTTTCCAATGTACACCTTTTTTCTTAACACATTTGTTTATTTTTAAATAGATTAGCTGTGGCAAGGGGTTGCAGTGATTAGCACTGTAGCCTTACGCCTTTGGGACCAAGGTTCAAGTCTCCACAATGGGTCTGTGTGTGGAGTTTGGCATGTTCTCCCTGTGTTGTCATGGGATTTCTTCTGGGAATTTTGGTTCCCTGCCCCTGCACAGTCCAGAAACATGTTGTAGTATGTGGGATTTACAAAATTGCCCATAGATGTGCATGTGTCCGTGAATGGTGTGTGCATGAATGGTGTGTGAGTTGGCATCCCATCCCAGGTTGTTGCCTGCCTTGCAGCCATAGGCTCCTGACCCCCCACCCCAAACACCCTGAATAGGAGAAGCGGGTATAGAAAATGGATGGATGGAGATTAGCTATGCCCAACCTGTTTTGTCCATTTTTATTTCACTTTATATTTGTGCATTTTTAATTTGTTTTAAATTACTGTAGCTACTTTGAATCTGGCCAGAATTTATGCCTTTTGTGTTTGGGGGATATCCTTTATTTTTCTACATCGTGTAAATGATAGCTGTACAGTGATACAACAGTGGAACTGGGTCACAGCAATAACTTATCAACATTAATGTAAGTAGGATTTAACAGAAAGCTAGAAAAATAATATAAATACTAGCATTTTAAAATATATACAATAGAGAGTAATGCTGTAAGTAAGCAAGATCTGTGGTTATTCTAAGTCTTCTTTATCTTTACATGCACAATATACTTCATTTGCTACTTGAATCTCAGTCATGTTAATACTGTGTTGAATAGAGTATTACCATGACAGACATTTGAGTTGTCAACTATGTACCTACTGCTTCTCTCTCCTTTTTTGGTTTATTGTTCACCTTTCCTTGTCAGAATGGCTACTGCTATATCTGCAGCGGATTCAGAAAATCCATATGTTCTCCCCTGATATGCATTTTGTTTTCAATCAAATGCAGATATTCAATAAAATGAGCTACATTTTGGAAAGATAAGCATGATCTGGGAGGAATATATTCAATAGCAAACACCCACAATGTGAAAAATCCATATTTGCATGTTTTGTGCAAGGGGGAAAAACCGGAATGTGTAGCATCTGGCTTGATTTAGTGTTCTTATTAGTTTTTGCAAATGTTTGAATAAGTCCTCAAATATTCCATCCTCTCCCTAGGCTTCCTCCATCTCATCACATTGAGGAAATAAAGTAATCGTTTCCACTAAATGGGAGCCACTTTCTCTGGTGCTGACATGTTCGATAATGGCTCTGCCTCTCAGCAGGTTAACACGCGGGGTGTTATGTGATCTGAGTTGGTGCCTCGATATCACCAAGTCATTGATGAGGTCATCTGGAGACATCACTTCATTTTAATCATAGCGTTAAACAAGAAGAAACGTGTCTCTAATACCCTCCCACATCTCTGGAGCCTGTTAAGAATGCATTTAGCAGTTACCCTTCCACTTAATTATTCAAATTTAATATTATGCAGCAGTAAATGACTGTGAAGCCAGACAGGTGTAAATATTAGGGCCAGTGGAAGCAATGGCTTTTAAATGCGCTGTTCATGATCTCTGCGATTGGATCGTTGATGGGTTCCCTTCTCCCCAGTTACAGATCCATAGCAGGAGAGGTTCTAACCCATATCAAAAAGGTCATACTGTATTTTAAATGAAACCCGATAAGTGTATAATATTATAATAATACATTTTGGAAGTACAAATTAAGAATAACAAAAGGAACACCTTTTTAAAAGTGATAATAGCGTTCTGTGAGTTCTTTACACCTAGTTGTTCTTTAGTGCTGTGTTCCCTGGGTACAACATGTCTGCTGAAACCACAAGAGGCTGTGAGATCCCAAAGGATTAATCACTGGTGTAAAATTTTATTAGGCATCAGTTTTCCTTAATGATCTGTGCCAGCCATCCTTTTTTGAGTGAGACTTGGGGGAGATTCGGGTCCCCTGCTAATTATTCCACCCCGGTATTCCACCCCCCCCCCTCCCCCCTTTGTGTGGCCTCTCCGCCCTATTTTCTCATAAAGGGTCAACACTCTTTACTCTCTTCGCTTGAGCTGTCTCTCTCTCTCTCTCTCTCTGACACCCCCATGAAGGCAGTCCCTCAGGTGAGGGCAGAGCACAACCTCCTCCCCCTGCTCTTAGCAGTGCCAGCACCTGTCTGCCATTAAGGTACTGTACACGGTGCAGTCCGCATGTGTGTTTGTTAGTGATGCAGTCTCTGTCATTCTGTGCCTGCAGACTCTGTCATTCTGTGCCTGAAGACTCTGTCATTCTGTGCCTGCAGACTCTGTCATTCTGTGCCTTTGTCTTTAGCCCTCTGTGTATTTTAAAGCATTTTTTTGTCTCTGTATGTTTGCTCCCTTTAAAATCAAAGGAAATTCATCCAGCACGTAAATGGAAGCCTTTACATTAATGAGCTCCGCGGCATTACCCTGTCTGCTTGTCCTCCTTTTTTTTCCTGTTACAAATCCAAAAGTTGCTAAGAACAACAAATTTAATTCAAATGGCCACATGTGAGGGATAAGGATGAATGTGATTTTACAGCTTATGTTCCTCGCCATCCCTTAAGGGTTCAGCTTTTCTGTGTGGGCAGCTGCACCATCAAAGAGCTGCTTCCTAACATTGCGGCCAATCAGCAGGGACCAGGTAGCAATGCGGCGGCCAAAGACACAGACTTGACAGACCAACTATTGTAACCTGAATTGCTGGATTGAAATGCCTGGTTCCATGGTTGGCATTTGGGTCACCATGGATCGATGTCAAGATCAGGGACCATAACAGTAATAAAATAATATTTTTGAAAATTGCATTGAGTATGTTCTGGAAAATTTGCTAATTAAGTCCTCACGTTACAGAATACTAAGATGGAAATATCGCTCGAGTAAAACACTTAACCTTCAGTCGTGTTCAAGAAGAACGAACAAGGACGTTTGGATAGTTGTTTTAATTATTGAGATGCTTAATAATTAAAGATATACACATTTTGGGCAACAAAATAACTGCAAAAAGAAAGCATTTCTTCTAGTACTATTAAGTAAATGAGACTGACAGATTTTTATTATTTTATTTTTTTCATTTCCTATTTAAAATATAAATATCCTGCCTTCGTTGACCTTAAACAGGTGGGTATTGTTGATTTCATGGAGAGGTAGGATGTGGGCAGTGTCCAAAGCGTCAGTCAAAGGCAAAGTAGGTATTTGGACAAATCCAGGGTTTCCGTTTGGGCATGGGGCCAACTGTGTCCCCAGAGGCAGGATTGACTGCGGAGCCTAGAAAGGTCATGATTGGAGTTGTCTGTGTCTTAAACAATGTACCTTTTCCCTCTTACGTCAGACATATAATACTGACAATCTGCCAGATACAAAAGTGTGGATAAAAAGAAAATTACAATATTATTTGGCTATATTTCCTTTAAGCAATACAGTGACATAGCAAATAAGGCTTTAATAATTGTGCTACTTTAAAACAATATTTAAAAAGCATTCATTAAAATATATTTTAATAATACATACAACAACGATGTGTTTGAACAAAGTGACAAAAAAATTGCTCAGATATGCCATAGTTTTTAATAACTAGAAAACCTTTATTGAGTGGCTGTTTTATTAGATTAGCTACAGTACCTGCATAGTGTGATTTTAATTAGCAAAAGGCAAACATTTACCAAATGGCTATGAGCTCTCGTATTGCGATGCTGTGAAAGTGACTGTATTCTTTGTGGTGCACAAGCTTCGCATCGTACGGTGATTATGCGAAGAGATGTCAGGCCGGCCGCGACGACAATGAATAGCTAGGAAGCGAGAGCTTCCCAGGCATGATCACCAGTACCATCTGGTGGATAGCAAATATGAAATGAATGCCGGCTTTGAGATACATACTACACTGAGCACGGAAGAAATGCTCTTTGTAGTTCTGCTACATAGAGCAGCTAAACACTCAGGCGGTGTGACAGCTTCACTGTTTATCCATGACAGTGATGACTGACCAACCCGATCCGTATTTAACCTCCTTGGAAAAGTGTCATCGATAGGCAAACTTTCTGTCTTGTTTGTTGCTCTTTGAAAAGTATGTACAATATGAACTACTGTTACATGGTTTCTTAAATAAAGCCGGTCCAATAATTTACTTTTGTTAACTAACTGGGGAGAAGTTTCCTCCGAAACATTATTTATTATTTTAAAGCATTCCTCAGCAACCTGTTGGTGGCAACAGGGTGAACTTTATCCTTGCATCTGTAACACACACATACCCATACACATATCTATATATACTTATATACACGCATACATATATACATATGTGTGTGTTGCAAGCAAAATAATAACTACTGTTGTGCACAATACGGCGGCAGGTGCAAAGACACCCACTCCTCCCTCCCCCGTATCGCGGGGGCGCCCATCAAGCGCAGATGCACCACCTTCAAAGCCCTTTTCAAACGTCTCAGCGAGATAATGGAAACCAAGATAACGACCCATTGAGTTTGAAGACTTTCCCTGGGTGCAGCACCTTGCAGTGCACCCGAGCACCCCCCCCCCTTCCGCGCCCCCGTCCTTCTCCACAATGTGCGCGCGCGGGGAAAGCGTTTATGGGTCACGTACGGCCCGAGCGCGCGAGCATCGCCGCCACGCGAACCGACGAGAAAGGCTTAACAATTCCGTACGGTTTTTTTTTTTTTTTTTGGGGGGGTATAAAAAACGAAACTGAAGCGAATGATTGAATAACAGTAATTAAAGCGGTTATTCGTTCGGCAGGCACCTGCGTGAGGGATGATATTGCTCCTTAATTCAGCTCGGTTTAACTTCCCGCAGCCGGAGAAAACGGCGCCTCATTAATTGCTGATTGGCATTGAGCCTTTTTTTGCGAGAACAAAATGTTTACTCTGGTTTACCGTGTTTCTCAAGGCTGTTGTGGGGGGCGCTTTTAAGCACTTTTGCATCTAAATTAAGGCACGGTCTTTTAACGCACTAAATGCATTTTTTTTTACGGCAGGTTTTTTCTCCGCACCAGATATTTTTCCGGGACACCTTAGCCACCTGTGAAACGTGTTATTAAAGGATTTCTCTCTTTTGTTTCGGGGCATTTTGGTGTTTCCTAAACGCTGTACTTTAAGGGTTATTTTAAAACGATTCTAATGCCACAGAATACTATGTAATCTGACAATCATTGTTTCAATCAAATGTTGAGAATACGGATGAGATGCCTCACTTTCCCTGCTTTATTTTACTTAATAAACATTTCACACCACATTGGGAGGTTGGTAAATAATCGACTCTTATTTTTGTAATACTAATATGCAAATGTCACCAATACACTGGCTTCTATGATAAAATTATAATAATTAATTTTTATTGCGTGGGGGGTGGTTGGTAAAATTTGCCGACTGTGGGAGGGGAATATTCTTAGTAAATTGTTGTGGATTTTGCACAATTGTCTGTTACAAAAAGGGCCACTCTATACAATGTGTGTGGGGGGGGGGGGGGGTTTATGGGGTAAATGTTGCAGTGCCCCCCCTGCCACGATGGGCCTGAAGGTGGATGCCGCCGCTGCGGCTGGTGACCTTACAGTAGCATCATGTAAATCTCCTTTTCATACACCAGTAGAGTCCTTTTGGTCACTTAATCCCCTGCTGGGATGCGGCACTTATTTTTAAAAACCGTAATTAAAAGGAAGAATCGCAAAGTGTGGTATCCTATCTATAATTCTTTATTTGGTACAGAATGATATATAGTGAACCTGGAGTCTATCCCAGGAAGCACAGCATATGAGACATGGGACACCCCTGACATGACGGCAGTCCATCACAGGGCATACACACACGCACACACACACACACACATTCAGTTTTAAGGCACCAACTCACCTGGCATGCTAAAGATGGACTGATGAATGACACCAAGCACTTAAGAATCTGGTGATGTAAAATATGCAAAATGTATATAATTTTAAATCCTAAGGTTATAAAGCCATGAAGACCACTTACAGAGCCACGTAATCCTATACATTATTACATGCAAATTATGTTTATTTCATGAAAGATACATAACAAACAAAAAAAAAAATACACGTGATAGGTTCCGTGCGTGTCAAGATACAGCAAGTCCCACAAAAGAATAGCATATAATGTGTGTGATGACAGTCAGTTTCTGTCAGCTTTACTGTCCTAATATTAGAATAACTATATTCAGGCACTGTATGTTAAGAATGGTTTTCAAAAATGTGTTATAACTTCGCACTTTATCTAAACAATATTCTAATTGACAGGGGAGTGACATACCTTCACAGAATTGCCAGGAGATGCACACACCAAGTCCTACCCCCATCTCAGGACCCTGGTGGGCAGCAGCTGAACATCAGCAGTGGCCTCTGAAGTGGGAAGGACAGCTCTCCTCTACCTCTTGCCTGATATACACCCTTTCAAGCAATGTTCAAATGTGGTTGAACTATGTGCAAAAGACCTCCTTTTAAACAACATTTCTGTTTCTTTCTTTGGCGAGAATACCAACTATTGCATTTCCAGCTATTCCATTTAGCCTCATCCATTTTTTTAAGGTGGAAATGAAAACGGTATTGAACACGTTTGTGCATCACATTGTGCTTGATGCAATGTAGGTCAGTGTTCTGCAGAGAGCGAGATAAGACACAGAGAACAAGTGTTGTGCGTACTTACAAGCAAATATCTGTCAAAATAGCAATTGACAGATCTACAAGAGCATTTTTGGCTCCGGAAATGCTCCTTGTCATTAGCATTTAAAAAAAAACAAAAAACCCAGAGATTTGGGCCTATCAGCCTCGACTGACAGCAAAGCCAGGCTGGTCCAGGATGTTATCTGTTCATTACAGAGGTGCAGCTGTTTAGCAAATGGATTTGCTGATTTTTAAAGGGAGATGGGGGGGAAAAGAGGAGAGAATCAGGTACTCAAAACCTAAAATGACAGTCTAACTGCGTGCTTCTCTATTTTTCTTGTAAATCTTGCTGTCTGATTCTCTGGCTGCGTTATTTTTTAAAAATAGGAATAAACAAAAACAATGGAGGGGGGGGGGGGGGTCTTTATTAACTTTCCAGGTCCTGAGGGCTTCCTCCTGCCCAGACGTCACCACCGCCAGAGTGGACGATTACAGTGAGGAGAGGCTGAAGAACAAATGATATTTAGGTGGCAGTGGTGGGGGGGGGGGTTGCTGGCAAAGGTGGCTCCTTTGTCTGACACCATCCTGGCATGGCTCACACGTGGAGGAATGCTGGAAGCGGATAGGGCACCCCAACCCTGGATACCACCATCTTGTTCTTCTCGAACATGATGTCCACAGAGCCGTGCCGAGTTGGGAGGGGGGCTGCGGACAGGTCAGAGGGGCGAACATCTTCCTGTAGCTGAGAGCCTTACCACAGAAACTCTTAATGCCAGTTCAGATCCAAAGTATCTACTGGTTTGACCTTTAGTGACTTGTGTGTATGATTTCCGGAAACACTTTTCATGTATTTTACAAATAGGGTTCAAAGTCTCTTCGTTTACTGCTGATGGTTAAGGCACAGAAGGTTTTTTTTATGTTTTAAGATATGTGCAACAAATAAGCATACTGCGATCAGAGACTGAATTGCTAATGTCTAATTACATATTTTTTTTTCTTTCATTTATTTATTTTTTTATTTTTTTTATTTTTAATGTGTTATTATCCAGAATTGAGTGGGTGAAAGAATATATTGTTTTGCTAAGTTATGAAGAGATACTCAGCAGAATACTAAGACTGAAATATCGCTCGAGTAAAACACTTAACCTTCAGTTGTGTTCAAGAAGAACGAACAACCTAAAGTGAACAACAGCAAAGCACTTTCACAAACAAAAAAAAACACAAAATCCAAACAGGAACAGCCAGTCTCTCAATGTTATGAATCTGACCTCCTCAGAAGAAATGGAAGTGATGGATGCCAGGATTTAACATTTGCAAAGCTACTAACTTAAGTGACCTAAGTTTATTGCCAATAAAAGATTTCTTTGGCTCTCAGAACGACTGTGGTGAAAGGCACGAACCTGTGTTTCAACAGATGCTGCCTGTCCACATCTTCTCTGCCAAAATACTAGGTAGGAATTTAGAGGAAGCCATCCATTATTTAACGTAACAAGTGATGGTTTGCAAGCCATTGTGGTGGGAGGCATGGTAAGTGCATCTCCGCGTTTGGGATCCAGGCATGCCCGAAGGCACCACGACTGAGCGATGAGGTGATATGAACACCATATGAAGTGCGCTCCATCTCCAAAACCATTAGTCAATGCATTTTCCCCAGCTTTTGTGTTAATTACCTGTTTAAGTGTGGCTGAACATTATTAAGGGGTTCCTAGATAGGAGAAGGTCTGCAGCTCACGAGGATCATTTAGGGCGCAAGGACACTTCATGCCTCCCCTTCACTCTGCACCAATCTGGCGTCTGTGATTATTCGATACCGCTTTATCAGAACTCCCTGAAAGAGCTCGTCTCGGTGCTGCTGCTCTTTCCTGGAGTTTTGATTCGAACGTCAGCGCTAAATTATCATGCCGCTGTCTCCGGCTGATTGGGTGAAGATGCAAAATTAGGGTAAAGAATTGGGAAATGTTTCCAGTCGGAAGAATGCTGATTACCCTGGTGCAGTCCGTGAGGATTACCCGCTATTTATCCTCATACTTTGGGACGCCTCACCCTTCCTATTCCGGCGGTACTCCTGGGGTTTGTGGAGCAGCTTGCCTCTGCTCTTGCCAAAAGAATTTATTAGAGCAAATGGTATTGTAAGCCCTATGGAAGGCATACCTTATGTGAAGATTTAAAGGATATTAGGAGAATAGTGCAGCCCGGAACCCAGGTGTGCTGGGTAATAGCCATTGTCTTTGCAGGAAGTCATTGCCAAAAAAAGGGGGGGGGGGGGGGGCCGGGTGTAGCCGGGGAACTGCGGCAATTAATGCGAGGGAGCAGATCTTCCAGGTAGCTGTCGTTGTTTAAAGCACTAATGCAGTCTCTGTTCAAGTCAAAGCATTGTAATGCAGTCATGGCTGGAAAACAGTGAAATAGTGCAAAATTTTCTACGGAATCTGGGACCGACCACCCTGCCCAATTACCCTTATAGATTCTGGTGATTCTCATGGCCCTGAGATCGCAACGGGTTTTGAAGCTTATTTTCTACCATGTTATCCCCATACCTAGTGTGTATATTTGAATAGATTATGATTTAAATTCCCTGTGATTGACTCAAAGACGTGTCGCTGAACGGGACTCGGCCAGATGGCCTACACCGGCATCTAATCATGTGCAATGTTGTCGTACCACGGTCCGGGAAACCCTTCTACATGGCATTCGCTATGTTTTTTTTCTTTTGTTTTGTTTAACTCTTTTTGATTCTTTGTTTCTTAAGTGCCTTTTAGACACACAACATTTACAATGGAAGCCTTCGGAATAATTGAATTTTCTCCCAGAGGCAAACGACAACAATAATATCATTTTCATAAACAGATTTTTATTTACTGCAACACAAAAACAATCTCCGGAGAGCTGCAAAAACTTTTGAAAAAGTTAACCTACGTTTTGTTTTTCTTGAATTTGTATTTTTTGTATACACCTTCATGTAAAATAAATCATGTATGTTGTTTTTTGTGTGTGTTGATTAAAATGCTACTTTATATGCCTAAAATTCAAAACGGCTAAATATACTATCAAAATATTATCCTCATTAAACTGTGGAAATATTCTATGTGCAACACCTGCAGAACAAATTTGGCATTCTGATTTGCAAACGATGCACAAACGATACAGAAACACTATCATTATTTCTACCTCAAATACACTAGTGAAAAGTTTTCTCTAGATTTACCAAATTATCCGTTCAGCCGAAAATGAAAATTGTTTTATATGTCCAATTCATTTCATATATTCAAATAAGAATATGGTAAATGCATTTAAGTTGTAATATAGAAAAATATATATACAAACAGTATCATTTTAAATTTAATCCCAGGGATTGGATTGGCTAAAGATGTCCATGTGCACATGAGCAATACCTACTGAAGTTTTCCATACATTTTTCACAGGGCATGTTTTCTAATTGCATACTACATTTATAAAATCAAACTCTTGTATTCACAGTCCTATCATGGGATACTTTCTAAGTTGGATCAATTCCATAAACATCCAATTACTAACATAATTCTGAGGCTGTAGTATTTTTTATGTTCTTAAATTTTATTGTTATTTTGTGACATTCCTTCATTGTGTCATCTTTTTTTTCTGCATGAAATAAATAAATGTTTCCATCAAAACAGCGGATTCAGTATTTAATTTAACTTTAATATAAACCAGTTGAGGACACAGTGGAGAGCATTTCCTGCCATCAGCCCATATTCAGCTGCCCCAAAACATGTGGAAGCGAGGTCACCAGGCTTCAGAAGCGGACCGGCTGCAGGAGGGATTCCTGATTTCTTTAAACGGTCGGCGACGGGGTGGCTGGCTTTCACACACTGCCTCACTAAGGCTATTCAGGATTTCCCCACTCTTTGCACTGAATCGGGGAAACGGCGATGTCTAACGCACAGTGAAAGCTCTGATACTGTAAGCCACACAGTATCCCATTGAAGTACAATTATTTGCCTTTTTTCTTCTCTTTATAAAATAAACTCTTCATGCTGGCATTTTCTACAGAGATCTGTATTTACCAGGAGGCACCGTGCATTGCAAATGCCCGCAGCCTTCCTTCATTGCTGTAGAGGGGAAAACAGGTAACATTTATCTAGCCCTGCACCAATAAGGCAGTCTTGTATTCAAATGCTAGATAAAAAGAAATGAAGTCTAATGAATTGCACCTCCCCGGATATAATTCCGTAATAGCAGTAATCAGGCCGCTCAGAGCCCATGAATACACATGCATAACCACAGCTGCAATCCTGTTGGTGGTCAATGTTGCTGAAGCCCTGCCAGTGTGGAAATATTCCTGCCTGCTCTCTCTTAATGTTATCAGGTAACACACACTGGCATTAAATCCACACACATAATGAGGGGCCTTTTTGGAAGCCTTCGCTCGCCACAATGCGGCTCTCGCCCGAAAGCCCTTTAAGTGTTCACGTTTAATGTCATTACGGCGCCGCGCAGCACGCAGAACCCGGGGAAGGCAGAGCGGGCCCGGCACAAGAGCCCGAGGTACATTTGTTTGAGGAGCGCCGAGACAAAGGGGAAGGAAACGTGTAACAAACAAACAAACGGGTTTATTACGTCCACGCCGCGAATGCTACAACAAGGAGCCCAGGCATCTACGCTGACAGGTTGTATAGTGGGAGATTTGTGCACATTAGTCACACATTTTAGGGAGAAGCAGGACTGTGAAGTCTGCATTGGTGGGGATTACAGTTCTATGACTTCCTCTCTCTCATTCATCGCAAAACCTGCCGCTGATTTCAAGGTCGCCAGGAGGTTTCTCACAATGAAAAAGGGGTGGGGGGGTGTTATAAAACAAAAGTATGTTTCTAAAAGAACTTTAATCCATGCTTATTATAATGATTATTAAAACCTAACACTACTCTCACAATAGATTACTGTAGATAATCTTCCCTGGATGTGTACCTAACAGCACGTTAAATGCCTGATGGATGTAGAAGCATTATTTCACACTGAGGTGCTTCTGACTAATATGACCAATCTACAGGTCAGTTTGGACTTGTCTGTTAACCTGATAATATATATTTTTTTATATATTCTGTGAATAATAAAATAGAAATGCCATGATATGTAATATTTAAGTTTAACTTTTGTCTACTGCCCTGGGTTGCTGTGTTTATTATCACTTAATTAAAAAGTCTAAATTCCAATTTTGTTAGAAAAGATAAATAATAAAAAATTGCTATTAAGATGAAAACAATGATTTATGGTGTTTGTTGGTAGTTACTTTAGAAACTGAATGTTTAAAATTAGCCATGCAGCTATCAGTTAGCTGTCATTTAGCATATCGTACACTGTGTCAAAACATTAAATATGACAAGACACTAAAATGTTGGATTGTATAATATTATAGTATATAAGCCATTTCTACCTCTGAAACACACTCTGTTGTACATCTGTGTTAATCTTCGATTTTATTTATTTTATTTTATGATTTAGTTATTGTATGACCTTCATCTGCTTCATACACTTCACAGCACTCTTCCTGGTGAGGGTCACAGTCAAAATAATGGAAATAAGCAGTCATTATGCATCGCTTTTAATGCTTTAAATAATACCCTCTGTTCAATTTAATTTATCTTTTGACATGCTTTCCATGCTTAACGAATGATATAAACACCATAATTTTGAAATGGCATTGAAATGGAAACGTTTTAATTTCTCAGCATTAGAAAACATAAATTAGGAAATAATATGGTAATATATTTCAGAAAATAAATGTAGCTATTAATGAATATTGTTATATGGTTAAATAACCCTGTAAATTATCCTGAATACAAATATAATCTTTTGTATTTATATCCATACATGTAATACAAATATTTGTTTTGAACAATATCAAATTATTAAAGATGCCAGTTTTTTGTGCTGAAGGACTGGCATTGAAATCTATTTCAAATAAACTGAAAATGTAGCCCGATAAAACTTAATAACGGCTTTGAGTTTTGCTGTCAATTGTGCTTATATAAAATGTCCCACCTTCTGCTGACGCTTTGACATAACAGAAAGACTAATATCAGCATTAACACTAAAACTGCTGTCATTGTTGTACATTTATTCCCAAGGCGGCCTGGGGTCTATTGGATATCAGTGTATTCAAGTGGGCATAATATTACATATAAGCAAGATTCCCCAAGGAGTCGATCCTCTTCTCTCTTCTCTTGTATCCTTTCATCGGGGATAGAATGGAAAATTCTGCACCTTGGTGGTGAAAAGGGAGGCCGAGGAGGCGGAGTAGAAGGAGGAGGAATTAATTTTCCCTTCAGGGAGAGAAGCTGCCGGATCTCAGGAGAAAAAAAACAGTGAAAACATCTACTGAAGATAGAAAGAGAGTGATAAAGAAATGCATTATGGGTGGGAAGCCTCTGTCTCAGCGGAGAGGTCAGGACGGCCACGACTCAAGCCTAAGTGTGCAAGATAAGCTTTTCATTTAAATGCAATTGATATATTATTACGTCAGATGTTACATCATTATGCAAAGCAAGATGGATGTGGTGTTTAATGTTACCTGTCTAACAGGTCCTTCCTATAATAACCAAAACTGATATTTATCTGCTTAAGCTACAACTCTAAATGGGGGTTTTCCAGATGTTTCTTACAACCCTTTGTAAGCCCTGGGCCTGAAAACCCACTTTGCAAGCGAAATTTTATTTGTTAGACTTGGTAAGATGTTTGAGTCATTTACAAAGCATCGATCTGCTGTCTTGTTAAGGATTATTAATGGTTAAGGATTATAAACTGCAAGACCTTTTATCAATGCAAATATCTACCTTAATGAATTAAAAATATAACAGGCCATAATGACAAGATGGAATTTCCATCCATATCCTAAGTACTGATTGCGTATCTGGCTGCAGGAGATCAGTCAGTGTTAATCTCATTGTCACACACTATGAGCAAGTGTGAGACACTGGTTAACCCACATGACTTGGGGAGAACAAGCCAGATCTGCACCCAGAGAAGGGCTGGGAGGTAGACCTACGCCCTGAGGGCGTGAGGTCACAGTGTTGTACCCCAGGACACCACACTACCCTATTCAATAGCTACCAAGTATTGTAGTTTTCATAATGTTTGCAGCATCTTTGGGTGAAGCTCTGTTCCTTCAGTGTGTGAAGCTGAGCCATTATCATAATGAATATAATTTGATATGCTGAATTTTGGAGGTCGCACAATAATATAATGTTTTTAATGTTTTGTAATGTTGTTAACTTTGAAATAATTACTTAGAAAAGCAAAAGGAATATGCGGAATGATGAGCGTATCTTGACTGAAGCAGGCATTCACAATTTATAAATATTGTCATGTTGCGCCATATAGGGTGTAATATCATAAATCTGGGGATTCTTTTCCGTCTGTAACTGCAATATGAAATGTATTCTTAACGCACGATTCATTTGTTTTCTTTAAAGCAGAGGAACAATCCATTTGTTATATTTAATGGCTAAGAAAAAAGACATTAAAAGACATTAAAAGGTTTACGCTTCAATTAGACTTTGTAACAATGTAAATGATCAGTCTGACAGGGAAGAATAACTGGTTTAGTTGGAGGTGATAATAACTGAAACTTTTTACATGTTTCCCAGCACAATTAAGCCCACTTATCATGTACTCGATTTTAATAATTTATTACACATACTTTCATTTATTCATCAAAGTTCCTGATTTATAAACACAAATTTTCATTGAAGAGCTCTACGCTGCCTAACATTTCTTTTGGAAATTTGAATGTCCCAATAATGGAGACTTAAGGGGAAAAATCAGGATATATAAAATTATACTTAATTCATATAATATAGCAATATTACATATTGTACAATCCACTGCAGACGTATATTATTTATTAAAGGTTTATTATAGATAGAGCAATTTAATTATTTTAGAATTTAATTTTAAATTGCCTGTAAAAATAAATATTTATAATAATCAAATCAATTTTTAAATAGTTAACTAGTTTGGGCTCTTATCACTTACCAAAAGCCATATACATATACCATCTGTTTTTAAGGAAAAAATAACATGAGACCTTATTTATATTTGGTAAATACCTTAATAGTTACTTTAAATGTCATTTCATAAAGCAGAAATACCTATTCATGTAATTCATGCAATTATTGTATTTAAATATTATATAACTGATTTTGACACTAGTTGTTTTATTTTACGTTTCTCTTTTGTATAATCTTTTCATGTGTATCCAGTGAATATTGTTATTTATTGGTAGTCTTTCTTGGAATAGGAACCAAAATTTATTACATTGTATCTACAGAATAAAGCTGTTTCTGATCATTTTGAATATCAAATACAGATTAAAATTAAAGAAGCCCTTTCATTTCAGAATATATATTTTTTTAATCACGAATGAAGATATACAATAAAAGATGATTTTCATAGATTGTAGAGTAAAAAATAAAAGATGATATGTAATTAATCCACTTCAGAAGCGCTGGATGGAGAGGAGACAGAAGGTTGACTAAATGCAGATCACTGATATTGACTGCATTTATTGACAGATGAATTTGGAAAAGAGTCTTTCTGTCTGGGGTCTTAATTAAAGTGTCAACACAGTTCATTCCAGTAAGTCCCAGTGTTAACATCCCTCATCTTCCTCCTAATCTTGCTACAGTTCCCTGTCAAGCTGTGATTTCAGACGGCCGTGCTAAAGTTTATTATGCTTATGAGCAAATGACGGACGCTGCAGGCTGAGGCCCCGGTGTGGCTTCTGCAAGCTGACATCCACCCACAGCGACTCTCTGCTCCTCACTTATTACACGGCCATTTTCCCATCTACCCAAAGGTCACTGACTTTTCCTCCTTCAGTACATGCAAAGCTTAGTGACTTTCCCTTGTTTCAGCTCAGGGGATGCATAAGGAGAGGCTGTATTTGACAAGTGTGCTCCCACCACCAGAGGTGTGCGCTGCACTCACATTTCATTGTTAGACTAGCTAAGCAGGCTGGGAAATCTGCCTGTTTACCTTCTCTGTAGCTAAAAACCATAATTAATTCTCTTAACATGGAAAGTAACAGTTGGGAGCATGATTTGAGCCTAGGTGAAGGAAGGATTACCAGTTTCATATAAAAAGGCTATGATTCCAGCAAGAATGTACTTATGGTTCTATTACAAATTTTCACACCAAACTTCCTGCAAAATCAAAATAACTCAAATTTAAATTAATGAAATATAGATTATATTTTACTCCTAAATGGTATTCTAAGCATATTTAAAAAGCAATTAAACATCACTATCACATTCCTGATAAAAGAAATGGATGGATGTGTACTTTAATGCATGCTTTCTCCTGTATTCCACATTGTAAAAATTGATCTCATTAACAATTCATTCGATTTTTCTTAATAACAAAATTAGCCAGGGAAATTAGATCTTTTTTTTTCCCCAAAGTATCTTTATTAGGAGTAATATTGTAATAATTTTTTATCTGATTTCTTGAACACACATCTGTCAACTTAAATTAGCAGCAGACCTTGCACACTCGTATGTGTTTGTATAATTTACTGTCTATGTGCTTATCTGTGTGCACTTGGCTTTTTCTAGGATAGCAGGCAGGTGGTGATGGGCTGGGCAGGATTGTCTATAAATATTGATCCTCTCCCAACCCCCTCCATCCCTCGGCTCGACATACACACACCCACTCCAAGTGCCGGCCAGATTCGCTCCTTCCCTGGAGCGACGTGGTAAATGGTTAAGTGAGGTATCGGCTTCAGTCCGAGTCCCGCATGGCTCCTCCCACCACGGCACAGTGGGTAGACTACAACTGTTGCGAGTGGGTGGCACATCTGTTCCCAAAGACAAGAAATGCCCCCAGGGGTCGTCCTGTGCCACAGCTAACATTTCACACACGGCGTTAATAACTGTTCTGATATTTCTCTATGGTAATATTGGTGTGGGGGTGGGTGTCACGTACGCGTTGGATCCAAGAATCGGAGAACATCGTTTTAATAACTGGAGTATTAGCAGTCATGTTTGCTGTACCCTCCATTTTTTTTCCATCTGTTGGCAGAGTTAACATCACATTTTCTTTGGTCAAAGATGTTCACTTCCTTTAGTCATTAAATAGAAACACCGTTTAGAACTAATTGATTGTAGTGCCATATTGTATATATATAGCTGTTTAGAAAACAGCTGCTTTCATAGTTTGTTGCGGTCAAGCCTGTAGGTGATTACCAGCCGAATTCAGATAGTCCTGAGAAATCAGACTGAATTCCCTCTTCCACCGCAGGCTGCTGTGTGTCTTAAGCTCGACTCCATGTGACAACTACAGCTATTCACTTTTGGAAGCCATTGAGTGTCCTGAGAATATTGGTTTTGAAGTAGATACAAAAGAGTAAGGATAATATTTTAAAACATATTTCAAGCATGTAACATTTCAGCATTGTGGGATCAGGCAGAAAAGGCTTTGGTTGGCTTACTGGTTTTGGGAACTTCACATAAAGTTCTGTTAAAAATGAATACTGCTTAATATGACTGAACTTTACTACATACTACATTCCTGTGGGCATCTGAAAGGAATGATGTAATTTAGCCCTGGCTGCTTCTCTAAACTCAAACGACATGGCCTACAATGAAACGACACCAAGACAACACTAAGTCTTGAAGGCCAATTCGTGGCCTACAATAATTTGTGCACCTCGAGGCTAAACTGGACACCTCAGCAAAATGACACCAAAAAAATAATACCACCCATATCATCATGTGACTTTTTAGGGGTAGCAAGTTTGGGTAGGTACAGAGGTAGGCAGACATATCATCCAGATGAGCCTAGGATGGCGAGGGCGACACGCCGGCCTAGTGTGGACAGCGAGTTCCCCGCTCGTGCATGGAGAGCAGTGACATCTCTGACAGAGCGAGAGAGCGGAGGGTATGGTGATTGCAGGGATGAAAGATGGAGTCTAATCCTCCACATGTAGACTTTTTTTTTTTTTAAGGAAAGCCAACTGGAGCCATGCTTGGGACTGTAGGCCAAGGGCTCCGGGAAAGGGACGCCCCGAGCCAAAGCACATAGTGTGAAATGAGAAGCCAAAGCTTGAATGTGCTTTTGTTTATCAGAAAAATGCACTCAAAGTGGGATTGGCAGTGGAAGGCCCAAACTCCGTAAGTCACATAGAGCTGGCGGGGGCCACGGGGGGAATGGTACTGGGGGGCTTCAGGCATGAGCAGCATAGGAGAGGAGTGTCTGTAGTCAGGCGCCTGGCAGCATCCCCTGCTGCTTTGCTTGCTCTGTAATCTTTGTTTGAGCACAATGAAGGATCCGGGGGTCACCTTAAAGGAACGAAATGTGGTCAGGAAAATCTGTGGATCTAGTTGGAGGGACTAAACGGCAGCGATGGCGCCTGGATGCAAAGGCCAAGCCAGGCTCGGGGAATTGGGGACACAGATTTCTGGGCAAGCGGCAGAGGCCGGGGTGCCAGCGAATAGGCGTTCGCCTGCGACAACGGCGTTCTCCCACTCATTAGGAACGGTGGATTCGGATGCAGGATCTTTCGCCACATGTCCCCGAGTGCCCAGGCGGGGCCCCCATGGGGGGCCCGACCCACCGTTCTGGCATTCTCTGGTCGCCCTTGCGGCTACATGCCGATGACCCAGAGGTCAGGGCCGTTGCCACGGACACCAGTGCGTTGGCCCGTGATGAGTTTTCCGTCAACGGCACTATGTCCGCAGGCCACCATCGACCCATTTATTATCATTTTGGGTGAGAGTGGATATTAACGGTAAAGCTTTTCTGAGGTTTGGGGCATTTCGAACAGCATCGGGGAAGGTGGGTGACATACGGTGTCAAACTTTAATAATACTTTAATAATACTTTAAAAAATATTAAACTGTCCCTTAACTGCAGTTGACAGTTAATATTCAAAAAGCAGATCCCTGTATTGTTGCTGTGGGGGAAAGAAGAGTCTCATTTTCTATTCAGTATAATTCACCTCCATCTGAATCTGGCTACAGTGGAACGTCATTGCCAGGAACAGGGAACATCAGGAAAACACAAATTCACCAACGTGTAGGAAACGCTAAAGACGAATGCAACACTTTCTTCTTGAATCGAAACACAAAATATTATTATTGCAGTTTTTTTCCCCCCTCCGAAAAAGGGCATAAAGAACTGGCGCTTTTTTTTTGGCCAGAAATTGCACAGCCTAGTGAAATTATTCAATTTGTGAATTTAGCACCTGATTTCATTAGTGGGCCTGGGGGTGTCACAGCTGCAGGGTCGAGGGGGGGGGAGACCCTGTCACATTCTTTTGTTTTTTTTTTGTTTTCTTTTTTTTGTCGCAGTGGTTCTATTTGTGCTGTGCTCTTCTCAATACAATGCCTCACACTCTTCACAGATAGGAGTTAATTTGTAACCATTGGCATTGTGTTTGGTGAAAAATAAACAAAACGAGCCCTTAAAAGCAGCTTGCGTACTATGGCAGATAAAATGACAAATTCACAATGTCACCGGAGATCATGTGTTGGGGTAAACTCATACCACTGTATCTCATTTAGCAAGCAGGCCTTAATGAACCTAAAACTTTTGAATAAAAACAAAAAAACGCCATTTTTCCTTTCAACCCTGACATTTTGCCAGCTATAAAGCCTGTCCATGTTTTTTTTCTTTGCCTCTCATGCATTTGTACCTGCAGAAACAGGGGTGGCTAATTCATGTTGCATAATCAATTGTTGATTCATGTACCTCAAGCAAGAAGCTATAATGTCTCATCTAATTGTTCTCTGCTTTTAATTGATTCACATCAAGTTGTCAAATATTGTGTATATGACTTCTGGGCAATCAGGCCTGCGATTGGTCTGCTGCAATATGATGATTCTGAACTTAAGTATCTATTTACATAGCTTTTGAATCAGTTGAATCAATGTTTGACTGGTTGTTCTTTTCCATAGAGTTTCATCACTTCTGAAAATCTGTATGTATTTCACTGGTTATACTGTACTTTACAGCTTTTATCTGCACCACAATTACCTGTATATTGGTCCTCGTTTCTCCCATGGTTTGTGCTTGAAAGAGTCGTGCACACGAAATGCAGAGAATATTTTCAGAAACAATCATACTGCCGTGGCGTTAATTTTACACCACAGATATGAGGGGCATATTTCCCATAATGCATTTTTTATCATGGTACGTAAGGTTAGGGACACACTTATATGTTCACATATACTTTCATATAAAATGTCGCTTGTACACATAAGTTCATAGTGCTGATCAGCACAATTATAAGATAATAAAGAACTCTTAAGATTTAAAAAATCTTTAATATAAAAGTATCTTTCCAACATTTCCTACCAAATTAAATATTTCTTAATCATGCTATGGCTGGTATGGCAGGCAGAAAGGAGCTAAGGTAATTTTTTATATGTGTTTACAGTTTCCTAACCTATGTGTGAAATGATATCATAAATTCACTCTCATACCAGGGTGGAAAGAAATACTATTGACATCTTACTACCATGGTAATATTCTTTGTATTCTATCTCTTATTTTGTGTATTTAAATTTGTTACAAATTACCATTGGGACAATTTTGGAATATTAATACATAAAGCAATCCATGCAGCACTTTACAATGTTAATACACATACAGACACACAGACACACATACATATATCCATCTAGGGGTTGTTCCCTGCCTCGTGCCCGTTGCTTCCGGGATAGGCTCCGGACCCCCCGCGACCCAGTAGGATAAGCGGTTTGGGTAAATGGATGGATGGATGGATGGATATATATATATATATATATATACATACAGGTTTGTAGTTATATCTTTTTGGGGACTCTCCATTCATTCCTAAAACTATAATACCAACATAACAACCTTAACCACTAACCAGCACTAACCTTAAGCAATAGTAACCAAACAAAATACAAGACTTTTGGCATCTTTTGTTTTGATGATTATGATGCTTTTTGATTGGTCCCACAGATCTTTGTGGGGGTGTGAAAAATGGTCCCCACAACGTCAAAATAACACATTTTTTATCACATTGTGGGGTACATTTGGTCCCCACAATGTGAAATAAAGATAATCCACAATCACACAACATGATTTCATAGAATTATATGAAAATAATGACAAGGAATACCTGATGCTTTCAAGTCAAATGTCACGTACAGTAAAACGAATCCATTAAATTTTTTTAAAAACAATAATCATCTGTTTATGGCCAAAAGATGCGTTAAAGTACTTCAAGGAGTTATGGAGGATGAAACGTGATTGTAATATATACAAACAAAATAAAGTTTTGGCATGAATAAAGAAAAAAAAGAAATTGCCAGGAGAAGGGAATAAATAAGTACATACAAGAAAATTTAAAAATCAATCTATCTATCTATCTATCTATCTATCTATCTATCTATCTATCTATCTATCTATCTATCTATCTATTTTGTTTATTGAATAATTTATTTACAGATTTGTTTATAGATTTATACATCTGTATATTTAATGAGGTGGGCGCCCCAACCTTT
>JABFDZ020000138.1:18286736-18291736 GCA_019775955.2 Pollimyrus isidori | reverse complement strand
GAGTGACTCAACAATGAGGACTTTTTGCTTGACTGGAGGCCTGAGTGACTCAAAAATGAGGACTGTTTGCTTGATTGGAGGCCTGCTCTGACTTGTTTCAAGTCTAGACTCATCTAGACTTACTTCTACATTTTCTATTAGCATCAAACTATCTGCTGTATTGATCAATTTGTCTTTTATGATCCATAATGAAAAGAAAAAAAAAATATCCTGTAATCCGATTTATGAAACTCATAAATCTTGAGATGGAGTGGCATCCCGTCCAGGGTGTTACCCACAGTTGCCGGGGATCTTCTCCAGAACCCTAGATAGATAAATGGTCACTATCAAGAATTTTTAGGACAGAACAGATCATCAGATATTTTAATATAATTAGTTGCATTTATAAATGATGGACTGTTACAAGAATTACTTGTGGAAGGAGGAATAAGACTTTGCAAAAGACTACATAAAATATCCCCTAAAATAGTGGACATACTGTAGGCCGCAAATCATCAGAAAGCACAAACAGGCCCATTTTAACTACGGAGATATATAACAGAGCATGATCTTTCATGGATATTTTAGACAAAGCAAATTCTAGGAAAAGCAGGTCACTGATTTTATTTAGTTAAACCACAGCTATTTAAGATATTTTATTCTTGTCTGAGCACGTTGTGGGCAGAAAATGTGTTTTCTCCTACAAAAGAAAGACATGCATCTATGTTTATGACATCAGAAAATCTGATTTGACACATTAACAAGCACCTCTCAGACCAAATGCATAGGATGGCAAACATCACATTATTGGGCCATTTTTGAAGATCTGTACTTTTTATGACTTGCGAGACTCTTTTAGTTTGTTGATTACCATGTGAGAAACTCGGAATGCTCCTCTTAGATGATCTCACTGCAGTCTAATTATCTGTCATTCTGAGAACATGGGGTCACTGACCTAAATAAAATTACTAGATGTGAATCATCCCCAGATTGCGCAGTCATACCTGTTCTACTCTTAATAACAAAAAAAACATTGTCAACAAGACTTGGCTGCTAATGAGACCAAAGAGGGTGAATGAAACATTGCAGACACAGTTAAAGACCGGTATTGTGTTTTTAATTTACACCAAGTTTTTGCTACAGTTTTAGCTTGCTTTCTTCCCCACACTCTGTCTCCAACTCTTTCATGCCAGAAAAAGTGGAGGACAGCTAAAAGCTGACAGGAAATGTTATGTAACATCATCCACCACTGGCAACAAATAAATCGCAGGTACCTGACAGACTGGCTGACAGTGGTTAGGCAGATGTTGACTGAGATAACGTGCTCGAATTCAGGCTCCCTCTTCTTGCCACTAATATGGCCCTTTCCTTCACTCCTGTGGGCCCATCATCTGAACTATAGGCTGCAGCCTAGATATTTATAGACACCGGAATAAGTGAGTCTGTCTGTGGATAATATTTATCTGGTTTCAATGAAAGAGAGCTACGTCCAGCACTGATCAAAATCTATCCATCCATCTTCCAGCCTCTTGTCTGGTATAGGATGTCGCAGGCAGTATAGAGCTCAAGGCCAGGGGAAAAGCAACTTATTGCCATACATTTGATTATCCATACTTGAGCGAGCAAGCAGCTTTAAAGTTAATGAATGAGGGCTGTGAAAGTAAACACTATAAGACAATGTCCAAAGCCAGTCAAACAGTAAGTCTTTCACAGCCAGTGGCAACACGAAGCTGGCTGTGAAAAAATCCCCAGAATCTCGCATTCGCAAAGGCGAGTGGCTTATTTTTAGCACGACAATGAACTGGTTACGTTTAAGGGCAGCAGAGGCATAAGATCGGCGGCTGCTTTTTCCAGCCGGATGCGGGAAACCGACGTGCCGGGCAGCACAGTCTCATCCGGGGGCGACACGCCGATCTGGCTGACGCATGAGCCTGTCGTGAGCTGCTTTTAAACCACTAATTGCCCCTCGTCATTATAGACTGAATATCCAACTTGAATTCACTCTGTCGTTTAATCATGTTATTTAGACTATTTAAACAAAATACAGGTAATAATGATGCAGGGGGGACAACCTCACAATCAAGCTTTGCTTTTCCCTTGAAATCAGTCATTAATTAGTCCTAAACATTTCTCTTTTATTTGTAATTGGCTTGCATTTGTCAAGATACCGTTAAAGAAGAACGCTTAATTAATTAAACATGAAAGTAACACCTTCCAGAGTGTTTGAGAGTACAGATGTAACAGATTATTTCCTTTCTTCCCAAATCCTGTGCCTCCATCAGATTTGTCCAACCCTTTATCACATTAATTAGCACCTCAGTCCTCCCCTCTTGGAAAATGAGGGGTAGGTGAGGAGGTGTGGGATTTGATGACTTTAAAATGCACAGACCTAACAAGTCATTCATTCCTCTGCAGCTGGCACATCAATTTAGGGGCTTTCTGTGAGAAGCGGTTAGGTGACAGAGCCTTTGTCGCTTCCCGGCCTTGAACCGATTAACGCTTGAAAGGGACGAGTGCCGAAACGTGCACGCATTATCCAGGCGGCAGCTTAAAAAAAAAAAAAAAAATTAATAAAAATTTAAGACTTAATTTGAGCAGAAAAAAAACTAAACATTAGGAATCCACGGCTTATTTCAGGATCACCGCTCTCCTTTAAATAGGAAATGCGAAGCACAGATAGATATCTTAATATGACAAATCATAATAAGGAGTGATAAAATGTAGCTCCATCGCTGCAGGTTGCTAGCGCAGCTGTTACGCTTACTGTGATCTTACATGTTTTGCCCCCTCATTTTGATAATTATGGGCAAAGCACCGCACTACTCCTTTCTCTAATTATTTGATACTTATTAACTTAGATACATTAATTCATATTTAAAATGCTGTGCAGTTTACAAGACAAAACTGTATGTCTTGCCTGTCATTTTGGTCTCATTTTTGTAACTTTTTTTTTTAAAAGATACGGTATAAAAACAATTAAAACCAACAAAACAAAGGTGGCTTTGCTCTCCCCATTAATTTAGAACATCTCAGACAGCAGAGAATTTCGGTCATGATGTGAGCAGTAAGTGGGACTGTTGAAATGAGTGTTTGCACATAAGTGGCCTGGTTGAACAACAGATTATTACTTTAAAATGAAAATACAGATGCAGAGAAATGAAAGGGGGAGTAGTTCAATTAGCGGTTAAAAAAAGAAGAGGCCACTTAATTTGAATTATCAAAAAAAAAAAACAAAGCCCACAGATTTTGTCGCTGGTTATATTTAACTTTCTTCCATAATAATAATAATAAGACCATATGACGGTTATGCTACAGCATGTTACGGTTCTCCGCTTCCACACCAGGCCACGTATTAAGTGTTCCAGGCCACAGATTTGAGGATAAGTATCTTGCTGCTCCAACTTGGCCTCTGCGGCAGATCGGGGCACGTCAGCCTGGGAGAGTCAAGCGCCCCCTGGCTTCGCTTCATCCTCCCTGCAGCCGCCTTGCCCGGCGGCCCCCGCAGCCTGTGCTGCGACGCTGGCTGCTAATCCCGCCTGGACGTCGGATAAGGGATGGGGGGAGGGGGGGGGGCGCAGGTGCCAGGGTTTGCACTGAAATACTAGAAGGAAACAAAGGCATTACATAAAACAAATGGTATCTGGTATAAAAGAAAGTAAACCAAAAAAATAAAGAATGACAGACTGGAGAAGGGTAACTTGAATGCACTCAACCTACATAATTAAGTGAAATGCCTATTCTTCTCAATAGATGGATAACGTATGGCATATTTCTTGTATTTAGATACAGTTGGCTGTTTTTTGATTTGTCTGAGGCACTTGCCTGGGCACCTCTTAGGTCTATTATTTAATGAGAATGACCGAGCGTGTTTTCGCTTGCGTTCACTCACTGAGGTCCTCCAGGTGGATAAGGACAGAGTCAGTGGGACTGGGATATTGTAGTGCAACACCGGGCTTAGCTTGTAGGCTGTCTGTGCTTGGGCTGTCTGCAAGACGATCACCGAGTTACGCTCCAGAGGGGACGCTCCAGAGAGAATGCTCCCTAGGGGACGCTCCAGAGAGGACGCTCCAGAGTGGACGCTCCAGAGAGGACGCTCCAGAGGGGACGCTCCAGAGAGGACGCTCCAGAGAGGACGCTCCAGAGAGGACGCTCCAGAGAGGACGCTCCAGAGGGGACGCTCCAGAGAGGACGCTCTAGAGGGGATGCACCAGAGGGGAAGCTCTAGAGTGGACGCTCCAGAGAGGACGCTCCAGAGGGAACGCTCCAGAGGGGACGCTCCAGACAGGACGCTCTAGAGGGGATGCACCAGAGGGGACGCTCTAGAGTGGACGCTCCAGAGGGGACGCTCCAGAGGGAACGCTCCAGAGTGGACGCTCCAGAGGGGACGCGCCAGAGGGGTTGCGCCAGAGGGGACGCTCCAGAGAGGACGCTCCAGAGGGGACGCGCCAGAGGGAACGCTCCAGAGGGGACGCTCCAGAGGGAACGCTCCAGAGTGGACGCTCCAGAGGGGACGCGCCAGAGGGGATGCGCCAGAGGGGACGCTCCAGAGGGGACGCTCCAGAGAGGACGCTCCAGAGTGGACGCTCCAGAGAGGACGCTCCAGAGTGGACGCTCCAGAGAGGACGCTCCAGAGGGAACGCTCCAGAGGGAACGCTCCAGAGGGAACGCTCCAGACAGGACGCTCTAGAGGGGATGCACCAGAGGGGACGCTCCAGAGAGGACGCTCCATAGGGGACGTTCCAGAGAGGACGCTCCAGAGAGGACGCTCCATAGGAGACGCTCCAGAGAGAACGCTCCAGACAGGACGCTCTAGAGGGGATGCACCAGAGGGGACGCTCCAGAGAGAACGCTCCATAGGAGACGCTCCAGAGAGAATGCTCCAGAGGGGACGCTCCAGAGAGAATGCTCCATAGGAGACGCTCCAGAGAGAATGCTCCAGAGGGGACGCTCCAGAGAGAATGCTCCAGAGGGGAAGCTCCAGAGAGAATGCTCCAGAGGGGACGCTCCAGAGAGAATGCTCC
>JABFDZ020000138.1:18218989-18240243 GCA_019775955.2 Pollimyrus isidori | reverse complement strand
CCCCCCCGCCCCCCCCCCGCCCCCCCCCCCCCCCCCCCCCCCCCCCCCCCCCCCCCCCCCCCCCCCCCCCCCCCCCCTCCACGCATCTAATAGTGGCAACCGTAGAATAAAGAATGATATACTCCTAAAAGATGAATGGTGCAGACTTACAAACATTTCAATTCCAGGAGGTTAAATCTGTACAGAAAGTCATCTCAATTTATTTTTCATTGCATTTTTTATCCTTAAACAACTGGATGGGATAAATGCTATTCAGCTTCCACATCGACTTCCCGTAACAAAATTTACATGACATTCTTAATTATAGTATTTAACTTCATGAATATGAATTTTTCTACAGACTCTGCTGTGCATGTATTCTGTATGAAAACTTGCTCTTCAAACGTAAAGGAACTGCATTATTTAGATCCGGTGTGACATTAAGCAGAACAGCACACTTGTCAATGCATAAAAATATTTCAAAGTGATTGCAAAATATTTATATTTAACCTGGTGATTAAGCAGTGAGGACAAAACTGTATAGCGATGCCTAGGGAGGTACGTATGTAATCTCCAGGCCTGTTACGTATTTGACTGAGAACCTAGGAATGCACAAGTAATACCCATGAAAAAACTATCACTTTAAAACTGGTTTCAGCTTGCCATCAAAACCCTCCTGATCATTTTTGGGTTTGTTTGTTCCCCCTCTATTCGGAATCATAACAGGACCGAGAGCGAATCTGCTCACAGCTGCACATTAAAAGAGAGACAGGCCTCCTATTTACTGGCGACAGTCAAATAAACACATTCGCTGGGAGTTAAAGAGGTATTTACACGACTCCTACTGTACGTCAGCTATAATTTCACTGTCCGCCGAGGTGTTGACTCTGCGCGTGGTGAAAGGGAGCCGCCGGTCTCACTTTGGCTTATCGGGCCGCGCTCTTTAATTGGGAACAAAGGCGGGGGCTTTTCAAAGTGGCGACATAGAGCTTCCCTTCATTCTGGGAGTCTGCGGAATCGCAAATTCCATCGGGGCTCACGTCAGACCCCAGAGCAGAGCCGTCACCCCTGGATAAATTAATGTAAACTTTCAGCAGCGTTCTCATCTTCCTAACGGGATAATTAAATATTCCAACGATCAGTGTCAGCCAAATAGCTAGGTCTGTAATTTGTACGCTCTTATCATTAAGGGAAGAGCTTGGGATGAAGGTTTCCGCTTAATGAGTATATACGGTGGCATATTATGGGGTGTGCGTGTTTGTATGTCTGCAGAAAACTTTCACAAAAGGGGGGGGGGGGGGGCGTGGAGAGAAATGGTGGCTTCTCAGTTGTACCTCAAAGATCAGGTGGAAAAAATCTGGATTTTCTGGTCACACACTGGTAGCGGTAAACTACGTGACGTCGGATATACTTTTTCAAAAGCCAGCAGTGGAGCCAACAAGTATGAATCTATCCCTTATGCAGCAGTCATTTGACTTTGGTAAGATGCTTCTACTCCTGTGCCAGAAATCATTGGTCTTCTGTACCGTCTAATTGGTCTCAGAGGGTCAGGACGTGTGAATGTTGTTCTCCTTTCTCCTCCATGCCAAACGCATTTTCACATGCATTTCTCAGGCTTTAGCTATCCGTCCTTTCTCTCTCCGCCCCTGTCGGCTTATAAGCACATATGAAGGTATAGCCCTCAAAGCAGTAAAACCTCTGTATGTTTTCATACAGAACCTAGCAGCATCAGAGCCACCGCAGCAGTCCTGCCGTACCACTGCCTTCACCTCCCGCGAGACCCATCTGACGAATTAAGTGCCAATTAAGCATGAATGTGATGCAAAAGCACGAGCAGGAAGAATGAGGCAAAGATCACCTGGGTGTTTCTGTCAGTCCTGGGAAGCTGTCTGTTCCCCTGCAATTACTGACAATAACTAGAAGGGTAGGGCTTTCAGTCCCGCACCCCAAAAAGACCAACCTGAACTCAATTGTACCTAATTAGGGGCCGCAAGTGAAGAAGAAATGTCCTGTATTCCAACTGCTCCTCACACCAGACGTAACGTGGGATTGTGTCCTGAAGCCAATTATTAAACGCTTTATATGAAAAGTCATGTAGTTACCACACTAAAATTTACATTATCATCTAGAACAGCTTTTTTTTACAAACTAAATTCCTTTCCCGTATGTCCACAGATTATTCATTTTCCACTTATTTTTGCACAATAAAATAACCTCGCATGTCCTTGGCATAGATTTACCTGCTTACAACCCAAGCATTCCGTATTACACCTGTAGCTTATGTCGCGCCATTAATATTTATTGTCATACCTCATTGTTTTTTTTTTTTTGCAAGGAACTTTGGAAATAATGTGGTGTGACATCATAAAATGTGTAACACTAATACTGAAAAGGTAATGACAATGTTCACACTGTCTTTGATCTTCAACAGCAATTACAAGAAGCGACATGGTTTCCTAATGAGAAAGGGAGTGTTTATTTCTGTGTAGCATCATACTCACCAAATTAATTGTGTTTGTATTTTCCCAAATTCTGCTCTGTTCATTTAAACTACCAAATTAGAACATGCATACAAACCACCTGTAAACTCTTGCTACATTCAAAAAAGCTTTAGTGCAATTTTTGTGGATGTTAACTCATTTGCATGAAAAACATGAGACAGGA
This sequence comes from Pollimyrus isidori, assembly GCA_019775955.2. Taxonomy (NCBI): domain Eukaryota; kingdom Metazoa; phylum Chordata; class Actinopteri; order Osteoglossiformes; family Mormyridae; genus Pollimyrus; species Pollimyrus isidori. The sequence goes on along the minus strand of JABFDZ020000138.1, from coordinate 18,237,600 downwards.
CATCAAGTGTGTTTTTATAAGAAAGAGAGATATTCTTATACATTCTTATTAAGAGAAATATATCTGCATACATGTACAGCTGTGTTGAAAACTGCATTGCATATCAGTACTATAGTTATTTTATTTTTTCATGAGTCCTACATAAAAGGAAATTTAGACTCTCTTCAATGAACAACCATATATCCATCTTACATAATATTTCACTTCAAAATGCTGTTTCGTAAGAATATTGAAGCAAAAATGCAACAATTTTATGGTCGATTTCCTTAAATTGAAAATTAAATGTAATAAGTGAATGTACACTTTTTGCAAAGTAACCTTCTGCATTTTGTCAGTCATTTTCACTGGTTGATTATTTACTTTACAGATAATGCTATTTGACTGGTCATATAATACATTTTTCAAAATTAAAAAAAAATGATTGGGTGCCATGAAAACATTAAAATAACCCACTAATTCAAGCAGTGGTTGATGAAACAACAGATAGTGAATCTGGAAACCACAGATGACTTAACACCCTCGTAATCCCAGAACAGTATACTGCAACTTCCCAACAATGACTTAAGCACTATTACAATTCTTACTCAAGAGAAGACCTTTTACATTTAAGAAGCTTCTGCTAGTGGAAAATAATAGAGCAAAGCGTTAATTTCACTACATAATCAACTCCTCAAACCGCACGCAGCCCCTTTTCGCCCTTCTGTCAAACAGCACAGGAACAGCAGACACTGTCACAAGGTTTAGAAACAGTTTTACCCATAAATCATTGCTCTTTATTTTTGTTATATAAGTTCTGCGTTTTTTATGGTTCACTGATATGTATTGTTGTATTCATTATCGTCCGTGTTGCTGTTCTTGTTGTCGTTACTGTCTGATGTTTATTGTTATTCTTAGTTAACTCACTGAAATGAACATATAAGACAAAAATAAACGAATTTTTGGAGACAGACTACCTGTGTGCCTTCGAACTGTGGAACTACCCAGCACGTGATCGTGTGTTTTTATCAGCCTGTCTCAAGCGGTTGATTTATAAATGTTTTTCACAATGCAGCAATGACCCTGATTAAAATTAAATCACGCTGACCACGCCGGGAATCTATAAACATGTGGGTGTAGTTCAATTACAACAGATATTCCATTTAAAAAGCTTTCAGAGGTTTAAATTAAGGTTAATGCAACCTCCAAGAGTTTTGCAGAGAATAAGGAGCAATAGTTTCTTGTCTATAACATTATAGACTGATCACCCCCATATTTTACTGTCAAAATGAACGTTTCTGAGCGCTTTGGCAACGCGCGTGAAGTTAACGCTGCACCGAGCCCCGCATATTTCCGCTGTTCACCTTTCAGTCTGTGTTCACCGCATCTGCACAGAGACGGAGCCCTGCAGCCTCGCTTCTTAGTTAACTTTGTTAGTCTATATCCAGACCAAGTACAATGATGCATATAACTATAGGTTTGTAGCAATGTGCAGCCTGCCATATACGATCACTTGCTACATTATGTAACTTTAGAATATTTGAGTCATTTTGTATTTACATTAAAGCAAATGTTAATTTTGGTCAACTGCAAACAACCTGCAAACTGCCTGAAAAAGCCGTCACCTGGTTCTTCTTCTTCTTAATAATAATAATAATAATAATAATAATAATAGTCGTAGTAGTAGTAGTAGTAGTAGTACGACAAGTTAAGCATGACTCGGGAATCCCAGTATGATAAAACAAAACTTGAGAAAGTATAATATTACAAAGTATAACGTACGAGAAACACGCATTGCAGCTGTGTAAGCTTTTAAAGTTTGACGTTTCCGGCGGTAAATAGGAAACGTTTTTGTCTTGATACATCTTTCTATTAGCAATCAGCCCATTAAAACAGAGCATTTTGTTTACCAGGCATCTGACCATTAGAATATATGCATAAAATTGCAGCATTTTAAGCGTAAAGGCGGATACGTTAAATAGGCGCCGCTGCGTATAAGGACTGACCGCGGTTGTCAAACGTGACGCGTCGAGAAACCAAAAAAAAACGAGCGTTAAAATCTTACAATACCTTCAAAGTTAGAAGTCACCGTGAGACCTCCTGTTTTCCATTAAAATGTAAGAAATGGTGCTGGATGTGTCCCACCTTCAGAGATCCAATACAGAAGGAGTCCTCGCAGGCAGGCGGGCGGGCGGTGTGGGCGCCGCAGCTGTGCACTGTGCCGCACTTCAGAATGACTAGATTGAGCGAAAGTGTGCCGAGCTCGGATTGGGAAACGGGGTAGAGGCACAGGAGGAGGGCCCTTCGCAAGGGTGTCAGGTAAGCGAGCCGCCCCTCCCCGTTTCTGATGTTCAGATCGATGATTTGTCAGCCCCATCTCCAGACCCACTTGGGGCGTCTTACGGCGCCCCGCTTCCCTCTCGGTCCCCGGGGAGTCTAGCAGCGAGTGGGGAAGCGAGCTGCCAGGAGAGAGCTCACACTCATCAATTATGATATTTACCCACCACATGTTTATATGCCAAGTAAGGGGGTGGATGGAATAAATCGAGGTTAAGGTCTGCGGTGCGTAGGTTTTTAGGAGAGTTTTTTACCTGCATTGTCTCTTTTAATAGCCTGAATGACGGCCGGAGCCCAGACTGTTTCCGACAAACAAACAAAAAGTAAATATTATTTGCACAGTGTGCCTGTCGAACCGCAATGGTTTGTAAGCACTTGTGATATTATTAAGAGAAAGTTTTTTTCAGCTTCATTTCGGTTGTCTGGTTTTTACCTGTCCCCCGTCATAATGGTTATTCGGGTTCATTAAAGAAGGCTAGTATTATATGAACTGTTAGTATAACGGCGATTAAATCAACTGCTTGCTGGTTTTTTATGCGCAACGACACGTGATAAAGACTACTGGGCAACGTAGGATGTGGGTAATACTGAAATACCTAAAAATTCGGAATTATTCTTAAAAGTTCCTGGGTTATGTGCATTAAAATGACATTTAATGATAAAATAAGATTATTTTTGTGGCTTCTATACACATTATCACTGTTGTTATTATTATTGGTATTATTATAGGCTATTAATGTCCGTCGCAGACTTCCTAATACAACTTTCTATTTGCTAAACATCAGTAAACGGTAGTAAAATTCAAACGATTTTGTATTTATTGAGAATGAAGCTGTAGAAACTTACAATTTTTACAATTGCTGGCGCCATTAACCTGAATATCAGCAGTTCCTACAAATGAGAGAACCGTTGTCCTTTTCGGTTGGTTTTCATTCTTAGCATTTGTCAGAAGTAATATCCAGTAATTATTAAAATAATAATTTCTCAAACATTATTTAAACACTTAATATTCCAAATAGAAATTTAAAATGCTGAATATCCGGCAAGGATTTTTCTGCTTGGCGCACAAAACCAAATGACACTAGTGACTATTTTACTAGGGAAAGGGGCTTTGAAGTATTTTAAATAAAAACAAATCCGTTAAATAAAAACATAATTAGCGCCCGCAAAAAAGTGAGGATATTTTAAATTGCTTACATATGCGCCCCGTTCAGTAAAATGTTATGAAGAGACTGAATAAACTTTCTGTTCTGTTAGTCTACACTTTTATGCAGCGCAATATATTTGAAAACATATCAAATAGGCCTATAATTCGATTTCTTGTGGTTTCAAAGAATTATTATTGACTTATTCACTTAATCGGTTCATGGTGCCATACTGTACAAAACTCTAGTGCACAATGAGCTTAGGGCACCACAGTCCGGAGAGACTGCTTTGCAATTATTTTGCACACAACTCAAGCGCCTATATTTTCTTTGAAAATTCTACAGTTCCCGAATAAACCAGTTCAATGTCACATATCGACTGCTTCGTTGCGTTTTTAACTTTCATTAAGATATAGCCTACCTGTGCTATTTTATAAACATTCAAATGTCTATCTTAATGGAATGAACAATGGCAGCATTTTAGTCCTCTATAAAGAAGAAACGTGCGCGCAGCTTTTAATCAAAAGTTACATTTTAACCTTATTTCGATTTATTGCTTATGACAGCTCCGCTAACGCAGGACTCGGGGAGTTTAGCACGCAGTGTCTTTATTGGGCTATGCATATCATATGGTACTTTTTAAATTAAACGTACTATTTGTTTATGTGAAAATTCAGCTTATATTGGGTTTCCTCATTCAGTCCTAGTGTTATGAAGGATTGCTGTCATTTCTGCCTTCCCCTAAATAGAAAAACTGATGAGTTAAACACTTTGAAAAAGATTCGGTTATTGAAAAGTATCGACAACAACAAAGAAACATAAACTAATGACAGTTTTGCAATCACTTGCCTTCCGGATACGGTGCTGATTAAATATCTATACAATGATTTGCGGTCATGGAAGGCAATGCGTTTTTGTTACCATACGGAAATAAATATTATTGTGTTTATTACTTATTAATAATTAGGCGTTAAGTTTCGTTTCCACTTACTTTCAACAACGACGTTAAAGTTTGGATTCATTTATTTTTACAAATTATGTTGACGTAATAATCAGTTTAATATCTGCGTGCAGATATTTATTTGTGGTCCTGTGGGTGGTCTTCATTTAAAGACAGGTAAATTACTCAGTTTGTGACTGTATGCCAGTGGCCGCACAGTACATAACACTTACGGGGCAGCGGCCAATTACGAGAAAACCGCGGTTAAGTGCAAGAACGGACGTGGCACTAACGCACTCGCTGCCGGCAGACCGAATGCGCGTCTTTCCGCGTCTCTCAGAGTTCTGCTGAAAGTGTGCTAGCAGTATCCAGTGTAGTACAATACGCTGCCTCCGTCTGCGCTGGGAATAGCAGGCATACTGTTGCCTGTATGACTAAAACGTAAAGTTGGGTTAATTGTGTGTCTGCCTGCTATTACTGATAATTGGGTCAGCAAAATAATAACATAAATTACTGCAATTTTAAGCGTATATTTATGTACTGTATCTGAAAAGACTTTCAACCATTGTTACTCATCTGAGAGAAAAAACAAACTGGGTATGGAGGTGGTTAAATTAAGACCCCACAGATGTGTCCATTTTAAAAGGACCAGAGTCTAAATCCTGATGTTCAGAAAACCTGAAAAAGGTCATTAATAGGTTTGGTATTAAGCCTGGACATCAGGGCGGACGAGTGACTGAAGGTATGTAGAATGATGCTGAGATTGCTTAACCTCTGGTGTTTGGAAATGCAAAGAATGCACCTATGCAACAAACATGAAGATGAATGTCAGAATTGCTCCCATTTTTACTTGTTGGCAGATGAAAGAACCTAAATTAACACAAAGAAAACATTAAGTCATTACAGACGGAAACATGCGACGTCTGCGTAAAGTGGCGTGTGCAGGTCCTGACATTTCATCATTTGTCAGCCAAGATCCAGAATTTCATGAATGTTTCATGTTATTAAATGAGACATGTCGGGTTATATGGGTTAGATTAGACATTCCCAATATATATCTTCTGTATGTGCATCCAAAAACTGGCATCATCAAATTGTTGGTTTGAATGCTATACATGCCATTAATAAAAAGCTATATATTTAAAAAAAATATTTTAGGCATATTAATACAACTATGTAGGTATGAACATCTGTAACTTTGAACAGGATAAGTGGATGGATGGATGGATGGATGGACATCTTAGGTAGACATGTATTAACAGAATATAAAATAACTGCTAACTCTTATAATGTCTTCATTAAGTCAGGGAAATGGTACAAAATACAAATACAGTACTGTAGATGTCACTCTGCTGGAAGGAGAATGTTAAGAATGATTACATACGGATGGTGTTTTATCGCAGTCAGTACAGCAACATGCTTTCCAGAATGTGTTTATAGATTGAGGCAGCTGACCCATCTGTCAAAGACCTGTTAGTACATATGACAGATGTTCACCTGTCACGGCAAACTGTCGGCTGCGCATTCTGGTACAATCCATTTGTTTTGCCTTGTTTGAGAAACACGCAGTAAACTGACTGTGAGCAAATGCTCTCCCAGTGAAGGCATCAGCCACCCTCTGACGGCTCCTGGGTTAAGAGCACCCTGGATGATCACATTTGAGCTGCAAAGGGTGCCTGGATTCCCCCCGTACCCTTCCGTCCTGCTTACCTGAATGCAGATCCTCCTGTACTCAGCACAGCGATTTAGCTACACCCAGCACAAGCTGAAGTTGATGCAGGTCTGGATCCAAGCACCTACAGATTCTGCAGCGGTCTTTATGTTGCCATAAAATATCCTTAAAAGTTAAATAATATGGCTAATCCACGGCTAACTGTACTTTATCATCAGAATAATTAATTATTATTATTGTATCATTCTACCCTCTTATCCACTGCAACCATTATGGGGTTCTATTATTATTATCATTATTATTGTTGTTGTTGTTGTTGTTGTTGTTGTTGTTAATCAAATCACTTCTATTGTCATATCACTGGGCATGTACAGTAGGCCTATCATTGTAAGTATACTATAAATGTTACACAGTTTTCGGAATTACTAGCATAGTCGTACAAGTTGTTCATATTTAAAATTCAAAAATGAATACAGTGGACGACGTCTATTAATATTTCCTTGATTTGCTTTCTCTTCAGGAAATGATTCTGTAGCAAACAGTAATGTTAAGAAATTTAACGTGGTATACCTGTAAGTCCCTGATATTTTTTTTCTTTTCAACAATTGTTTGTTAATCAATGTTTCCCAGAAAAGTACAGATTTATTGTTGTCTGTATGAAGACTTGTTTCGCATTTAGTCAGATTTTGACATCTGCATCAGCTTCTTCTGAAAGGTGTGTTTTCAGTATGATTAACCTCCCTGTTGCAATTTTAGGAGGGAGTGGAGGAGCTGATTGGGCACACTAATGTAAATGTTAAATGAATTTTAATGTGACTTTTTCGTAATGTACCAAAGTTAATCGGACATAAATGAGAATGACCTCCAAATTAATCTTCTCTGTCGGATACATTACATGGCCCCTGCCAGACATTAAAGAGAACGAATTTTCAGGATGATCCATGTGCGTATCTATCACGCTGTCAGAGCAATCTTAGACTCCATATAAAAAGCACTGATTTGACATCATTAAATGGGCGTCTGTATCGACAGACTGAATTTATTTTTGGATGTTATTCATTGAGTCGCCACCAGGGGGACATTTGCGGTAAATTCCCTGGGCCTTGGAGCGGAAACAGCCATCAGACAGTTCTTCTGGATGCAGGCTGTGGTTTAAATTTCTGCCTGATAAGGTTACATATTTGAAGTGAAAATGTAGAGTAATTGTACTATAACTAAAAAAGATTAAGATAATATTTATGCTGCTTTATGCATGATGTCTGTTTAGATTTGGTGACATTTCTACATGACAGCGACATCTGTAAGTTTCCCAAAACATTCTGAAAATTATGTAAAATCTGCTTTTCACTAAGTGAAGTGAAATTTGCTGACAAGTGCACTTAACTCAATATGCAGATATGTGTAACTTTTTATTAAAAGAAACAAATACAGTACCCTTGTGCATCCAGAATTCACCGCTGGTATGCAGAATATATAGACTGATCTTGTCTTGATAATATAAACCTTATAAAACATGAAATAGTGCTGAATACGTAGAGGATTCTTTGTCCTTTAATAATTCTAATATTTACATGTACAAATAAAAGGTCTTATTAAAGATTCTAAGGCACGTTCAACCTTTAATTCATGGGTTAACATTTTACATTCCAACTTTCTTCTGTGGGGGGTGGGGGGGGAGGTTGTGTCTGACCCAGTAATAGTCCTAATTTGAAATAGCAGAAGCTTTAAAAACCTTTTTTTTTTATTTGTTCTTTGAGGTTATGCAGTTGGCCCAGAAAAATCAGCAAGGTTGCTTTTTGACAGTTATTACACTACAGCTTAGGGGAGAAATGGATTGCTGAGGTGAGACACCCTGGAATTAGTGTAGGAAATTATAAGTATACTGTAGCCATCTCATCGCCTCATCATAACCGGGGACAATTTAATTATAGATGATTTCATTTGATCGCTAATTTGTCTGAAAATATGACTAAAGGAAATTCAGGCATGAAACTGAGTGTGATATGGAATTTGTTTTATAGTTTTGTTTTGTACATGTACATAGTAAAGAGAGGGCTCAATCTCTCTATTATAATTAATACAGCACGTTCAGTGTAATCCTGAGAGGCACTGTTTAATCCTGTGTGACGCTAAAATTAGAAACAATGAGTAGAAGCTCTGCACTTACACCATGTTTGCTAAGACCTGGTCAATGTAAACATAGCCTGGGTTTCTAACAGGATGACTTATGGTGTATTATGACTTATAAGGCACGTGAAGCCTTTGTTATTAAAACTACATTGTCTGATTAAACACTGGCTGGAATCAAAGAGAATACAGAAAAGCTTAAACAATTTTGAGTATGATAATAAACTTCCCCTTAAAGGCTTATTAGTGGAAAAAAATGCCAGAAGTAAAAAAACTAGAAAGAAATACAAATAGTGAGGAGAATTCAATTTCAACAAATGTTTATTTGTTTTTTAAATTCAAATCCATTTACATGTTTAATGATCAGATGAATAAGGCATTTACAAAACATCAACATTTGAAGACAGAGTGACCTATCTTATAAATAAATTCAGTTACTAACTAAATTATCTATTGGGCCCACAAATCATTTGTTTAATTGTAAGGCTCCTACACAGACTTTCAGGGAGAACCTGTCAAGCTGATGTAGTTACAGATGCGCTGCTACAAATGTTGGGCCCCATGAAAGCAGATTGTATTCAGCCCCCAACCCAGAGCAATTCAGTTACATTCCAAATATTTTATGTCACCCCTGTCACTCAGGAACCTTTGGAATTGTCCTATGTTACCCTTCCAAACTTTTCCCTGTCCCCTTTACGACCCCCCAATGTAGGCAGAAAAAATCCATTATTTCAGTGATCTTTTCTTATGCTAATATATCCTCTTTATGTGTATTATTATACCTTATGGATTACACAATGCGACGATTACATAACCACTAACTGTCATGCCTCTCACCCTCTATTCTGTGCTCTGCTAACCTATTGGCTGTCATTGCAGTATGTGCTTTGGAGAAGCTGATTTAGCCTATAGCTAGATCAGGCAGAGAGAAATAGCAGTCTATTCATTGTCACTGGCAAATAAATGCATGTACGAGTTACCATTTCAGGATTGATTTATAATGATACTCAGCCTTGCTTGTAATGGTAAGCTGAGCCTGCTTCCTTCTTTGCCATGTTCTCATTATAAATACTGACAGTTTATTTACCAGGTAACATGGCTAATAAAAAGAGCATAGTGCAACTTTAAGCTGCTTTAAGTTCAATTTTTTCCAGTAACGCAAGTACTATGTTGTTGTAGAACAGCTCTGGTTTGTTGAGAACCAGAGGGGAGATGCCTAAAACTGGAATGATGTGCACTTCTCAGATTCTTAGAAACTCACAAATTCAACACACCAAATAAAAACCACACAGAATAAGCTCTCTGAAGCTCTCTGAATTTAGGATACTGTACTGATCAAACGGCATTCTGGAATTAAGCAAATAAAAAAAACCAATCAAATTTTTAAAAATCTGAAAAATATATATACTATTTCAGTTAACTCTTATGTATCTTTGTGAAATATTCTTAAGGTATACAGTATGAAGTTTTATAGCCTCATCATAAAAAAATGGAAAAATAAAAAACTGAACAGTCCACGTGCAACAGCCAGGTAAAGGATACATGTATGGTTTGGTTTCCGGCCTTTCAAAATAACATACTTTGGTAATTCAAACGAATAGATCAGTATTCTCCTGATCCTCCCTGTGAAGGGGCCCGTCAACCCTCCATGCCCCCCCCCAGTGCTGCTGCCCCTCCTGGAGTTTAAGTGTTAGTAGGCAGAATGAAGTACATGAAGTAAGCAGGGTGTCCAAATCTTCAGTACTTGTAAGACAGCAGGTAAGTGGAACAGTATGAAACTCCACTTGCTCAGAAATTTGAGTCATGACAAGGGGGGAAGTGGCAGCTTCTCACAAAATTAAGTAGAAAACAATACCTGGTTACATAAGTTGGCTGTTTTTCGGTTGCTGGTTTTTAACAGTTTTTAATTTTTATGTTGGTTAAGCTACATAAGCAGTAAACATCCGGGTTAGGTAAGATGGCGACCGCAGTATGACAACGTGCACTTGTCCTGTCCTTATGCATACGCACTGTACATACTACATTAACAGCTGTTCTTATGCATACGCACTGTACATACTACATTAACAGCTGAGTAGTTGATTTCTGACAAAATTCAGTACCTACTGTGCAAACAAACAATTTCAGACATACCATATGCCTTATTATTGTGTCTTTTTGAATCTTTCATCATTTAAAAATATGTCTGTATGAAGCTACGACCTGCACCATTATCATTGTATGTTAGTATGCTCACATTCTCTGTGATAGTATTAGCACTGGGCTGACAGGGTTTGCTGTGCTAGTGTGTTAGTGGAGTTTATCCTTGGTGAAACTGTTTAGGTTTGCGGGGGGTGGAGGGGGGGGGGGATTGCTGATATAAGGGTAACCGCTTTGTGGTTGTCACTACAGTGGGGATGGTGGAACAGAAAAGTGCTTACTGTTTTCTCCTCAATGGGATGGGTTTCTATTGTCAGAGTAAATAAGAAGCCATGGACCACATTTTCTGCCATAGCAACATCAGTCCCCACTGTCACATGTTACTCAAAATAAGTAATCATAACATATCATACTGTGTAGAACATCTTTCTAACAATATGAGATGCAGCCTAAGTTTTTTAGCACACATTTATGGATGATTCTCTCAGTGGGTCCTTTATTGGTTTCTTGCAAAATGCATATGAGGTTCCATTAGTCTTACGAGTGATCAATTGTGAGATCATTGTAACCTCTCAGATTCAATTGATGTTGGGAACTGAACCTTTGTGACACATCACGTAACCATGGCGATGTCTCGTGTGCCAGGAAACACCTGTGCTGGGGCCAATCACTGTGGATTTAGCGATGCACCTTCCGAGAGTCAGCTTCATTAGGGCATTCAAAACACTTCAGTGCAGCATTTACAAATGATTCAATTAACATTTCTCTAAGAAAAGGAAGATCTGAGAAAGATTGAATCAATGTTGAATCATTATTTAAACCATTATTCACATCAGTTAACACCACTATATGTTATTCAGGCAAGAGAAAGGGAAGACTTTTCTCTTTAAAACCTGGTCTTTGCTTCTCGGTGCTGGGCATCACAATCTGATTTTGATTTAAATGCGGGTTTTTTTTTAATTCTTCATCTTCTTCTTCACGTTTATTTTCCTGGTGAGGGTTGCCGTGGCAGCAGACCATCTCCATGCTGACAGAGCACATGTAGACTGTGTTGGCATATCCCCATAACCTGTGCAAGAAAGAAGAGTTAGTCTGTCTGACAGCCACCCCAGATTCTGTGTTGTTCCTTCTTAGAGGTTAAACCACGGGGCAGAGCGGCCTTTGCCCCACCCTGGCACCGGCTTTCCAAGTTGAGTTGAGAGCTACATTCTCCCTACGGTAGAAACACACTGGTTCTGATTCCCATCATCCCTGTTTGCCTGACCAGAGGTTCTTTGCCCACCTTCAGTGCGATATTGAACTGGCTCATCAGCCATGTAACCCCAACAACATCCAGTGCGTTCAACATCTCAGGTTTCACCTACCCTTTCAAGCTTTCCACCCTGAAGGCCTCTAAGCATCACAGCACCTTCAGCTGCAGTGAACCATCAGAATTTTTCAGCATTGCCTCCTGATGTGAAGGCAAACCCATTGTATAGAGGAATTCCTCAAAGTGAACTATTCGATCATATTCAGCAGTGTTTCCAAAGGTTTTCAGCACAACCACTTGCTGGCCAGACACAGTCATGCTTAGTCCTTAGTCATGACACAGTTTGATCAAACATCTTTGGGGCTACCCATTAATGTGTGTGCATGGTCTCTCAGTATCCATAAGGAGCATAAGTAGCCATACTACCTGCAGTTCGGATTAGGTAATCTTAATCTAAAAATAAGACTGATTGGACCTGGCCTATCATTCGATTGGAGGCCACGTAGGGAAGCTGTGTTTCTGCTGGAAGAGGGGTTGGCCTGCAATACAGAGGAGCCCATCCTGTGGTCTGTGTGGCTCCCAGTGCAGTGATGAGGACACTGTGCTGTAAAAATGGTACTGTCCTTCATGTGTAATTTAAAACCGAGGTCATAAAAGATCCTTGGATGTCTTTTGAAAGGGAAGGGTTAGTGTCTAAATTGCTGTTCAGTACAGAGAACAGTTTAGGTTTTCCTTGCTGCAACTTTTTGTAACATATAGTAACCTCTTTTATTCACTTGGAAAAAACTCCAGCTAGTTATACCTGAGGCACGTGAATATCCTCACACCCACCTGAGGTCTTCCACCGGGGAACTCCACCCCCAATGAAATGGTCCATCCAGAGCCTACACTGCACTTGGACGTAAAGCTAACTAAAACTGGCCAGTTCCACCTCCTGCACCAGATCAGGCACTTTTCCCACTAAAGAGGCAGCATTCCATGTACCCAAAGCCAACATGCATTAGCAAGGCCTGATCCATGAAATACCACTGCACCCGACGCCTGCTGACCTTGCAGTTGGTGATCCCACAAAATGGGATCATTTTGGGTCGAGCCAGATTGGGTTATGAGGGTGGCCCAGACACCAGAGCCTGGCCTGTGGTCACTACCCCCAGGCCTAGAGCCAGAGCTGCTCTCTATTTAAGACAGGTTCCTTTCATGGACGTCTTTGTTGAGCACACATAATGCCTACACGATGCCGATCCTCTCTGTGGTCCAGAAAACATGTGCTGCTTATTTTAGAATAAAGAAATTTATTCCTGCTTATCTGTTCCATGTTAGCTTTTTGAACTTTAGATCCAGCATTTACAGTATTTTATATATTTTGGTTCACACATGTAGCACTTAGCATGTAGCACTTGATGCAAAGTCGATTGACTTGAAGGGGTGAGTATTTAGGGCAGAGTAACTCAGAGTAACACAAACATGTGATTTTATGAGAATAGCATGATTTGTTTTGCTGTCTTTCATGTTGATGCTTCTGCTATATGCTATACTTAGTCTCTTACCTGTCATCACAATTAAATACATGTTAGTGAGGATATCTGTCCTTATTTCACACATGGTTACCGTTACAATTTATAGCTGACTGCTTTGGTAATTTAACAGTCAGTACAGCTAAAGAGCATTATTTGAGATCTTGTTTTGTTACTGAGCCCAGTTTTAGTTCAGCTGTGTAGGTGGACTACATGTACACATTACAGCTTTGGCACATTTGTCACACTGACATTAGGTCAACCTGTGTGAAGCCTGCTAGAATGGGCACCTGTTAATAAGATGACTCTATGTGGTTTCTCTGCCCATCAACATGCTACACCAACAACTGGTCCACACGGTACCTCAAACTTGGACTATCTCCAGATTCCCCTCCCCAGTTGTGCTTTTCCTTCCGAGTTGCCCTTTGGACCCGCCTGCGGCAGTTCCGCTCCCCTTTCTGTTTCTGATCCTTGCAGAAACATGGATTTCTACACATCCCTCCCCATCCGTCATCTTTCCTGCACCCCTGCCAAGATTGAAAAAGGTCTACTGATCTCCAGTTGCAGACCGTCTTTCCCTTCGCTCTTCCATCTGTCACATCCTTTGAGTATCATGCAGTAGCTTATGGAACCTGCTAAGCTCTGTAGACTACAAGATCCCATAGGTGAGTCTTTGAAGTTCTCTGCTCATCCTTTTTGGAGAAATAACACGAAATCCAAGTGCCTGACTCACTCATAAATGTTCAAGGACATCCTTAGCGCTGTGATTCTGTTTATGGTTATTTAATTAGGTGACCAGGCAGGCAACTTGCATTGCACATTCACTTCAGAAGTAACAGACTCCCACAAGGATCAGCACTGAGTATTCCTCACCAGTACTGAGTATTCCTCTGTGCCCCCTGTGCAAAACATTTTGGGTTTATGATCTTCCCAACAGCTTAAGTCACCATTACTGTATTGAGTGACCTCACCTGCCATTTGTGTTTACACATGTTTCCGTATATGTTGAGTCATACATTGTATATGCTGTCTTGATGACTATCCAAAGATGAATGATCACAGTGTTTCACATCTATGTACTTCACTCTCCTAGGCATTCCCTCTGTTTATGCTCTTTTCAACTCTCTCGTGTTTCTCTGCAGGCTTCTTAACAACATCAAAAAAAATTGCCCACATCTCAGACATAAGACTTGCATCTAGTGACTGGAGTTTTTCCAGATAGAATTGTGTCCTCCAGCTGGGCTCCACCCTCACATCCTGCCTGTGCATGTACAAGTCCGTGACATATTACCATAGTATTTATTTAAAAAAAAAAAAAAAAAAACACCACTGTAAACAAAAAAATCTGTTAATGTCTTGCTACAGGTGCTAATATTGTGGATTTTTTAAATTATATTTAGATAAAGATGTAAACATGGTCAACACTGTGTTGTTTCCTGAAGTTTGTTGTCTCCACATTGCTAACATACAGGACAGCTGTCATCCCCAGAAGTATGTACATTTTTTAATAGCATATATTATCTTTCGATTCTAATGGCAATATTCCCAGAAATCATATTATCTTTCAATACTAATGACAGAATTCTCAGAAATCATCACTGACCCAATTTTAGAGGTTTGTTTTTTATGAATGCATTTCCTTTCACACTTTTATTAAGATCTCAGCTATCTCTGCGGTAAGGTTATAAAGAAAAACTGAAATCTAATGAGCAGTGGGGGGAACAACAGGTCGGGTCAAGACTGGCATGGCGAGCAACTTGGTTGTTTCTTAGAAAACCAAAGGATTCACATAATTTTTCATGCTTGCCATTAGTTGCTAATGATTTGGATTTTTTAGATGAATTGTTGTATCCATCTCTTTCACTGGCAGAAAAATCCATTATTAATCAAAATCATTAAGGCACAACAAACAAATTAAATTACAAAGCAGTGCATGTCTAAATTAAATAATTACTGCAATATATCATGACAGTACAGTTTTGATGTGTTAAATGTAAACATGCAGCACTCAAGACTATGACAACATTGTTTTATAAACGTTTAATGACTGATATAAGATCATAAATGTTTATTACACTTTTGGGTTGCTGTAGCATATAATAGCTTTACCCTGGGATTTATTGCAGTAAGGTAAAGGTGAAAACGTGCACAGTGTGGGTAGTGATGTTTCTGCTTGATACTGTATCGTACACTCCATTAGTACATTTAGATGTTTCAAATAGCAGAAGCTGTACTATCGAAACTTGAGATTGTATTTAATCTGTTTTGTGTGACGCTGATCTTACTTTCTAATACATTTGCAGCTCATTAATTCTTCCATTAAAATTAATGACTAACATTCTAGCTGATGTTCCCTGCTGACGTTTTCCTCCCCAACACAATTTTTTACTGTCACTTAATTTTGTGTTTTATGTCACACTTCTTTCACGGACTGTTTATATTACAATGAAACTTCCATTGACTTTGTTGTCAATGCTGCACTTGTGTTCTAAATCAATGTCATTCATGGAATGTGAAAGGTTAAACGTGGGCAACACTTTCCGATTTTAGCTCATTAGCCGAAAGGCAGAGCTTTATTGAGGTGAGAGGGTTGGTGGAGCCCAGAGGTCTTCAACTCCGGTCTTAGAGAGTTACTATCTAGGCTCATATGAAAAGAGGTAGGATAGGAAACCTACTGGAAAGTTACTCCACAGGAATGGAGATGGAGACTCCTGGTGTAGCCAGAAGACAGGAACCAGGACCCAGAAAGCAGGAGATGGGAGGTAGGAAACAAAAATAGAGCTATACACAAGTAATGTGGTTCCATCCAGTCGATACTATGTTCATGGGACAGAGTCGGGCAGAAGCACCAAATTTTGTGGTGAAGGAATGCCCAAGCACTCCTGTTTGCTCACATGACAGTGAGGACGGCTGTTACTGTGAATCCCCAATCTGACGGTTGAAAATTGCACAAGGCTGCTAACTGGAACACCAGTGGTGTCGATTACATGTGTGGTAAAATACAGCAGAGATTCTGATCAGTGTGCAGTACTGCAGCTGTCCAGCTGTCATGTCATGGGAAGGTTGAAGTCATGGGAAAATATAAAGGCAAAGAATCCCTTTGGTCAGTATCACAATCGTATAGCCTCCTTTAGGTAATCGTTTAAGAATGAGCCACTGTATTGTATGATCTCCCTGAGGTAGGAAATATGAGGGCGGCTTGCAGACTGAAGCATTAGCCTGTCTTTACACTGAAACAAGCAAACACAATTTTTCCCTTGCAAATTCTGCATGACAGAAATAGCCCATGGTGAAAACATATCCTTTCCATTCACCGCTCTGTGATCCATCATAAACAGTCGGTGCCAAACGTTCCCGTTGGCCGAGATTCCCGAGGGGGGGCGGGGCTTAAGCCTCTATAGGCCAGTAAGCCCCCAGGGCCCCTGGCCTTGGGAAATGTGGCTAATTTTGAGTGCCTTGGCAGCAGCGTTTCGCCGCGCCTTTGGGTCTGTCACAGTTAAAGGCTCCAGATATGGAGCAACAAGACCTGAAATGTTGGGCGCGCGTGTCTTTCCCTTCATCTGGATTGGCGTTGATAAGAACCACTGTCCATTTCTCTCCTGGTATCAGCCCCTTGCATTATATCATGGGAGGTGGCGCTGCGGTGTGTGCGCTTGTGAGCATGCGGGGGGAGTCTTGCGTGCCCCCCAGCCCCCCACCACCGATGCCAGTGCTGAAATGCCTGCAGAACACATTCCTATAAAGCAATGTTCTGCCACTGAGGGCTCCACATTAGAGTCCCTGGAAGGCATCAGTAGGCCGCCTCTCTATAACCGGATCAGCGCTTTACAGGAAAGAGCAGAGTCACAAAATGTGCACAAAGTGGAACGAAGATGGGATTCCGTGGACCTGCTTCTCTCAGGTGCCGTTTGATGTAAAACTCAGTCAATCACTTCAAATAAGAAAATATCCATTTAAACGCATAAAATGATTTAAAAGCCGAGTCACAGGTCAGGACGAGTTCACACAACTGGAAACAGCGTGTGACATCTGCGTGAGCACTACGTATCGGAGAGAGCACTTTGCCTGGAACGCCTAGCCTCGTCACATTTTAAGAAATGGTTTCATTGAAAAAAAAGCAGTTTCCTCTAACCACATTGACTTTCAAAGGCAACATTTGTCCACATATACTTACTTTCAGGGGGAAAATGCTGAACTGTTAACATTTTTTTTTTTCTTTAGAAAGGGATGATGGTCAAGGAGGCAGAAAAACCCCGAAGTTAAAAAATACAATTTATACCCTTGACGATGCTAGTCTGTATGATTCTCTCAGATGAAAGGTTTATTAGAAAAAAAAGTTATGTATTCCTGAGCTATGGGAAGAAAAAACATAATTTATTGCATTCCTTATACTGCTGTCATCGGGACGTTCAGACTGATTCTGTGTGATTTTTACAAATTGTGGAAGCGCTCTAATGCACAGGTTAAGAACAAATCAAAATGAATTGATTAACTGGAAATAACAGCACGGTGACCTAAAATCTGCATCAATAAAAGATTAGCAGTGTGAAAAAAAAACGTCCATTTTCACTCTCTCAGGTGATGACACAAAATTACTACACTACAGTCAAACAAAGCAGATGTAACGGGGTAATTACCCACTTAGCGCCACTGCCTATCTCAGTGGTATAACAAGTCTCCTTTTGCTGCTATTTAATTAGTCCTGATAACATACTCTAAGCTAATACTGTATGCAAAATAGTTCAACCTCAAAAGAAAGAAAGAAATATTCTTTTGAGCATTTCTGGAGTTTGCCCATTGTTAGGCTCACAG
Source organism: Pollimyrus isidori (assembly GCA_019775955.2). NCBI lineage: Eukaryota > Metazoa > Chordata > Actinopteri > Osteoglossiformes > Mormyridae > Pollimyrus > Pollimyrus isidori. The sequence goes on along the minus strand of JABFDZ020000138.1, from coordinate 18,219,689 downwards.
TCAATCTGTGTTTATTAATAAAACAAATAATGGAGACAGATCATGTCAAGCATGGATAGTATAAATGTGCATGTCTGTTTGTAACAAGAAAAGCCTTCCAAAAGACAGATCGGTGGCAAGCGGTGACTAACTTCAGGTAAGCCGTAGGAGTTCAGAGAAAGAAGGAAACATGATTGTGCCACAACAGAAGAAGCCTGAAGCCGGGTATTAGTAATGAAAAGCGCGTCAACTCATCTCATCAGTGAGAACAGTATTGTTTTGATGTTCTCACTGAGTGTGACGTGAAGAATATTAATATAATTACCACACATTAATCTCTGTACTTGACATATATAAGAGGAGCTCTCTTAATGCTTTCTGGCCATTGATTTTGGCTACGCTTTACACGCAGGCCGTGCTAATCTTTCAATTAGCATATGCAGGCATGTTAAATAGCCTGAGACGGCGGTTCGTCTTGGTGTAGTGAAGGTGTGAACTCTCGGGCCTTTATCATTGCCAGGTGGAACTTCTCACGATACAAAAAAAAAGCAGTTGGACTTCTGTCACTTTGACATGGAAAATGAACACGTGCCGGGCAGCCCGGAAGGGGGGTATGTCCCCATACTGCAGGTTATGGGGGGGGGGGGGGCAGCATCCCCCAAAGACGTATAAGACCAAAGGTGATTGTGGGGGGGGGCCCCCCCCCCCCCACCACAACAGC
>JABFDZ020000138.1:18175475-18192456 GCA_019775955.2 Pollimyrus isidori | reverse complement strand
TGTGTATATAGTGTGTGTGTGTATACTTCTGCAATACATTTCATTTCATTCTTCATTGAGTGAGGTTGAAATCCAGTAATTTGAAGGGAGTCAGGAATAAAAACTTACCAAATTTATCAGAAGATGACAGAATTCCAAATGTGTGATTTTCTGGAACAATCAGTGTTTCTGCAATGCTATAACAAACACAATATATTAAAATGAGTGACAGATAACAATACTGAAGTCATGAATTGAACGCTATGCTTCTTACATTCATATTCCTGCCTGGCAGGGACTTACGGGTCATGCACCTTCCCGGTCTGTGGCTGAGTCCTCTTCCTGAAGTCATCATATCGCATTGAAATTAACTTCCCCTCATAGTGCCTGTGGGGGCACTTGTAACAGTGTATAAAGTGGATTTTGTCTATTTGCAGTCATTGCTGTTAATGTTCATTTGATCAAAGAGTTTAACAAAAGCAAGGAGATTTAACAAAGTGGAATTCATGCTGGTATTATATAAATCCTAAAACTTACAAATCAGGAATAATTATGGCCATATGACCATAACTTCGGAAGACACAATAAGCCTCTTTGATACATCTGAAATGTAATTTAACTTTGCCTGTTTCCCTTAACTCCTTCCATATTACAGATCTTAATCAAAGCAAAAATGAACTCTTACAGCCATTGGAGACTCTTGGCGACTCTCCGTCCATCATTGTAGTGGGGGGTGGAGAGTCCAAAGCGGCAATCCCTAACATGGCTCCAGTTATAATTCCTGCTGATACGTTCACCTGGCCATGGCAGATCTTATTGAAACTAGAAACTCAGCTGGTTAATGGGCCAGAAATTATTAATGATCGGCAGAGGTGGAGATTTCAGGTCCAGAGAGTACAGATCCAGACCAAGATTTTGTTTCAACCAACCAGTTGAGTATGAAGAGTCACAGTCACAGGGTACTCAACTGATTGGTTGAAACAAAATCTTGATCTGGATTTGTACTCTCTGGACCTGACAGGTATACTAAGTAAAGAACAAGGTCTTTACGCTCATGTTACTTACCCACACTGTATGAATGATGAGATCTGACGTACAACTGATGACCTTCCTCACTCTCTTTTTTTACCTGCTCTGGAGTCTTCAAGGGGTTAATAATGACCCCAGATTTAGCAGCTACACATATGAAGAACACTGATCGTCAATCGTCAATGTATGCAACAGTTGGTCTGAACAAGTCTTCGAGGCAGAATTCTAGGTATTCAACCAAATATGAAAACAAAATGATCACAAAATAAAAGAATTTGAACTGATTTGTAAATATGTGTATTTAAAATTCACTTGCATATGGCTTAAGATACCTTCTGAGGGACAGAGATAAGTATAATAAGTAACAAGTATTTTTAAGTTAGTGATACCTTCATGTAAAGAAACAAAGAATATTTCACACGGTAACAAACAGCTATGTATGTTAAATGTCAGATGAAAACATCCATGCAGTATCAAAGATTTTTTTACTTACACTGAGTGGACTTCACACCAAATGCAGTTGTACTCAGGTCCAGTCCCTTTGGAAGTGTAGACCACTGATCATATGACCGCCCAAGGGGGGCACTGCTGTTGCTGAAATAGCTAGCTTCCTGTAGCTGTTGGAGTCTGTGCTGATAGACGGTTTTGGGTTTCGGGTTAATTACTAACCCTGCCTGTAGGAACCAAAACAAAGCTGCCATTGAACTTGATCGATATCAAAAGTGCTTTTTTATGTACCTTTCAAGAACATAATGTTAATTAATATTTCAACTCCTTGGTGAGATTATTATCGAAGTGTAGACTTAAAACACCTAAGCTAAATACAATCAACATTTTTCTTATCACATGTGTATATCCCGACTGTCTTCTGGAAATTAATATGTCTTTAAAACGTAACACCAGGGGGCAGCGTGTGGCTCTGTGGGCTCAGCTTCTGTGCCTGTGATCAGAAGGTTGCTGGTTTGAGTCCGGCCTGGGTACGTCTGTGGGTGCTTGTACGAGTCCCTTAACCCCCAAGCACCCCAGCTGTTGCTATGGCTAGCTGCCCTTCACAGACAGCCTGCTCTCACCCACAGAAAGCAAGTTGGGGGAGGCGTAAAGAGAATTAGTATCAATCAACAAAACAAATTTTATTATATTAATTCTGAAAGTGAAGTACACCTTGTGCTTTATAATTTGTGATCCTCAGGTTATGGGCTTTGTTGCATATGACACAAACCACATATCTGATTTATTTATTACAAATACAAAATAAGACAAAATAACAGATTTCTAATATGTGACATATGACAAGGAACATGTGAAACCATTTTTGTGGAGTTTCTCTTTAAATCAGGTCATGTAATATAGGGCTGTAAACTATAAATTGTCAAAGGATAAGTATCATACAGGGATGACTCATGTTTAAGAAGAGGAATGTGGTCAGCAAAACCAGTAATCTGTGTCGTATTACCATGGTAAACTCTCGAAAGTTTATAAAAGGCGACATATTGATCTTCCCGAAAGCCTGGGTATTTACACTGAATTTGCCCTCATATACTCTAGGCTTTTGAACTGATGTTACGTCTTGTCAATCTTTATTCCCTTTTATGAGAACTCACGTTTACAGAGGCCTTGGTCCTCACACCATGGCGCAGTGCGCTGGCGATGTCAGCGTCACCAGCTTTCCCGTAAAACACTCGGAGTGCCCCAACCTCTGGGCGCGTGGTGTTCAAAAACTTCTTGATCACTGGTGGAGTGGCGGGCTGTAAAATTGTACAGACATCATTGAATAATCTAAAATTCAAAGTTGTAAAAGACGGTTTAGCTGTAAATAAAAACAAATGATACAGATATATTATTAAAATATTTAAGAGCCCCCCGATTAAAGCATCAATAATTGTTTTCATAAATGTAACAAATACGAGTACCCCATAATATATACATAGGTCATAAAAACTTACCCTTGGTGTCATCTGCAAGCAAATTTTTACCTCGTCATCTGTGGGTAGGTGTTTACCAGCCTGCAAGTGTAAGGAAAAAAAAACGATTATTTACGATTAATAAGATAAAAAGTCATGAACGTGAGAACAAAATATTTTATATAGAAATGAGCCATCTAATATTACACCATTTTTTAATTTAATTTATATGATAAATAAAAAAATGCTTCATTAAAATAATTACCGCGTGTATATTTGGAAATCTGTTTTGGCATGAGGAGACATGTGTCGTGTTTTGCTCAGTCTGAGTCATAGTTCTTGGAAGACTTTTTAATCAAAATAAAGCCGGAACGAAAAACTACATTAACTTCCTTCTGCAAAGACATTTGTCGTATCCGCCGTTCAGGTAAGTACCTACAGTACCTCACTGAATGTTTATGACTTGTTACTTAGCAACAGTTACCCCGATGTGGCTTAACCACCGAGTATTACAGCGATGTAATAGCTTGTATAGATGGAAAATAGATCTAAATATTAAGCGCGTGTTTATGAAACTGAAATTGTTAATAGTATGCCGTTTGGTACTAATATCCTCAGCAAAAGATATGAATATGAATATGAGCATAAAGATATGAATACTTGTGCATCTGATATTTAAATCTGCTCAGCACATTGCCAGGCTCGATCAGGAACTAAATTTAAATTTAAGGTGCATTATTTTAGCCTAGCATGCCTTGGTTATATCTAAAGGGTGTCACTGTTCGTTTTACTTTTGCAGTTCTGGATAGGATATTAGCTTTGTTTCAAAGACCTAATGACAAAATGCTAGGCCAGTACAGGGAAGTTACAAACCACCTTTCAAGACAATTAGGCACTTTTTTCTTTGGTAGGAGGCAAATTTATCCCTAAACTTCCTGTTTTACAAATAAACAACATAATCTTTTTGAAACTAATTTAACTTGTGCGACTGACGCTCTCAAATATTGACCCACATACGTCAAATGAGTGCTAATTTACATTAACGATCAGGCTTGATGGACTCTCACTACCTAAAACGATCATTCTGTTAGCGATATAATCTGAACAGAATAAGGTAAGGCAAACCGGTCTCTGACGCTGAGTAGAACAGGTTCGTAATTCGCTCGCCGCTTGCAGAGGTACAGTGTGCCACGGAACAGAAACCGATCTGGGTTCGGAATTCGCCGCGCCGTCCGACACGGATGTACAGTTCTGAGACTGCGGGCAGAGCAGAAACTGACCTGAGGTCGGAATTCATCTCTCTCTCTAATGTGGAAATGCATGGTCTTTACATTACACAGTTGTGGAGAAGCCAATCTGAAGGCAAAATACACCGTGCCGACCGATACTGAGGGACACTCTATTAACACCGGGCGGCTGTGCAGAAACCGATCTGGGGTCAGAGTTTATCACGCCGGGTGAGCAGAAGGGGTGTCTGACGTGGCACGAGGGGCGGAAACCCTTACGTACGTGAGTGTTTTCGGTCTAAGGGGAAGTTCGGAGGAAAAGAGCGGGTGCTGTGTGGGGCTGCTTGAAATTTCAGCTTTATTGGAGTAGCCGTAAATAAAACTTGGTCACTAATATTCCCCCTAAGCGGCAGTCGATGCGGAGAGCGCTGCACTTGGCGCGGCCTTCAGGTAAGTGGGCTTGCGAGCAGCTAGCGGTTCCGTGGGGGGGTCTCCTGCCAGGCAGGGCGCGTAACCGTAGGCCGAACTCGGCCAAGAAATGAAAGCAACCGGCGGATGTTTGACGGTATTTTTGAATAACTATCTCATTAAGCGGGTGCCTTTCTTTTTCTATGGCTCCGCGTCCTATTATCTACGCCTTGTAAGTCCGCTTAGAGATGGCTGGGTGCATTTGTCAACTATCTGTTTATTCGTAGGTGTCTGTTACTTAGTTTGACTTACAGGTTTGGTTTTTGCATTTTTGATCTAAATTTACGGAAATGCCGGCCAATTTAATACTTCACGAAAGACACTTAGATGGCTCTGCGCAGTGTGTTTAGGTGAGTGGTGTATTTCATGATTGTCTTCTGAATTATTTGTACTTTAGCCGTACTTGCTTAGTCGGCCATACATTAACACTTTTATTAAAACATAAGTGGTTATTTTTTTGTGTTTTTGGGAAAATAAAACTCTGTATGACCAAACGTCACATAGATCAGTAAGATGAACATAGCTGGTGTCTAAGTATTGATGTCGGGTGGCAGTGAAAACGCGCTGCAATCAACGTGAAATGTGAGGAGAAATAAAGCAGAACCCATCTGCGATATTTAAGTCGCTAACGGCGTTACCTGCGATGATGCCTCGAACTGGAAATTTTGCGAAGGCATGTTGTTGCCATTACCGTGTTAACATAGTATGACTACTCTGACTTTTTACTCTCACGTTTGGTATGTCTGTCATCGTTATATTTATTGCCGTAATTTAAAATAAGTAATCGCAATACACCAGTTCCTGTTTTATCGCAATAGACAGATCCTGTTTGAATGTATCAGTAGCTTAACGAGTCTTGTGTGTGTGATTATGAAAATGTTTCCTTAGTCATTTTTATTGAATTCAAATGCCATCAGCTTCCTGCTGAAAATATATAAAATACGATTTGCTTTTCGGTGCTCTTGCCATAGCATTATTTTAAGTTCTGTTTAGGAGAGAGAATTTCAGACAAATTTGGGGAAAATTAATGGATTCAATATGTCGGCAAGTAAAAGGCTGTACAAAGTCTGGTATTTCTCTGGAATGAAAAAAGTAGTATCACCCCCCCCCCCCCCACACACACACACACACCCCTTCCAGCTTTAAGTTAAATGTTGAAGAGTATTAAGCTGTGAATTATTCAAATGTTTCACTGCATCACTTTGTGAAGTTCATGGATTCACAGTGGTATCTATCACTCAGTGTCATTTCTGGTCATTAGTCATGGTTTCCTGACAGCATACCAAAAGTGAATGATGCTTATTAAACATATGAAGTCATGGCAGCACAAGCTGTTGCTATTCTGAGCTTTTGCTGAAAAGTCATGATCTGTTCCTCAAATGGAGCACCGCTGTGGAATCCCTGTATCTTTATTAGCCTTCACTTTGTCTTTGTATATACATATAATTAAACTGACCATTATAGAAAGTTTTATTCTTTTTCTCTATTCTCTCCCTATCTATGGAAATGATTCACCTTTTAAGTAGGAATTGAGTGCTGGGTGTATGTAGCGAGTTTCGAGGCTCCAGGAGGACTGCCACTGGTTATTGAGTGAAAAGTAATTAGGGATGTGATTTGAGATGCTTGACCAAGTTAATTTCCTCAGTTTGGTAGTGGTTGCTGGCCCATAGTATGACAACACCTGGGACTGCTTCCAGGGCTTGTATGTAGCTTTGGGCTAATGTTGGACCCGCGAGATCAGGAAACCCTGAAACGGATCTATATCTTTAAAAACAAGTAGGTGGGAACGAGCAGCAGAATTTCGAATGCTTTGTAAATTACTTAAACCTGGTCATTCCCCAGGATAGGAACAATGGGGAAAGCACTCTGCAGTTATGTGAGAGATCTTATTGGTTGTGTCCTCCCTGTTCTTTTGAAGTTCTGAGAGAGACCAGTTGAGAACCCGCCCATTAGACCTGAGCAGAAACTGGATTAAGATTATGGCAAATCGCGGAGGAGCTACACGGCCGAATGGATCAAACACTGGGAACAAGATCTGCCAGTTTAAGTTGGTGCTTCTAGGGGAGTCTGCAGTGGGAAAATCAAGCCTTGTGCTTCGTTTTGTTAAGGGACAGTTCCATGAGTTCCAGGAGAGCACAATAGGAGGTAAGTCAAGCAATTGTAGACCGTACAGTGATTTATACAGTGTAACTATGGTGTGAAGCTTCCTTTTATATAGCTTATATAAAAAAATATTTTTTTGCATTTAATTTGGCAATTTATTTTTCTAGAGCCGAACCAGAGAAAGCTCTGTTGTGTTTGTGTTTGACTTAGCGGCCTTCCTGACCCAGACAGTTTGTTTGGATGATACAACGGTGAAGTTTGAGATCTGGGACACAGCTGGACAGGAGCGTTACCACAGCTTAGCACCCATGTACTACAGAGGTGCGCAGGCCGCCATTGTGGTGTATGACATCACCAACAAAGTGAGTCGCAATGATGTCATACGTGAAGTAAGAGATTAGCAGTGGGACACAGGTATCGCTGGTGTAATATATGAGTAGGTCCATCCTCAGTTCCAGCTATATGAACCTATGGATGTTTACCTCAAAATGCAGAGAAAATCACATTACCTCTTGTGAACTTTAATGGCAGATGCAGTGCTAGAGCATTTTTGTATTTAGGGTATTTATGAAGAGTGGCAGCTACATTTTGTAGGTCCTTCATCTTTCTGTTTCTCTTGTTGTAAGTAAATTTTATTTAAATTAAACATTGTGCGAGCAAAGTATTCACTATCATAATTTATTTTATTTAATGTTCCAACTCAGTTGTATCTTTTACTATGGCAAGTACCCAGATAGATGAATTGTACTTTGTTCGAGGCTGGATAGAAAATGTATTATAAATACTGGCATAGTAAACTTCATAGTGTCATTTTCTTTTTTTTTTGCCCAGTGCTTAATACTAGCAATTAATATTAGTTGATACCCTTTTGCAGCAAAAAAATAATTATCTACTCTGTGCATTTTCTCTAGAAATGAATTTATTAAAAAATATATCCATATCCTTAAAATATCCTAATTTGCCTTGAAATGATTAACATAAATGTCCCTATAAACTTGAGTTGTTGTACTAATATGTGTAAAACCATTAACTAGCATGAAACAGTTTTAATGGGTTATGAATAGGGGAAAAAAACATTTTCTTTGGCATCTTTTAGAAAGCTCAGTATTCACTAATTGTTTTGCTTTTTCTGGGATAATCAGGAATCATTTGCACGTGCAAAAAACTGGGTAAAAGAACTTCAAAGACATGCAAGTCCCAGTATTGTGATAGCTTTGGCTGGGAACAAGGCCGACCTGGCGAACAAGAGGGCTGCGGACTTTCAGGTTACATTTCATTCTGTCATTTCTAAACCTGACCCTTTCTAAAAGTAATTCTCATCGTATTCCATATTACTTTTTTGCATTAAAAATAATTATGTAAAGACAAAATTAATATATTTTTTAGGAAGCACAGTCATATGCAGATGAAAACAGTTTACTGTTCATGGAGACATCTGCAAAAACCTCAGTGAATGTGAATGAAATCTTCATGGAAATTGGTATGTTTACAAATATCCTGTCTTTCTCATCCAGGCAACAAAAAACAAAATGTCTGTGAGAATCTCACCCAACTGTTTTTTTTCCCTCTTGTCCAGCAAAGAGATTGCCCAAGAATGAAGCTCAAGCTTCTGGGCCAGGTGCTGGCAGAACCAGGGGTGTAGACCTTACTGAGACAGCCCCGCCCAGCAAGAGCTCCTGCTGTAGTAATTAACCCGATTTCTTCTACTCCCCAAAGCTTGCCTCACTTTCTAACTGAGTAACACTCGGACTGGGACCTTTTTATCCCAAACCAGCTCTCTGGTGAAATAGTGAAAGACTGTATAACTGCATTTCTAATACTTTTTAACTTACTTTTTTATGATCTCAGAGATTATGAACGCATGTATCACTACAAGGCCGAAACATTTTTTTACAGTTCAGAAATAGGCTATTAAACTAACAACAGTAAAGATCAAGACAGAAAAGGCAAAGGACGACTGACTTCGAAGAGGAGAGGTGAACCTCAGTTCCATTCTCCTAATGAGGTTAAGTTCCCTGTACCCCATTTCCCTGGAAGTTAATGGTATTAGGGACAGCTTTTTAACATTTGCCCCATCTGTGCATGCACCATGTCTTTAGGCAGCATTGTGCAGCAGCACACAGTATTGATGCAGTTCATGCTTGGACCCGCAGAATTTCTCTACTCTGTTGGTCCATTTGTGGCAGAATGTTATAGTGAACCATCAAATATACCTGTTAGGGTTAGCTAGCAGATGTGACTGTTGGGCGGGTGTGCTCTGATTCAGCACAACATTCCATTTTAAAGTTTTAAAGACGTGTCGTAGATCTGGAATTTCCCAAATGCAATGTCTGTTACGTTACATTTTGTGTTTAAGAAAAATCTAGACAATTACCTAAAAATCCAGTCCACAGGTTCTGAACATCGTCCAGAAGCCTTGGTTTTATGCGTTGCACATAGAAAGCATAGATATTCTACAATTTCCATTTTGCGCAATATAAATATGCTGTAAATAGGATGTGAGGCTTGGGAGGTTTTCTTAATCAAGCTACCATGAGCAGAAGCAGCACTACTGTGGCGTTGGATTTTCATACATTTAAATTATATTAAATGATGGTGTTTATAAATGTAAGTAGTGTTCAGAAATAATTTTGAATTTTCTTATGCCCTGCCTTTGTTTATATTAATATGTTGAAACATGTCATTAAACCATAACAACCCACGTCGTAAAACATATACATCTGAAATCTGTTATATCAGATTTATCACAAGTAGCTTGACTGGACTTTCCGACATTCTTTTGCAGCTGAGCTCATGTAATTAATGATGTCATTGTCAATTATCCCCTCTAATGTTTATTCATTAGTTTATGAATAAATTGGTTCATAAACAAGTGCATTCAGCTTGGTTTTATTTGTGTATTTACTGTGGGATGTGTTTTCAGTTCTGAGACCAGGTTCTTGTTTACGCAGCTTTTCATAGCTGCACCGCATACATATCAAATGTTGTAATTATGTAATTTTAGGCTGTTTGGCAGAATTTTAGACCTTGAAACAGTAGAACAGTTACTGATATATTTTCCCTTGAGCTTTCACAAGTTTTCTGCCCATGTTTTCCGCGGCTCCTCACCTCAGTCCTCAGTATCAGCATGAATATTATTCACAGATTTTGTCTTTTCTGATAAAATATCCAACTTCACCTTCACGGAAGCTTCTGTTTCCAATTCATTTTTACTGGTTGGTCTACGGAGCCCGTCCTGACACTCCGGGGTGTCTGCACACGTATAAGTGACTGGCGATTCCATCTGTGTCACAGGGCAGGGGCTGCCATGGCACGCACATCCAGGGCACCTCACAGCCCGCTGGACGCTAGCACGGGTCGCTGAACCGACTGGTCCCAGGAAAGTGATACAATGAGGGTCTTGCTGATCACTGACCTCTTCAGCATGGCGTCATCGTAGTCGACAGCCTCACGGGTTGCCTTGACTGTATCATTCACCTGGCTGTACTCTTTATTGGCAGAGTTAAATCCACCTGCTTTCAAGAATCATCCTCCTTTCATCAGGACCAGAGGTGGTGTGATCTTTAGTAAATTAGATTCCTCTTCCATTTTCATACAAAACTACATGACTGTTACCCGTCGTACACATAATTCCAAAGGAATTAAATATTGTCACAATGGCACCATGCATATGAGTGATACCTATGCATATGAGTGATACCTATGCACATACAAGTAGGCTATAATTGAGCCAAAGGGAATATGAATCCATGCTAAGCACAGTTAGTGATACGTATCTTCTCTGCATCTGCTATCTGATGCCAGGGTGGGGCTTTGAAATTAGATACCCCTTGTACCGCAATGCCTGCTTATAATAACGCCCTTCTGACAGGACACTGTTTAGTAGACAGATTGCTACTGTGCAGTCACTACACCGGATCTCGGAAGTTTCGTTTCGGCCCCGGCTTAGGACGCTCCATCCTGGTGAATGTGTGCGTGAGGACTGTGTGAATCTGTGTGTCTCTGCATCAGTCTTGCAGGGACAGTGACTGTGCGTAGGTTGGCTTCAGAGCTTCTCCTTTAAAATTAAATGGGATATTGAAACTTGATATTGTCTGAAGTTCCTGCTTATGCAGTGTGTTTGCGGAGTTCTCTGAAGGATAGCCAGGCTGAACTTTGGCAGTGGAAGCCATAAAAAATCCAAAATTAAGTTTATCCCTTAAACTTGCAGCTGAAGGGATTCTCTCCACCCATGTGTACAGGCCACACCGTGTCTGTACAATAGATTTTCATGTTTCATCCATATTTCTAATTGGTATATTACCGGTTTGTCTCGTCATTATAGTTTAAACTTAGATTTTAGGGGAGAAACCGGAAAAATAAATTTAACTGACATTTATTTGATGTTCCTGTGAATAATGGTTGGACGCAAAGAGTTGTTTGCAAATAATAAATACAAATGGAAATAAAGTGAAGATTTTCTCTTTTGTAGGTATGGTCTAAAAATATTTCACGTAATGAATAAATGAGGCTATGTTTTCCGTTCATCTATTGCTCTGCACCACTTACGAAATCAGTATTGTCAGGTTACTTTGAATTATTTAGGAGTACCGGGTACCGATTTCCTTGGGAACTCAATTAAAATAACTGTTATTTAGAGTATTTCCTGCATAAAGACTAAATACTTCTCACGTGGATGATGAGTGTTTTAATATAATACATTTAAAAATGTATTCCTCGCCTGACTGCAGGCTTGCCAGCTTCAGTCTGCACAAACGCACACTCATTTATAAATAGTCGACGGGGTATGCAAACTATCCCCAAACGCGTTTGATGCAGCTAACTTCAGGTTAATAATGGAAAAATATAGATTTATTGCGTGGGCGTCAGAGCCTGAAAGCGTCAGAGTTGGCATCTTGTCAGTTGGATGATTTAAGAATTCAGGCCGGGCAGCATAGCGATGCTTAGCGGTGGATATACGCACCAGTCCCGGGACATGCGGCCGAGCGGTGGGGCGTAGCTTCTGCCGCAGGGTCAGTGTCTTCGCTCAGCTGACATATAGGCCTACTATAGTTTCATCTGTACTAAATTTAAATGTATGCGTGGTGATTCCGTGAGTCTTCCTAAAAGGATTTTCGATTCAGCTATATGTGTGTAGTGTTGAACACTATTAACAGCATAATGTTTAATTACAGAAATCTATACAGTGTAAGACGTTTTAACACCCAAATTCAAAACGCGATTCATTTGCTCGATGTTAGGCAGACAGGACCGCTTAGAAGGAATCTGTAAAATTCTGTTGTCGGCCAACTGATTTTGTATGTTTGCATCTTACACCGTTGCCCTACATTTCAGTAATTCACATGTAAGTCTAATTTGATATTTTAGCTTTATGTACTGATGTAGTAAAACGTGGAACAACGGGGAAGTATTAGTTAAAGTAATAAAAGACCGTTGATAGGCCTAAATCAAGGACACCAGTGCCATCAGAGTTGTTTGTGGAATAAAATAGAAAATAATTCGTTACGTGATGTAATCATATCTCCATTAATATTTATTTTATTTAAGTTTGATGAGTTTTCCTAATGTCTAAGTAATTTACATTGATATTGTTTACACTGATCATTTTTAGTAGCCAATAGGTGGCACTGCACCCTAATGTAATTTAGCTAAAGAGCCTGAGGACCGAAATTCCAATCCGAAGTGATTTTAAAAGAATCGCTGGCTTTAATTGTGTATTTTTTCATCAAATATGGGTATTATAGAAACAGTCTGAAATTGTCATAACGTTTGCCATTTTTATTCAAAATTTTATTTTAAAAAACACATCCACAGTGGTCCACAAATTCTATCATCCTCCTTAATTGCGTTTCTCCAGATGAATATGTTCAATGCCATGTGATGCTATAAAATGAAACATTTAACCTTATCAGGATTGTATTTTTATTATTAAATATTACTCTAAATGTTCGTTTTTAGCAAAGTAGTCCTGTGGCATGTCGCTGGTTCACTCACCTGTCCATTGCTTTGCATGTATGGAGCATGTATATTACTTGAGTTCCATTCATAATAAGCTGTAGTTTGTTTGGTTGAGCTGAAAAAAATGAACTTAAATGTTTCCACTGAGAATATTCCCATATCTGAGAATCTAGAATTGCTCCTATAAAAACAAACGGTACATTATATAGAGAATCCAACAGGTATATATATATATATATATACATACAAACAATGGTGGAAACTAAAAGAAAATGTTGGGTACAGATGACCAAAATAATATTTAAAATGCATGAAAGAAGAGTGATTAATCCTTAGATGACTACAGGAAAGTGTTTGCAAAACTGGATGAAACTGCCCCTGTGTTTAATGTTATTATAATGTAAATTAGTGTGAAAAAAATTCTCTTATCAGTGTCCTTTGTGTAAATTATGATTTAGTTTGATGTGAATCGTGATTCATTTTGGATGGTGTGGAATTACGAATGCGATTCCTAACTGAGCCTAAAGCTTTTGGTTGAACTGCAGCCTCATTTAATACATGTCACATGCCAGGGCCGGGGGAAGTATCCCTGTTACTATATAGGATGTCAGAAGGGATTAATTAATTGTTAGTCAGATTGGCTCAATATTATCTATTCAAGATGGCAGCATCAACATGTATCCATCATGTCTGGATGAAGTAGCTTTTTTTTTCGTAAAACAGATTGAAAGAATATTCTGTTTTCTATTCTGAGCAGAACTGGATGTATCAAATAATGCCCCAAATTGTTATGCGGTTCTGGTTCAAACCATTTGTACTGAAAAGCCAGAGCTTTGATTTTAAAATAATGCAGTTGATATGTTTATTATTATTATTATTTTTTGGATTTCTGTAAAAAATGAGAACATGCCACATACACATGTACTGTAATAATCAGTCCCTCTTACACTTCCATGTGCAGAAATTCCATATGGTGTCTTGTTATTATCTCCTTCTGGAATGTTAGACAAACTTGAATGGTGGAATAACAGATCAGAGTAAACAGCTCAAAGACTCAACGGTGCCGTAACTCTTATCCCTTGTGTTTTATGTCTTTCCTTTTCTGTTTCTTTTGACGCGTTCATTTATCAAGAGGTTGAGCTGAGAGATGGTATTTTCCTTCCCGCAATGTCACATTGCCTGAGGTTGAGGCAAGATACAAAGGAAAGATCTTAGAAAATGTTCACTGCTTTTGCTCTTCCAGGTAAATATTCAATGAATGCTGTAACTTGACACATATTGTAAGAACCCTCCCCAAAAACATGAAATAAAAAATAAAAGTTTGTATCTACTCTATAGCCTATCCTGCTAGAGGCAAATAAAGGCTTTTTTAATGTAACATGAAGATTACCTAATTGAAGAAAGGTAAATTAACCAGTGCATTATGAAATATTTACACATTCCCCCATGTCAAAGATGTGAACTATGACTATGATTTGGCACCATACTGAGCACGTTTCACAGTACATGCATGAATCATTCAAGTTATAATACACTCAGCCAAAACTACATCTTCAGAATTTGCTGCTGGCCATAACAACGTTGTCAGATTTTGACTTGCTCCACTTTTCATAAACTTTGTAAAAAAGCAGGATAAATTATAAAACAGAGTTTGTCTCATGCTTCATCTGGTAAAGACAAGATCTGGGGCCTGTTTCACAAAGCAAGGTTTCTTTTGTAGCTGGATAACCAGACAGATTTAAGGTAGTCTGGTCTAAATAGAAATTATGTTCATCCACTTACATTTAGCCCAGACTACCTTAAATCCAACAAGTTATCCAGCTAACTAAGAAATTCCGTTTCGTGAAACTGACCCCTGACCTAGCTTGCAAAACTTGGCCCTTGAATTAAGTTTAGAAAGAGCTCTAAAACCCATCTTATTATCCTGGGCTGTTGCTGCTCGATGCCTGCATGTTCCTGTATCATGCCTCAGCTTCCGCTCCACACACCACTGGTTCCTACATGGTTGTCTGACCCTTCTCTGGTGGATATCTGCAAGCAGTGCAATCCAGCAACAGGTCACACAATAAACCCGTGAAACTGCAAATGACATTGCTGGCAGATATCTCGTCATCAAGGCAGGTCAAGAAATTTTGAGAATTTTTTTTTCCATGAAATTTATTCTGTATCTTTTAACAGTTTATTCTGGTGAAGGTCAATCCCTGTTGATGGTATTTTAAATATGGGGGTCTATTTAACAGTTCTCTTATAAATAGACCATGAGGGTGGTGCAGACTATAAACATGGTACAGTAGCCTCACGTCTACAGGACTAGGAGGTCCGATCACACCTCCAGCCTGTGTCTGAAGACTTTATTGTCGCCCCCACGGTAATTCAAAACTGTATGTACAAGATGTAGCTTTGCAAAGATTTGCTTGCTTAGTAAATGTCCCCCTTCATTCAGCAGGCTGTCTGTCCTTTAAATATGATGAAATGCGATGATGTAACCAACATATTTTACTCTTCAATATACAGTAAACTGGCATAAAAACATTACATAAAAGAAATGTTGTGGAATCGAAAATGAGAAAACCTTTAAAAACATTTTTAATGTAAATCCATCCAATGGTTGTCAGTTTGTGGTCAGCTCGAATGTCCATCACTATTTGTTCAGCTGGTTCAAACTATGCCCATGGTCATGAAAACACGTCCTGCAGACAATCCTCTTATGCATCTTAGCCCTTTTCATTGTCCTTTATGTGCTTAGCAGGTATTTTCATCCATAAACTAGGTTTTCTGCACATCTGCAGCCCACATGATATTGGCCATCAACAATAGCTTTCATCCGAGCAAGCCCCTCACAGAGGAGCAGAAACACCCATCATAGCATTGGCTGGTAGTCGAAGGGCCCACTACCACAGTCCCAGCTTGTCGCTTGGCATCTCCATAGCGGCAAAGCCATAGCGGGATTCAGTCTCTCTGGAAGACGGTGGCAAATCTCCATTCTTTAACAATCCAGATAATTCAACCATGTTGTACTCTAATATCAATTACAGTAAATTAAACCTTATATTGTAATAATAATGTAATACATTCACATTGTTGCAACTTTGATTGATGCAAATCGGAAATATGTACACATAGCTTTGTTAATTGAAAGCCACTCTCTCTACTGTGTGTGTATTTCCTTTTACAATAGGAGTGAAGTATTTTTAAGCTGTGTGAGGACTTTATTGTGTGCTGTGCTGTGCTTTTGGTTTGAAACTGGAATTGACTGAGTGTGTCAATGTGCTTTATGGATGTTTTTAAACTTAATGATGGAAGAGGCATAGTGAAATTCAATGGATTATGGGTAAAGGGCGTAGGAGGGGCATGAATACTCTGGTAGATTCAGGGGATCCAGCACTGTATAGGGGCACCAAAATCTGTCAAGGGAGATGCCCTTCTAGGAGCTGGGAAATCCTATTAACCATAATTATTTTGATAGAAACTGCCAACCCTAGTGGGAGACCCAAGGAAACATCTTGTCAGTGTGCCCAGGATTTCTAGCTACACAACTGGTTCTATAGAGTCAGGCCCCTGTATCCGCACAGGATTGGTTCCAGGAGCCCTGGTGGATAACAGCATCAGCCAATGCTCAAGTCCCTTGTATATATCGGTGTAGTATTTGCACATATCCTATGCACTTGCTCCAGTATACTTTAAATCATCCCTAGATTACTTATGTTACTTAATACACTGCCTATGTTATGCTAATAATTTTAATACTGTATTGTTTGGGGAATTATGACAAGAAAAGAAGAATCTCCACATGTTCAGTACAGGCGCATCCATCATATGCCTAAGTACATAGTAGATGACAGCAACAGCGTAACATTTTCACAAATTACTTACAATATGATTAGCAAACATGAGACACAAGACGAGTAATGGTCAAACCGCAAAGGCCTGGGACTGTGGCAAATTCAGGTTTTGCATTTTGGAACTTTCTTGATTTTTTTCCCCTCGGATATTTTCTATCTGCATTTGGTTGGATCTGTGGACGCTGATATAGAGAACCTACTGCATTTAAGTCAATGGTGCATGTACACTGCTTAAAATGTAAGCTGGCTTTCCTCTACCTGAAATGAATACCCTCTGACTGAGTTTGCATTACAGGTAGCTGATTGAGGGCCTGTTTGACCTGTGATTAAATTGTGTTTTTCTGCAGCACAGCATACGGGGACTGAAGTGTGTTATAACAAAAAATATATATATGAAACGGCATGGTGGTGCAGTGGTTAGCACTGTTGCCTCACACCTCTGGGACCCGGGTTCGAGTCTCCGCCTGGTTTCATG
>JABFDZ020000138.1:18076765-18092115 GCA_019775955.2 Pollimyrus isidori | reverse complement strand
CCCCAGGAGGCAACCCCCCCACCGCCCAGGAGTGAGCATATCCAATGGCATGTCCGTCCCCTGTTTACAGACAGCGTCCTGCCGGGTCAGTCTGCGGTATTTAAATCTGTCGTTGAGCGAGGAAAGCAGCGTTTTTTTCCGAGCCGGAGAGATTAAAGTGGAGCGAATACAGCCTCCTTCTCATTTTCTCAGGTGGAATCCGTGCTTTTGGCCGTGAGTGCTTCATGTTAGTGACCTGAGGTTGGGGACTTTGAAGTGACGTCGCTCATTTTGAATCTTGTTTTTTGGCCTGTCATTACCAGCAAATTCTGGCCATTTTTTATATAAAGGCCACAGATGATACGAAACTTTCGCCACCATTTCTGACACTTGTTTTGCATGTGTTGTGTTTTTCTTCACCTTAATCGAGAAAATGCCCACACATAGTTACCGTGAACTAATCGGCCGTACCTTAGCACCTTGCTGGCAATTTGGTCCAGGCCCACTCCTCCGTCTTGTGAATCGGCACGCTGTGATGTCATTCCCGGCGGCTCGAGAGCAGAAGCGGGGGGAGGCTTTCGCGGTGGCGTGTCCAAGGACGAGCCGTGACATAGCACTGATGTTGCAAAACAATAACAGCAGCTGGCAGAAGTGTCTGGCTTCTTATATCATTTTTATTTTAGCAGGATGTGGGTTACCCTTCAATCCCAGCTCTTTGTACAATACGGCTAGGGATATTTTTGAGAAGTCAGTACACAGATGCTATAAATTCTTTTGGCAAGGTGGAATGAGCCACCGTAGGCCGATTCGCCCCTTTCCTCTGACGTCTGAGCCGGAAAAGGGTCCCGCTGTGTCCCCGCATGTCCTGATCGTGTCCGTCCCTCTGAGCTGACGTCTAAATGGCAGACGTGCCCGTGGTCATCTGGGGCACTCTGGGACACGGGGATAGAGCGAGCGTCGCTGTGTACAGCAGAGCCCATAGAAGAAGAAGCATGTGGATTTTAATGGGGGGATGTGTCTTCTTCTCTGATGTTTCCTGTTAGTGAATGAGAGCTGAAGCTGGTGGAGTAACCATTCATACTCATGCTCACGGTCTTGAAAAATAAGAATATGCAGCCTTTAATTTGTTTGTCATGGAATGTATCTTCTTTAAGAATATCTGTTAGCCCATTGTTTCCCCTGAATTTCCACAACAATTTTCCTCTGCAGCTCTAAATCAGCAGTTACTAAATGGCAGGACTCCAGTCCACATCTGGACTGAAACCATTGAATCCAGACACAATCAACCCCGTTCCCTCTGGTCGGCACTTTTTGATTTTGACACAATGCGCCTTGGCTTTGTAGTGCTGATGGAATGTTCATCGCGCAGTCAGGACTCGTGGTCTGCACCTTCATCGTGCAGTCAGGACTCCTGGTCTGCACCTTTATCGCGCAGTCAGGACTCCTGGTCTGCACCTTCATCGCGCAGTCAGGACTCCTGGTCTGCACTTTCATCGTGCAGTCAGGACTCCTGGTCTGCACTTTCATCGTGCAGTCAGGACTCCTGGTCTGCACCTTCATCGTGCAGTCAGGACTCCTGGTCTGCACCTTTATCGCACAATCAGGACTCCTGGTCTGCACCGTCATCGCGCAGTCAGGACTCCTGGTCTGCACCGTCATCGCGCAGTCAGGACTCCTGGTCTGTACCTTTATCGCACAATCAGGACTCCTGGTCTGCACCTTCATCGTGCAGTCAGGACTCCTGGTCTGCACCTTTATTGCACAATCAGGACTCCTGGTCTGCACCGTCATCGCACAGTCAGGACTCCTGGTCTGCACCTTTATCGCACAATCAGGACTCCTGGTCTGCACCTTCATCGCACAATCAGGACTCCTGGTCTGCACCGTCATCGCGCAGTCAGGACTCCTGGTCTGCACCTTCATCGCGCAGTCAGGACTCCTGGTCTGCACCTTCATCGCGCAGTCACTCACACTCTTCCTGTCCTCGTTACTGCCTCCCAGCGTACTTCAGTGTTTTCCCACCTTTGTCCTATCGCAGACTGACTTCTGGCCTTTGCTGGTTTTTAGACCATTGGTCAATATACAGTCCTCCTCTCCCATTGGTCAGCTTTCTTCTCTTCTTGGTGAGACATGTAGCTCGAGAGGAAGAGGTCAGTACCCTGGAAGCCAGAACCCAGTGCCAGCACTGTCCGGAGCAGAGCGGATCATTGGCTGCCGCCCCGGATGACCCAGCAGCTAGTTCCGCTTAATTCCCCCTACACCTACGTGGGCTGTGGCAGCAGGACTGATCCTGTGTGCCAGTGGCGATGACACGTGGCTGTAAGAAACACACTTGGTGATGACCGACTCTCCAGATACGTGAATGTAGTGAAAAGGATGAGGAGCATAATGTGTCAGCTGTACAGAGCTCTGTCCTTGACTGGGAGACTCCAGGGGGAGTCATGCCGCTCACATGTGTACGGAAAACTCTAGAATGGTTTTTTATTTTATTTATTTAAACCTTTATTTTACCAGGCAAAGCATTAAGAACAATTTCTTATTTACAGTGCCAGCCTGGCAAGTGCCACCTCTCTTCCTCCATATCTATGGAAAACACCAGTAATATAGTTCTCTCTTCCTCCCTTATCAGTCATATGATCAGTTAGATCATATTTGCTTAGTATAATGATGCACAGACTTGATGTTCTTTGAAGACTCAGAGGATGTATGTGGGTATAGGTCTCACAAATGTTGCCTTAATTGTCTGTGTATGTAACACTGTCGCTAGGGGGGTTGTGGGTTTGAGTCCCACTTCCGGCTGCGTGTGGAACCCCCCCCCGCCGCGTGTTCGACTTCCTTCCCGCAGTCCAGAAACACTTCAGTGAATTGGTGTCTCTGCACTGCCCATGGTGTATGTTTCTCCTAGAGGGCTCCCCCGCCCCCCCCCCCCGCCCCGTGCTTCCTGAGGGAGACTCCAGGCGAACAGTGACCCTGTACTAGATAAGCATTTCAGGAAGATGGATAGAGGTCACATGCTTTCTTTTTCGGAGTTTGGGGCCTTAAGGAAAAGCTTGACACTGCGGGGGATTTGTCGTCCTGAAGTGTCATCTGTTGGGCACGGCGTTGCCATTATTCAATTAGGGATTAACAAAGCTCTGATACGAGAAGCTATTAGTTACTATAAAAGCTGGGAGATGGGGCAGGGCCCGGCTGGGAGGCACGTCCAATACCACAGGATTCCTTAATCCCTTCCAGCAGATGTGTAATGTTACAAATTAGGAGGGAATTCACTCTCACTATTCATGGCCTGCAGGAGGAAGGGATGTGTATCACCTGACTATGGGATGACCCTTGACCCCCCCTCCCTTTTTATCTGTACATTAAACAGATTCCTATAAGGTCAAGGATACCTGCTTGAAATGTACAAAGAATTTACTTGTGATACGTTTTAAGGTGCAAGACTCCAGTTACAGTTTGTGAATTTTCTTTATTCCTTTTTAGTTTGTTTCTGAGCCGCATTAGTATGAGGGTGGATAATTTTGAGTGAAACCGTGGGGGTGAGGTAGATGGTTTATAAATAACCTCACGCTAAACAACTTGTGCTTCTCCGCTTCCCGGACTGGGGTCTTGCATGGATGCTCTCCAACTGTACCACTTTTCTCAGATGCCCCCGGGTAGCGCTGTAGAATCTGATGGGATATCTGAGACCCCATTCCTCCGTGTCTCCATTGGCAGCGAGCCCCAGCTGAAGCCAACACAACACAAATAATACAGTTTCTCATGTGTCCCGGAGGAACGAGTAGTCTTTGAGTTAAAAGGGAAAAAGAAATGTGAATATCCTAGTATCGTTCTGAGAGAACGGCGTGACATTTTCAAGCTGAATCCTATGCCATCGGCGATGAATAGGGAAATTTCCATGGCAATAGCCATCGTAAGGATAAATGTTGCGCGCTAATAAGCTCCCTCCGTTTTACGGTCTCCGCTTCCAGGTTAATCTGATGTAGTTTCTGTTCTGCAGTCTGCAAAAAAGGTGCCATTAAAAGGACTTTTTGTAATTTTTGGGTGATTGTCTTTGTGTGTCCCATACATTGGCGTAGCAGCCAATGGATTGAGTGGTTTTTTAATTTTTTTTTTTAATAAACATTCTTTTGTCTGAGCAAAGGAATGAGTTTCCTGCCCCTTCTGACCAGGGACTTTCATAAGTATTACTAGATATTATTTATACTGTTATAGATTTATTATTTTAGTGTTTAACATTAAAGATCCAGAACTATGTCCTGTCATGATTCCCCTGGAGCTGGTGGGGGGGGCAGCGGGGGGGTAAGCTGTAAGTCCGCCTTGACCTGATGGCCAGATCTGTTTGAGTCCTTTTTTTCATGCGACATCTGGCTCATCCGGAGCCGTCGCTGCCAAGGGGAGCACTGTATTAGCCACTGCTGGCTTTCACGGCTGTTCACAACTTGAAAGGGAGCTTTTATGTGGGGGCAGACCATTTTGGGGTGCTTCTCCTCACGCTCACGGGAGCATCTGCCCGAAGCACAGTCTGCAGGCTGTGGAGATCAGCAGGCGAGCAGTTTCCCTTCTGCCGGGCCGTGCCGGCGGGGGACGTGGCTCATTGAGATGTTTCACAGACTCTGCACGTGGAATCCATGTCACCCTTTTTCAATTCACTGTAAATCATACCTGATAAATTATTCAATTGCATCACTAATTGTGTTTTGAGAGATGGTTCTTTGAGAATAACTGGTGTGTGGAGTGACTATGGTTTGTTTATTGGATGCTGTCGGTCGGTCCTGCGGGTATGAGAGGTGCCCCAGGCTGCTGTAGGGGTGAAAGCTCACAGAGATCACATCTGCACATGTCTTCAGGTGCGTCCAGCCCCCAGGGGCTGTGGCCCAAAGGCTTATGGGAAACGCCGTTGCTCCCCTTGTGCGTATGCAGCGGTAGCTGTTGAGGGCTTCCTTCAGAGAATCGGCAGTGACATGCTGCTGTCACCAGCACGTGTTCTGGCAGTCGATTGATCGCGGCCTTGCTGGAGATGAATATTCATGGGGGGTGTGGGGTTGGCGGGGTCCGCGCCGCTAGGGAAAAGGATCCTTTCAGCAGAGCCGTCTGAAGCTAGCCGGCACAAGTTTGGTCTGGGCTGCTGCCGTTAGCAGCAGAATGAAGGTGATTGGGCAGTGTTGGATGGAGGGTGGGTCAGGACTCACTCATCCAATCACAGACGGCCATCAAACCTATTCACTCATTCTGCCATTCATCCCAGTTCATTTACACTACAGGTCATAGAAGGCTTAAGCACGTTTAATATCCTTTTGTTCTCCTAAAGGTGTCTTTTTTTGTTACATACCATAATTGATGGAAGATTAAAAAAATATTGAGTATAGTAATGAATTGTTATGTTTTTGTTTAATGTAGGGTTTTTTTTTAAAAAAATGCAGTTCTTTTAATTGGGAAATTTAACAGGATTTACAGAGAACAAATAAGAACAGTGGGAGGCATAGCCAAGATCTTGTGTGTGTGTGCACGGGTATGTGTGTGAGACAGATTAATGTTTTTCTTTTTATGTACAGTGGCATGGTTATTATGTAGGCCTAACCTGTGTTTTTATTTTATTGTACCCTTCTTGTTTGTGTTAAATCAGAAAAATAACCTTCTGACCTGAGAATCACTCCAATTAGCCGGGGTGGTGGGGGGGGGGGAGGAATTGTTGTATACATTAACACCAGAGGTGTGTGTCAGTGAGCTCGCAATGAAAAATTATTAAAGGTTAAAGCAGCTTCATTTCATGTGTAAAAATATTTTTTGGTGTTCATTGCATTGGTTTTAAAAGCCAATTGTAATTGAGATATGACAGGAATAAGATTTAATGAATCATCCCGAGTGAATAAATGTCACAACCAGGGCTCATGGCATTCCGGAAAATGCAGTACATACCAATTGAAGAAAAATTATTATGGGTATAACCACTGAACGGCCAATGAGAGAGTCACAGCTGTACCATGTGACCACAAAGCATTTAATGAGCAAGACATAGTCATGCCATGTGTCCACAAAGTGTCTTGTTCATTGGTCGCTTGGTAGTCACATGGCTTGTCAGTTAGGAAGCTATGATTCTGCTTCGGTTCTCATATCCGGAAGAGGTGGAGATTTCAGGTCCAGAGAGTACAGATCCAGACCAAGATTATGTTTCAACTAACCAGTCGAGTACAAAGAGTCACAGTCACAGGGTACTCAACTGGTTGATTGAAACAAAATCTTGGTCTGGATTTGTACTCTCTGAACCTGAAATCTCCACCTCTGATATCCAGTGTACTTCATTACTTGCATCCCCGCAGACAGTCGATGCGGATTCCAAAAGGGCTAACCCCCCATGACCTTGCTAATGTTAGGAGAATCACTCGCTGTGCGAGAGGACGCTATTTACCTGACAAGGCTTTTGCTGCGTTAAATGGCCAACTCACGCATTGATGATGCTGCTGCCCGTTGGCCCCCGACTGCGTCAATTGTCTGTATAAATTGTAGGCTGCGCGGAAAGGCTTTGCCACTAATAGATGGATGTGTAATAGATTCAAGCCGAGAGAGGGAGGGAGGGATGCAGACTGCATGAAGATGACGGGCTCTGAAGAGACACTACATGACAAGCCGCTGTTCTGTGCAGCCCGTGGCAGAAGCCGAGGATTTTCATTCCTTATATCAGCATTGCTGCCCGGCGCGACAGTCCTGGAAATCTGCCATCTCTCTCTCTCTATCCTGCGATCATATAGCCAGTTAATTCTCATGCCTGGAAGAAATGTGGCCCCATACCTTTCCCATGTGCTCAGTGGCCTTCTGACGGGGACTTGTTTGCGCTGAGCTGCATTTTCCATCTTTTACTCCCCCCCCCAGGTAGCCTTTTCTGACAGATTATTAGCCTTTGATTTAATTTAAACAGATTTTATGAGATTAAGTTGAGAAAATAACATATAACATAAAATGTTTTTCATCAGCCTTTTAGGACATTTGCTTTTTATTAGGCTGGATTTCAGTTTTTCTGAAGCTCAAGTCATTACCCCAAATCTGAAAACATATTGTACTCCTTTGCTAAATTTTATATTTTATTAAATGTGTCCAGCCAGTGCATAATTAGTGGTCTGCTCAGGGTAATGTATTGTTTAGTGTGTAAACATGCCTCAACAGCACATTTTAAATGCCATTAGTGGCTTTAAATTGAATCTTTCAGGATTTAGAAAATGAGTCTGGTGTGTGTATTCTGTATGACCTAATCATGTGTCATGGGAATAAAGTTTTCAGCGGGGATTTTTTTTAATACCCCGAGTACTTTGAAGCATTGTTAGCATCAGCATGCACATGATTAAAGGAAAAATGTGTTTGGATCGCTGCTAGGAAAGTAGAAATGAGGCCTGATTCTCCCCACAGTCTCAAGGTGACTTTACTGTGCTGTGAGTTTAGCCTGCGTAACACGTGTTTGACATCTGTGACCTGTGCAGTGTCTCATGCTCTTTCACCGTTAAAAGGTACCGTTTACTGGATCTGTTCAGTCACTGTGCTCGGGATTCCACATGATTGGCGGGGATGTTTACATGCACTGATCTTGAACCCTGTTGAGCATTGAAGGAGGGGCTGTGTTTTTTTGGAGAGGGTTTGGGATAAATATCTGATCTACAGTTTCGCATCTGCTCTGTAACGTTTCCCCCTAACCGTACTCTCTGTATGTTTAACCTTTCTCAAGGTGAACAAATTACAGCCTGAGTATCAAATGACACGCCTGAGCATTTTTCTAAGCTGACCACGTAGTGCTGGCTTTGTCGAGTTGGTTTGGCCAGCCGATGGACAGAAGGATGGTGGGGATGCTGTAGTGTGGGCGTCCGGGCTGCTCACGTGGCCGGTTATAGCTTTTTGTTGCTGGTGAGTATTTGCTGCGGTCAGAGTCGTTAGCAGGACCGGACCCTTCAGAGTAGTACATTTCCAAGCCGATGTGTAGCATCCGTACGCAGCTTCTGTCTCCTGCTCCTCGTTATTTCTTCGGCGTGCAGCTCTCACCTTTCATGCGTAACACTGCGTGTTCGACTCGCAGCTCCCGTTTCCGCTCTTGTTTGGCTTCGCCGACGGCTGCTTTATCTCTGCCGTACAAAGCGGGAAAATGCGCTCAGTGACGATTTTACAAAATAAGCAGAGTTTGTGTTGTTTTTTTAAAAAAGGAGATTTCACAATGAAATGCTGTTCCTTGGGGGGGGGGGGGGGCACGGGCATTTTAATCCGCGGCTGATGCGCGAGCAGGACGGCAGGACTTTGGCGCGAGAACAAATAGGCGGAAAGCAGACGCCCGCCCTGGGATTCCATTACCGTTTTGGCATAGATATCATCGGGAGCAGAATGGATTCCTCCCGGCCACAAAGGCAGCACCGGGAATCTCTATTGCGTTCCGCTATCTGCTCTCCGGATGGAGTGTCCGCGTTCGGCGGCAGCGCGGTACGAGCCAGCGAGCGGAGGAAATAATTAGCGGCGGAGTGACAGGGCGCACGGGACGCTGTGACGAGGCCGCATTCACAGTGGAGTCACGTAGGTCTCGGAGGGGAGGGCTTCATTTCACTTGTTTTAAAGACTCTGAGCTACAAATCGAAGCTGATGGATTATATAGTGTTGTGCTTCTTTTAGACAGACTTGGCTTTGAAAGGTCTGATTTCATTTCTCAATGGCGATGCTTTTATGTGTATTTTACCTGTAGTGTTTTTATAGGCTGCTTAATTTAATGTATTTCAGGAGTGTAACACTACTTGGATATGTTTTTATTGCCATGTGTGAAAAGTACAATGAATTACTAATAATGAATATTACAGCACCAATAAATACAGAACAATAATTATAAATATCAAGCAAGTGTCATTTAAGTAGCTGCGTTCCCGCTAATAACACTCCACGTGTGAACTGGTAACTCTGATTCCCAGTACACACTAGCAGATGTGTGTCCCCCATTCTTCAAACATGACAGACCGGAATGTTCCATACTTCATCCTTCCTGTCTGCATGGCTCTGTCAGATAACTGTGCCCCAGACGGACAATAACATGCCCAAAAGGCTGTGGGTTGTTAACACAGAAATGAGATTTCACTTGGCCTGGGTCTTATTTTTGGATCGGGTGTGACTGTGGCTAAAGACTGCAGGGGTGATTATTGCCTATAAGGAGCATTACCTGTTAAGTGAGCTTTTTCTGTGGGTGATTTGAACGCTAATTGGTAATCTGCTTTTATTTACTGGTACAGAACAGAGCTGAACAGAAGGCCTTTTGTTCTTAATGTAGCTGTAAAATTTGACGGAGTTCAGTCTGTGAACTTGAGCTGAAAGCCAGGCCATGGAGCAGCCTAGGTGGTACATCTCAAAACTCAAAGACCCCATATCTGTACACAGACCACCCTCTCAAAGATCCCATATATGTACACAAACCACCCTCTCAAAGACTCCATATCTGTACACAGACCACCCTCTCAAAGACCCCATATCTGTACACAGACCACCCTCTGAAAGACCCCACATATGTTCACAGACCACGCTCTCAAAGACCCCATATCTGTACACAGACCACCCTCTCAAAGACCCCATATCTGTACACAGACCACCCTCTCAGGAAATCCTTCTCTTCACCCTGTGGCTTTAAAACCTCCATATGCCATAAAAATTGTGTGTATTCAGTTTTTATCACCATACAATGAAACCTTAGGTATTTGAAATAAACACACACCAAACATCTGGAGAGCGCCCTCCACAGCCCGATCAAGGACATGAATGTGTCCCTGTGATCAAGCATCGTTTTGGGGTGTTGGTATCATGCAGCTGATCCTGCCTCTCGTCAGTCGTCACACGAAGAAGGAAAAATGCCATATTAAGCTGAAGTATAATCCTTCCTGTTGATACCTGGGCCATATGCAGATAAAACAGGGGGAGCAGGTCACCCACAGCGGAGAGGTTTTCAGATCCAGCCGCCCCACTGTCTACTGACTATTCCAGCTGTTAGCAAGCAGGAGGCGACGAAACGAGGATCGACGGTGATGGGGAGACAAAATCCTTTTTACACATCCCTCAACCTCCACCCCCCACCCCACATAGGTAGGCGGATAATTTATTCTCTGGTTATCAGGCTTGAAAACAGATCGCGAAGATAGTAACGCTTATCTGCCGTCCCGCTTGACTCCAGGATAATTGCCTCACCGAGCCTGTGTTGATATACACTTAGCAGATGCCCCGCGCGATTGTTCCGGGGGACGGTGACTCTGCCTGCGCAGAGCTGTCGATTTTAACGGGGGAGGAGGCAGCCCGATTTCAAAGCACGCTTAAAATGTCGGTGTCCTGTTGAGGGGGCAGGGGAAGCCGGGTGTATTAGTTTTTAATTTTTTTATTACATATTTTATCTTCTTCTCAAAGGTCCACTCTTGTTCTCCAGATGGGGGTGCTGTTAGTGCTAGCAGGAGCGTCGGGTTTCTGGGGGGGGGGGGGTTACTGTTTGCCCTTCTTCTGGGTGTCAAGGGAAAAATAAGGAAAATTGCAATAGAAATCCCAGGAGCTCTGGCTTAATATTTCCAAAGGTGCACAGTTTTCTTGGGGCTGTAGGTGGCTCCGTGGTTTATGACTTGACCAGAAGGTCACTGGTTCAAATCCCACGACCGACAAATTAGTAATATCACAGTCGGGCCCCTAATGAAGGGTCCCTAACCCCACTCGCTCCAATTTTACGTTGCTTTAAAAAAAAAATTGTCTGCTTAATAAATAAATGCTGGATGTAATTAAATCGATTTCTCTCATTCATGTTCCTTGTGCGCATCTGTCACAGTGTGGGCCTTGACCCCATCCTGCACAGCCAGTCTGCCTCCCCACCCGCTCTGTATCAGTCACGGTGTGGTGCAGGTCCTCATATTTATACTTTCCTTTCTCCCACACATGTATGTACCTCACATTGTCTGCACGCAGCAGGCCGCTGTCGGGCCGAGATCCGAGCGTGGGAAGGAGGGCGTTTTTTGTGGCATTCCTCTTTCTGTGACATTTCTAAGGCCGGGACACTGCTGGCATGGGTGACTCTTGCCAGTGCAATAAAAGGTATCGACTGTCCTGGTTTGGGGTCGCTTGGACCCTGCCCATCGCTAGCCTGTTTTATTGCTCCGCACACCCAGATCAAACAAGGTTAATTTATCTCTTTGTCTGTGATGTAATGAAAGCATAAAAAGAATGTAAACTTAATATGAATAAGGCTCTTTATTGCACAGTAATGGAGGCAGATATGGGGGACGATCTGTCATTATCTGTTGTGGTTCTGGGGAATAAATTAAATAATCAATGAAAAGCACGCCTGCTGGTTTTAATGGAGGAAAAAAAGCATATTGACGATTTTACATCGGCCGTCTAGAAGAAAATCCCCCTCAGCACTGAACGATAGTGACATATTTTCAAAACGGCAATTGTGCGTTTCATTAGCATTTGAAAAGTGCGCCGCCGTCGTCGTCTGCCCGCGAGACGGTCCGTGTGTCCTTTCAAAGCAGCATTTTAATCCAGCCGTCTCTGTCCGTGAATGAAGGTACCGTGTGTGTGTGTGTGTGTGTGTGTGTGTGTGTGTGTGTGTGTGTGTGGACAGCGCTATTCGGGCTTTCTTTGACTGAAAGACAAGGGTGATTGAAAACTCAACGGTTTGATATCATCACATCCAAAGTAAGACTGACCTAAAAGTCACATCCTAACAGACTTTGAAAATTAATTAGCGAGTTATGTACTGGTGGCCATAATTGTGGAAACACCCAGCATTTTTTATATTTCGCTTTAATAATTGCTGCATGAATATTTCGGTAATGTTTATGAACAGCCAAAGAATGTTATCGCAAAAAATTGGAAGCATTTTCACAATTTAGGCCACTTGTGTTTGTGATTAAGTTTAAAATTTGGACATAAATGTAAACAGGGTTTTTTATGGTGCACTGTGGCTCTGTGGATGACACTGATCTGACACATCCATGGTTTTGGGTTCGAATCCAACCTCTGCTCTCTGTGTACGAAGTTTGCATTCTCCTTGTGTCAAGTGAGTTTCCTCAGGTAGCCCTATGCAGCCCTGCAATGGGTAGATGGTGATAAAAGATGGAGAGATGGTTGTACTGTGTGTATGCCATAAGGTCATCAAGAGCTTTGGACATCTTCTGAGGCCCAGCCTTTTCAGCTGATGTGGAGTGACTGTGTGTTTTGAGTCATATTCTACCTGCATTTTTGCATGATCATTTAAAGACTGCCTGCTAAAGACTATGTTTTATGCAGGGCCTGACTGATTCCATACTTTCCATACAGGTATGTATTTTAAGGAGCTAAAATTCTGATGGTAAATAATATTGGCTGACATAATTTTATATGGCCGGGAAATAGAAAACTGACAGCCAGCAGTTTTAGTTAAGCAGTGCCTTCCTCAGGTATGATTATGCCAATTTGACAAACGTAAAAAGAAGAAAAGCAGGAGTCCTGAATGAATACAAATACAAAACCAACCACCTTATGATCATCCATTGCTCACGTCTAACCACTGTACCTTAAGATCACTATAAAACTTGTGGTCCTTATTTGTCTATAACTAAACACTCATTGTGTCACAGCTTAGACTGAAACGTAACACTTCCTCCTCTTAGCTTCATATTATTAGTACGCTGTAATGCTGGACTTACAGCGTCTCCACATTTCCTCCAATGAGAGAGCTCCTTCTTATCATAAATGTTTAAAGAGACCTTATTGGTTTTTTATCGGAGGGTTTTTCACCAATGGATTCATACAACATTAATAAAAACCGATTTCATCAACCAACCAATATATCAAACCCTAAGTTTAATGGAGACTTTGACATATGTCCTGGTATTGAATTTGTGCTTCATCAAGCACTGTCTGTACTGTATGTGTGTGTATACATATATATGTGTGTATACATGTGTGTATACATGTGTGTGTGTGTGTGTGCACGCGCGCATATACACACACACATATACGTAGATACACACACACACAAATATATATAATTTTTTTATTGAATTAATTTTGTGTTCGGTAATGCCTAATTAGTGCTAGCTAAAGTTAATAAATCTCAACAGAATTATGAACTTAGCTGTAAATCTTTTTATTTCTAATTGAACATGTTGCATTACCTAATCCACAGTTATTCAACACTGCTGCTTAAGACAGCAGGCGAGCAGGATTTCCAGGGCTCAGATGTCGGCAGTGTTTCAGCATGAATCCTGCGGAGATGCCCTTGGGTTTGCACACCATGGTTTTTAAACTGCCTTTTAGTGGAGCAAAGAATCACGGCGTCCAGCTTGTTCAGAATCTGGCCAAAAAGTTATATTTTTTTAATTTATATGTTAGTGTGTTTTAATGCGTACTTTGAATGCAGGGTAGCTAAAGTGCCAAATCTGATTTAAGCCTGTTCCAGACATTTACTGGATAAATGATTACAAATTTGTTTTGCCCCTTAAGCAACCAGAGACAATGCAAATGCAAATGTGGGTGTTTTATTTATTTATTTATTTAGTTTTAGAAATCGGGTTTGTTTTGTGTATATCACTATATCTTAGGAATTAGCTCAGCGCTTCCAGAGCAAAATGAGAATTCTGTCATAGATCCAAAGGGCATATTGCTGCTGGGTGTTCAGTGTGACGTATTAATGCTTGATTGCTTACATACAGGTTAAAGGTCTGGCTCTTGACTGTATACAAATGGCTGCTGACCATTAGAGGCCCCTGAGCCAATTTAGCTAAAGGCTTGTTAACAGAAGCTACTACAATAATGAACTTGGAACATAGTCTCTGGAAGCCAAGAAGCTCATGTTTTAGCCCAGATATTTGAATAGTCACTTGTAAGCATTAGTTTTGGTGAATGTCACAAACGCAATAAGAAAAGAAGTGTGACAGTGTGGCTTAAAAAGGATTTGAGATGTACAAGCTTGAGGTTTTTTTGATCTTCAAACTGGGAAGTGTGCCAGTTCCCGCTTGGAGACTAATGGTTTTTCCCTACTGTGTGACAGACAGTTTTTCTGTTGGGGTCAGAGTTCATCAGTACCTTCTTTTTTTTTCCTTTAATAACCGAACGGGGGCATCCATAGGCCAAGGTGCTCAGGGCTGTTGCCCTGCTGGGGTCTTCTGGGTGCGGGACGGGGGCCAGCGAATCGAGGAGAGGGGATGGTCGGGTTTCCACGCGCGTGCAACTCTTACGCTGAAACATGGTGGCCAAAGCGGACGATGGGGAACAGATAGGGTGCTGTGGCACGTTCCAGCTACCCGGAGGCCTGTCCGGTAGTGTGGGGGGGGGGGGTGTAGCTGCTGGGAATAAAGAAACAAATATATCATTTAATTAACGGAAGAAATTATAGGAAGTGCTTTGTTATCCAGTCAGGTTGGGCTGCGTTGGAAACTCCCCTCGATGGGGGGTGGATTTCTGCAGGGAGGGAGTGATTCAGGGAGGGCGGTGACTTCTTTGTGGATGAGAGCACAAAGCAGAAGGGCTTCTCCGGGGAGCGGCACCGGAATGTGACCCTCGGTGAGAGAAATGTATGTGGGGGGGGGGGGCTTGGAACCCAGCCTGGGGGGGCTGAGCGCCGGATGTGGCAGGGGCCCACGCTCCCAAACGTGCAAGCGGCAGGCAGAAGCAGAGTCCTCTACTCCAATGGAAGGAGCCGTGGATGCCACCTCGCCGCTCCCATGGCCACCACACTGCCCCCTGCTGCCACCATTGCTGGTTGATTTTTATGGTCCTGTTGTGCCATTGAATCGATTACCCCACCAACTCTCTAGATAATTTGTTTGGCTAACGACTCCCTTCGTGTTTATTTATTTGTTATTTATTATTATTATTGAGAGGCCTTATGGCATCATGAACAGTCCCATTGAGAATAGTCCCATGGCTCTGTATTTCCCACTTGAACGCTGCTCTGCTTAAGGCAGGGGTGGGTAACCTTATCTGCAAAGGGCCGCTGTGTACTCAGGTTTTTGGGGTAACCTGTAGGTCAGCTGTTCAAACCCCAGTGTGAGGACTCTTCAGCCAGTCAGCCCTCTAGTTAGTGACACACCAGCCCTTTGCAGATAAGATTGGCCACCCCTGACTTAAGGTGTCGGTTTGATACAACAGAACACACCTCCGTGACCTGCAGTTAATGCCTAACTATGCCAGTTCCCCTGAAGACCACCCCCCCCCTCACCATACACAGCCTCCATCAGCACAAGGATGTTGTCCCCAAAATAGGGATGTGAAAAAATTATCACGAACTGCGAACTGCTAGTGCAAATGCTCCCCAGTGGCAGTCACTGCAGTCGGGCGGGTCTCGGGGGTGGGCGGGCGGGGGGGGGGGGGGGGGGGGGGCGGGGGGGGGGGGGGGGGGGGCGGGGGGG
>JABFDZ020000138.1:18052041-18066809 GCA_019775955.2 Pollimyrus isidori | reverse complement strand
CACGTAGCTTATACCGCCAGTGTCCGTCACGTAGCTTATACCACCAGTGTCCGTCACGTAGCTTATACCGCCAGTGTCCGTCACGTAGCTTATACCACCAGTGTCCGTCACGTAGCTTATACCGCCAGTGTTCGTCACGTAGCTTATACCGCCAGTGTTCGTCACGTAGCTTATACCACCAGTGTCCGTCACGTAGCTTATACCACCAGTGTCCATTAGGATTTTACACCCTCTAAACTCTTAATCACCATCAACATCTAAATATGTGACAGTTCAGTAGAAGTGTGATGAACTGCGCTCAGCTGTAATGGGGGACGTCTGGGGCCAAACACTTTATTTAACATAACAAATCAGAAAGCAGGAAAACTAAATAGTTGTTCAGTTTCATTCTTGTGTAAAAATCCTTTTTTTATGTTTTTACCTGATATCAATAACAGACATAATGTTATGTATTGTAATACTCATTTTTGAAGTAGCCACTAGTAGTACTGTAATACACTGCTAACCTATTTTGCGCCACGAACCGGTTACATGTCAGACAATTTTCACGGACCGGCCTTTAAAGTGTGGGGGGTAAATACGATGAAGTAACCTGTGTCAAGAGACAAAGACGCACAAACATCACTCAGACTCTAATCGTCGATAAAACATATATATTTTGTTTTTAATTTTTTTACTATGCGGCCTGGTGGTTGGGGACCTCCATTGTATTGCATCAGCTTAGAAAAAATTGACAAAAAACACATTTTGATTAACAGGAGAAAATCTGACCCCAGAACTCTCAACTTATGCCAAAATCAGTTAAACCTGGTTATATGTTTTGTCCAAAGTCATCTTGTATAATGATATACAAGCATCGGTGGATCGCAGATCACTGGATCCAGCCTTCGTTCTTGGTGTTCATTCATGGTGTCTTGCCTTACATTAGGGTTCCTCAGGGGTCCCCAGATACTTCACATTTTTGCTCCCTCCCAGCTCTTAATAAAACGTGGACTATCTGCAGGTCTCCAAGGATCGGATTGAGGAGCATCAACATGAAGAGTCTCCTTAATCTCTCCTTCCTTCCTCTTGCAGCTGACCCGCTGGTTGGAAGCATCGCCACACAATACTTGACCAACAGAGTGGAGCACGACAGAATAGCCAAACAGTGGACCAAGAGATACGCCACATAGACTCCATGGCAGCCCTGTTCCCATCCCTCCAAATAAAGAAAAAGAGAAACAAAAAAACACACTTCCTCTTTACCCTGTCTGCACCCCATCAAAGCACACTCACTAAGTGCGTCCATCGACCCCCCCCCCCACCTCCGTGAACCTTTTGTTTACCTTTTTGTGAGAAGACCTGTCCTTTTTTCCTTGTTGACTTGAAAGCTTCTTTTTTTATACAAAGAGTAGATTGGGATTTTATTTTCCAATTGACTGAATGTTGGAACTCTCATAGAAAAAGTATATTATTATAATTATTGTCACCCAAGCTTGTAAATGTGTGTGCGTGTATGCGTGTGTTTTTTTCCTTCATTTTAAGTGGTCCCACGGACAGATTGCAGATTTCTATCTTGTTTCTACTTTATGGTAGTGTTTAGAAGTTTTGTTTTTGTTTTTTTTGTACTGGAGTCATTAATGGTATGTGCATGTTAAAAGGATCGAGGCTGATGATCTTTATCATTCTCCGCCGTCACGTGACACCTAAAGTAGCGTTCATGCCCTACCTTCACAATTTCTGTTTGTACGTATTATTTTTTTAAGATGGGCTGTTGAGGCGGACTGCAGAAGTATCAGCTCCGCTCGTGAAGAGACAAGACTTGTAAATTTTCCGAGCTCCCCGCCACTCGTGACACGGGGAGCAGTTTGTTGTACACGCGCATTATTAAAGTACTCAATAAAACACTGTGGTTGAACCACGGCAAAGAAACGTGTGTTGTTTTCCAGCGGCCGTCCGCTGCATTTTCTCTCAGCCTGGTCACAAACAGAGGCCTGTTTACTCAGACTGAAGAGTGACGTCAGCCCTCTTGCTCTTGTTTTACGTTCAATCTCATTTACTTCCTGAAAATCGCTTCCTTTCTGACCGCAGACGTTACTGTAATTTCTCTCTGGCGTTATTCGTTAGCCTGGCACGGCATATGCTTGCTTGTGACTTGGGGAGCAATCTGTGAAAAAATATAGGAGGATGCCAAGATATGAAGAGAGCAGTGTTGACCTGCCATTGAAATGTAAGATGGTGTCCATTACACAATCAGGTGTATAGTGTAAGATTGCACCTCGTGGACGGGAAACTGATGTGTAGTGTTTTCAAGTGGGAGATGTTTCTAGTTTTAATATGATTTCTCTCCAGCTGGAGTCAATGTCCTGAAGGAGTTTGCATCCTGCACACCTTGAACATCCAACCAACTGCTTGTTGTTGCACTGGTGGTCTGTGGGGAGCAGCTTGACCTGGCCGTCCTCTCCTGTGTGGGCCTCTGATTGTCTTCTGTCTCCACACATTCCTTTCACAATGTAAATTAAATGGTGGTCCGGCGCCCCTCCCCCCCCCCCCCCGAATCCGCTTTCCATGAATCCGTGGAGATAAAAAAAAAAAGAATTTAATGAATCGTCCATTATTTGGGTATAAATATATACATATACAGTAATGTGTAGAACAAAGGAAGTGTGACACAAGCATTTTGATATGACTTTTCAACGTGCGCTTTTGCGAGGAAGGGAGCCGAACACCTTTAGCTACTCTGATATCTACAGTGCTGTAAGGATCCAAAGTCATAACATTTCCCCCAGGACTAAGGTCTGATCCAGCACTCCTACATAGTATTACATGGCAAGCCATCTTCATTATGTTGGCTATAACAGTTCAGACTTCCTGCCCCCCAAATGTCATATATGCTCGTTGATTACTGTGAGTTATGCATGCAGAAAACACACCTTTACAGTAACCTTACTTCCATTAAGAGCACATATGGATTGGGGAAAAGTTACATTTTATTTATTTGCTTCCTACCTTCACCGTTTCTTATGCCAATTACAATTACTAAGTCAGTTAGTGGCCTTTTTATACATCAATGATCCCACTGGGGTGAGGGGTGAATTACAATACTAGTAACTGTGCCACCTTTTAAAAGATCACATCTCCTTTACACAAATGACCTGTATTAAATACAGGCGTCCAATAGTGACCCGGTATTTAGAAAATGGTAGTTTTGCTCAGGGTTTTTCTGCCGTATTGGAGGACAGCCTCGTTCTTTTCTGGTATTTTTGATTTTCCTGCCGTAATATGACATCTCACATCTGTACTGCAGTCAGGGCACCCACACTGAACTGAATCTTTCAGCTACAGTCAATTCAGATCTCTGAAGCTGCTTATGTAATATCAGTACAGTACCATTCAAGACTGCTCTGTAGTGCTGAGGAATCCCCCTTGCACTCCCTATTTAAAGAAACACAACATGGGATTGTTGAAGATAAAGCTGTGAAAAGTATTAGCAGAAAAGTAACAAGCTAAGAGCTCACAGTGAGATAAGGTTCATATTTATGGGCTGTGCATATTCTTGTAATGCCTAAGATAAGCTGTGCAGCCAAAGTAGAAGGAACTTCTCAGGGTAAGGAAACGCAGACCTGGTTTTCCTGAAAAATATACACGAGAAAAATGCAGATTTTCTTTCAGCTGCACCTGAGTTCTAACGCTCGCTGAGATAATCTCTACGCATCTGCCGAACTGTTCACACAGATAGAGGCTCAGTGGCCTCGTGCCACCCAGAGCTTGATTCCTGCTTCTGTGTGTGTGTGTGTGTGTGTGTGTGTGTGTGTGTGTGTGTGTGTGTGCGCACGCGCTTGCGCATGTGTGGAGTTCTCAATGTGCTCTCCTTAGTTTTCTTTGGTTTTCTCCCACAGAATATGTCATCCAGGTGGACTGACGTCCACAAATTCCCTGTAGACTGCAAGCGTATGTGTGCCCTATCTGGAGTACTGTACTTCCTGGGATAGGAAGCACGTATGCAGATATAGAAGATGGATGTACCAGTACATATGTAAAACAGTACTGTCCTCTTTGAGAGTCTATGCTCCATTCCTTGCAGTCTGCCCTAGCTGTTAAATCACAGTGCTTTCTGGGGTCTTTTCTGCAAGCAAAGTGAGATTATGGTAAAAGACTCTAGTCTTACTGCACGGAAGATGTGCTTTTCAGAATAATACAAAATGTTTGAGGGTCTGAGGAAAAGGAAGGTTCCTAAATTAAGTGCCAACACCCCTTATACCCTAGGTTAATCAGTATTATGTTAATATGTGTTGCCCGGATTGTATTAAACCACAGTGTAACTCACCATTTTTGGTGAGGTTTCCTAAATATGCATTACACTGTGTTTGTTTAACTAATGTGGGTAGTGTGTGAAGGGTCATTGTCTTATCTATTTCCAGCAAGGCTAGTTGCACCATAACAAAACAGTGCAAATGCAATAATAAGCCAGTCGCGCTCTTTAGCTCGTGGCAGCCACACATTCTGAGCAAAACGGTCTTCGCTTTAAGGAAGACCATTCTGGACAAAACAAAGATACTGTGTGCACATAATGAATGCACAATGGTCATTGTGAGCAGGATGGCAGGCCTGTTCTGTGTGCTTCTTATGGAATATGGCATTTTGAGCGATCTGCGGGCCCTGCATTCTCACAGCATAAGGATGGATTTCAAAGCACAACAGTTCAGTACTGGAAGATGTCTGGTGTGTAATCATTCAGCTTTAACATAAGCCCAAGGAATCCATTACGTTAAGAAGAATAGGCAGAGCAGATGTGATGTTAAAGATAAATTCTCAGATATCTCGCTAACAAAACAGGAAATACTGTGTGTTTCTAACCTTTGTGACATGTGACACTATTATAAGCCCTTCCCAAACCACCCTATACTGATATGATACAAGTGACATGGTATGCTCTGTGACCATTTACACCTTTCACCTGCTGCTTGTAGAGGCAATAAAAACCACAGTATTGCATCAGCTGTAATAGAAAGGCTTTACTCCTTCTCCTGCTCATACACCTGACACGGTGTATTCCTTGTGCGAGAAAACTAGACAGTATCACAATGGCCAATTACAGAACGTGTTAAAACGTGATTAGCATTTGTGTCATGTTTTCGATTTTGGTCTGTCTAAATGTTGTCACTTTTCGAGGTGTAGTCTACAAAGTGTGCCAAGTAGAACACCACATTGCTTACAACCACAGTAATGAGTCTTTGTGCCAGTTCTATTACTTAAAAGGCATTAACTGATATTACAATATTTATTTCAAAAGATTTCATTGTATCAAATATCTGGATGATCCTTCAAAGTCATGTCTCCATCTGTCAGATTTATTTAGTCTCATTGTCTTTGTTTCACGTACTATGAACCCAATATGTGTTTTGTGGTAGTTAAATTATAAATCAACCTCTCTGATAACTCTGGTTGAGCTAATTTCCCTTCCACATTTTTATAGCACACATGTGGGTTAAAATGAATAAATAAACAAACAAACCACTCACTAAGCAAATTAAAGGATATTGGTTAAAATGAAAATTTGCATATATGATGTCTCTAAATTGTTTTAAGTATTTGTTATTAAGTATTTAATATACAACCAAAACAGTCTTTTCCCTTTACTAAATTATTAATCGATGTCATCGCCACCTGAAAAACGTGAGAAATCGTTAACCATTTCGGCAGTAAACAGTAAATAAATGCGATAAATGTTGAATGACTTTTTAATAACACTGGAGTCAAATAAAGCAATTTAGTGTGGGAAGTGCTCAAAATAACTTTGCTTGTGAAGGTTGTGCTTAAAAGGGAATTAAATCCAGGGATACAATTGGATTGAGTTTTATATACTACTATATAAATAACTTATTTGTGAAAGTAGAGGTCGATTTCGGGGAGGGGAATCGCTTGCTGAATAGTTATTTTGAGGTGGTTTAACGCCTTCTCGACTGAAGTGGAACCATATCGGGTTTCCGCTGAAGTCGCTTCTTTCCACGCCTGAACTTAATCATCCGCGAGTCCGGAGCGTGACTCCATAGCTGCTGCCGCGGCCGCACTTCCGCTCCGCGAAGTGGCGCGAGGCGCGGACACGGAGACGGGTACGTTCGCCAAGGTAATCCGGAACGCCGCTGGCCCGCTCGTCTAAGTTCTGGGTAGCCGAGCCAGGGTAGTGGATGGGTCCGGGAGGGGGGACCCGTCCGACTGAAGTGCCTGCTTGGCTAATTGGTTAGCTAACTGGGCTTTCGACGGAACCGGCTAGGTGTGTAAAGAAAGACGCCAGTCGGGCTTCACGGAAGAGCCGTCGGGTCTCATCGGCCCGGAAGGGTCCATATGACCGCCTTCAAGCAGCCGCCGCTCTCCTTCGGCCGAACGTATGCTTACGGTCTGTCAAAGGGGACTCGCGGCTCTTGTCACTTCAAACTTTTCCAGGCAGCATTAAGAATTAGCCAGCCGGCTAGTTACCCTAAGTAACCAGCTAGTTACCGGGCTACTCAACTTTAGGCTGTGGGACGTCTCGGGAATGGAGCCGATGTGTGCTCCGCGGTGCCGGACGAACCGCAGCGATAAGTCTCTATCAGCAGGCAACGGCTATGCTGACCTCGGTCAATTAAGTGCTAATTAACCCATAACCACCGAACTGCAGCCACCGTGCAGGTCAGACCGGTGTCGGATTTCGGGAATAACCGGCCCGTGTGAGACCGGATCACTATCATCCGCACCGCTCGGCCATAGAGACACCGGCTAGCTAAGCGGCTGCAGTACTCGGCACTGAACCTAATATGTAGGCGTTTTATAAGTAGCCGCCCTGCTAACCGAACCACGTTTATAGCCAGAGTCCCTACCCGCAGGACGGGGCAAAACTCTGCTCTTTAGGAAACTTTTACGGTGTGCTGTATGGCTTTCTTTAAAACCACAAAACCGTAGGTACTCTCCTTTTTGCCTGAGGCCGGCATGTCGGATGAGGATTCGAGAGCCAGCACCAGCTCTTCATCATCATCCTCTTCATCGATCCAGCAGCCCAAGCAGAAAGGCGCCCCCGCCAGCAAACGGGAAGGCAGAGGCATCATGAACAAGCCGTCCAAACTGCTGTCGACCAGCGCGAAAAGGTGAGGAGTCCACCGGGAGAAAGGCGACATGTGATGGGGTTTGTAAAGCGGACCGAACAATGTCCGGATCCGGACCGTTCGTGTTTTAAGGCCGGCCCTCGGGCACTGACTCCTGGGTGGGAAGGTCCGGATCGGCAGGAGCTCGAACGTGTGTGTCCACCGTGAGGGATCTGGGAGCCGCGCTCCTTGGTGTCAGCGGGCTCATTTGCATATTAAGTTAAACAGCTTGTTTCTCCGACCCGATTGACCGAATCGCGTGTACCGGTTCGGGATCTATCTGTAATCGCCATATAGTTCTTGTTGTCTGCGTTAGAGGCATTTAGGTGGTAGTTATTTAGTGTTTTTGGGTGGGGGGGAAACACCCAAGCAGTAGCGTTTAGTGTAAACGGCCATGTTGTGAGTGCGGGGGGTCGTCGAGGCCGCGCCGACGATCGGGAGCGTGCCGAGTGTACGGTGGTAACGCGCGATCCGCTTTCTGTCCCCGCCAGGATTCAGAAGGAGTTGGCCGACATCACGCTGGATCCGCCCCCGAACTGCAGGCAAGTCTGTTTACCCATCTTCGGTAAACTAGTTAATAATCATTTTTATCCACGCTAATCGTCAAATTAAGTTTGGCTTATTGTAGGTTATACCGTTTTATGTATTTTATTTTGCGCAACGTTTCTTATTAAACTTCCAACTATCTATGATGATATACATTACATTTTTGTTTGTAAAGGATCGTGTTTCTGTATTTGCTTTAACTGGCGTTCTGTACCTACTGCCTTATTTTTATAAGTGTATGTAAAGCACGCAGATGGCCATGGTTTAATTAAATTTTTTACTGTAAATTAGTTAAACCTTAAACCTGCTCCTCTACGCAATGCTGTACTTTCTATACATTTAGGCTTTATCTGAGGACAGTTCCACAATTTTTTTTAACAAATTGTGGCTAGAGCATCACTCTAGTGCTGACTTGTAGGTCAGACTAAGTTCTTCAATTGTTGAAATGTAATACAGCAGTGTGGGAGAATATCACGCATTGGCACTGAGATGTCTGATTTGACTATTTTAATCAAAATGGCGTAAAGTGTGAATGAGAGTGGATCAGGGGTTTGTATGATGGTGACAGGCTGATGTTTATTTTTGAGCTTAGTTTAACTGTTGCATTTACAACTTAAACAAGTAGCAGCGCATCTCCAGGGAAACTGTAGACTGCCTATAAGAGTTGTACCCCCATGGAGTGCTAGGCAATCATACTGTATATATTTGTAAACTGGGTGTGTCTGTAATTAACTGGGTATTATCAGTGTTTTAGTTAAAGTTTGCACAAGTAAGGTTAGGTAGCAACCATTGAAAAGTGAAACAATGAGTGGACTGCATTGAATTTTATGTTGACACTGGGCTTGTGAAATGTGGCACTCCACTGAGAATTTGAAGTGGTTGTTATATTGTATGCAAAGTACAAAAGTGCTTATGCGACAATTCTGTGACAGGGAAAGCTATCAGTCTACGGAAGTTAATTTTTGCTCTTGGCTATTTTGAGTACATATTTGGTACTTTTCAGGTTTAAATCTACCTCTTGCCTAAAAAAATAGTTTTATAGTTTTATCATTTTAAAAATCTGGTTGCTGCATGATAAATTCTTTGTTTTAAGAGTTTTCAAATAGGATGTTGAATTTTTAATGTACGTTCTATGCCTTGACTATACAAATATCTGCATTTCTTTTCTATTCATGAATTTGACTGCCAGTTGTCCATGTGCTGTTTTATTTTAATGGTTTTGTGAGTGCTGATGCTCATGGATGCCTATGTATAGCAGCCCATTGGAGAAACCAGATGTGGAGCCCTTGGTCAATGTGATTTGATAGTTCATTTCTCAGACTGGTAATGCCTTCAGGTGGTAGCATAAGTTTTTATGGTGGTGTGAGTAGCATAATTTTATATTTGCTAAAACATTTGAAGCAGCTGTTAGCACTTTTTTCCCTGCCTCAATGTGTTCTGTGATATGCAAATGTCTTGGTTTAATTTGCGTTCCATTAATATGTCAATATGAGTAAACCTTGTGTGATAATGTCAGCAAGAGGTTTCAATGATTGGCTAACGTGACTCCTAAAGTAAATAGACAGGGGGTAATCCCAGCAAATTATATGTAAGCAAATGATTCTTCAAAGCATATGGTCAGGCTTTTTGGTCTGTAAGGCAAAAGCAAACGGCAGAAAAAAGGCATGAAGATTGCATGCACAGTGGGTCTCCAGGGACAGCCTGCGTTTAGATTTATATCCTTTTATTTTGTAAATAAGCTTTGTGTGACCTGTTTGGCACCCTTTCTTGTGGCAGTTCCTGCCCAGACTCTGCCTCTGAAACCACGGCACTAAGGGAGCCAGAGGGGTGAGCTCGCCCTGTGGCCTCTGCGGCAGCGCCGCTAAATGCACGTTGGACACAGGTTTTGCCAGAGCGAGGGGCCAGCTCCGGCTGTGTTGCTCTGTGGTTTTGCTGCTGCATTTCTTCCACTATGGACTCCTGCCTGCATGTGGAACACAACTGGGAAATGCTGCAGCACATTTATGTGTGACCCTTTAAATCTCTTAAAGGGACAGACCCACTCTGCCATTTCAGCTACCTGCTTCGGTACTTGGTCAGGGAAATGGCATCAGTTCTGTTCTGCTTTGATCACAACTCTCTTTGGCACTAAAGTGACAGCCTCCTGACAGTGCCAAGGTTACAGGAAACGCATCCAAAAGTACCCCTGTGCCACCATCTGTAATGGCCCATCAGACCATGTCAGATTAGTCCTATGTACTGCAAAGGTTGTACCTCGGGATGGTCTGTAAAACCTGACTCCTTGCACCCATCGACATTGTCCACTTGGGAATTCTGTAGAATGGTGTCATGCATATGGCTCATTAGGTAAAATAAAGCATTCGTTTTAAGTTTTTATTGACATGGCTTGTCATCCCACTGGTATTCCTAGCTCACTGTGCTTGTAGTTTTTATTATGAAATGACACTAAACGTTTATTGCACTATCATGAAATATGCATATTTCAGAGAAGTATTGTAGTCCTTTTTCCTCTCTCCAAAACACTTTAACAAGCAAAACCATCATCGCTCACGACCTGATTCACTTGAATTATATGTGTTCACAGTAGAATTTAAATGACTACTTGGCACAGATTTCCTCTAGGGGGAAAAAAATTTGAATCCCTTAATCAGGAGTAATGCATCACATTTGAAGACTGCAACTGACAAATGTTCTTGATATAATGATATATAATTTTTTGCACAACATCAGAAGCTGTAATGAGCTTTCAGTTTGCACTGA
Organism: Pollimyrus isidori; assembly: GCA_019775955.2. NCBI lineage: Eukaryota > Metazoa > Chordata > Actinopteri > Osteoglossiformes > Mormyridae > Pollimyrus > Pollimyrus isidori. The sequence continues at coordinate 18,056,406 of JABFDZ020000138.1, read as the reverse complement.
GTATTAGGTACAAGTTGATGGCAGATGGTTGTTCTGTGTCCTTATTCATTGGTTCTTCATTTTGGTGAAGTGTTTCAAACACTACTGAGTCATTGTGTTGTGTCTGTTTTTCATTTTGAGCATTTACCACATTGAGTCTTTATGCAATGGTGGTAAAAACAGTTGATGTTGGTGAGCCTTAGGAATTCATAATTCTGTACCTGGCCCAAAACCGCAGTCCATCCCCATGTGTCTTCAGTACCTGCTGCTTGTGTCCACAGTAGATTCATCTTCTAAAAACTAATGGGCTATCTGGAAATTTTCCCACCAACAAGTGGCCATATTTATGCAGAATGGAGAAATCGTCCTTTGTTAGACCACTCTGGGGAATTAGATGAGTTAGGTTGTATTGTTAGGTGTTTTCTGAGCTTGTTTGGTTAGTATCTCTTTTCCAAGTTCTTAAAGTTTGTGAAGAAAGGCCGCAGTGTTCTCAGATACCTGGCCTTTTTGATATGCTGTAGATAAAGTTATGTGCTAACTATGCTGTTAACAATTTCCTTTGGCCTAACACTAGCTGATATTGGATGTACCAGAAGAGAGAGCTTTTTTCTTTTCTTTTTTTTCTTCTCACAGTACAGATAAGGGATGGTACACACATTCATCTTGTGCTGTTTGGTGACATTTTTGGTTCAGAATGCACAGTGAAACAAATACATTTCTAGACATGAAAGGAACCTAAATTAACAACAAATAGATCAACACTGATAATGAATACACTGAGGTGGCTAAGGCTGGTTAGTCAGTCATAGTGGCGGAGTGAGAATTTGAAAGCTCTCTCACATCAGTTAAATCAGTAGTTTGGGAACATTTTCGTTTCCCAATAAATTCTACCAACCCTAGAGAGAGAGTACTTGGTAAGACTGAGACTGTCTGTTGGCTGTTATACCGAACTTGCATATTGCCAGGAAATTCAGACCTGAGCCAAAAAATAACTATGGCTACACTGGTGTCTATCTCTGCAGGGTGTTTATCTCTGCAGGTGCACAGCCATACTCGGAACACAGGATTTAGACTGGATTTAGTCCATTATGATCGATATGATTCAAAATTAAAATTAAAAAATGAATCCACATTTATTTTTACAAATGTGCATGTCCTTGGTTTTCTTATATGTGTTTGCTGCAAGTCAATAACACATTACCTTTTGTTTTGGTTTTATTATCACTTCAAAATGCAGTTTAGATGAGAACTAAAAAATACTGGGGTAAAACTGCACCAAAGCATAAACTCAAAAGCAAGGCTTTTACCTAGCCATGAATTTTTGTGTACTGTTGCCCCGTAGTTTTTTTTTTTTTTTTTTTTTTAATCGAAGCAATAGGTGCTAACCAATTATTCACCAAATCTGAGTAGTTTTCTTATGTTTGTATTTGTGGGTGGCCAGAAGTTCCTGAATTTTAACTACCACAAAATGTCTTGATCACATAAATTAGTGTTTGTCCAATAGTTTGTATTGCAGTATTTTACACTATACCTTCATTGGGCTTCTAGACAATGGCCCATTTGTATCTTGATGTTTATAGATTTATATTTTGGACAGTTACTGTCTAGATTCTGTATCCCACTCTAATTCATCGGTATTATCTTTCAGTGCTGGACCGAAAGGAGACAACATATATGAATGGAGGTCCACGATTCTTGGGCCCCCTGGGTCTGTATATGAAGGGGGGGTGTTCTTCCTTGACATTGCGTTCACACCAGATTACCCATTCAAACCACCCAAGGTACTGTGAAAACTACATTGTCTTTTTTTTTTTTAATGCAACAATCTTAGTAATGACTGTTCAGTGTATTTCAGCATGTTGTTTGTTTAATAACTGAACAAGTATTACTAGGTGTTGCACTGGAATCTATAACCAGATAAACTACTTTTTTTTTTTTTTTTTTTTTTAATTTGTATAATCATCATTCATCTTTAATGCTGCTGCTTTACTTGTAGAAAAAACATTTTCTCCTTATAGGGTTCACCTAGAACAGGAAATAAATATAAATATATATATATATATATATAAAATCTAGATTCAGTTTTACTCCTCACCTTCAGTTTAGTACTAATTCAAGGTACCTGTTTAGGGGCCATGATGTGCTTCTCTTCAGATATACTGGTTTATAAGTTAAATGAACGTTTGCCATAAGGCTACACAGAGGACACTGAAGCTTTTACTAGAGGATGGTGCTTGAATGGTTTAGTGACTGAAAAATGCTTGTGAATTTGCTATGCATATATTCTATATAGGGAACCTCAAAGAAAAGCATTCTATGCTTTGTGCTCTCTGCTTGCTGTATTTCTTTCCCACCACTAGAGGGTAGTGTCACTGCTTGAAATACCAATATAACACTAAATGAGAATGAAACACAAATATGAATGCAATATTTATTTATTAAGTACAAATGTCTTAAGGTAAGAGCAAAACCTGAAATTTTGTTATCTGTTAGGTAACATTTCGCACAAGGATCTACCACTGCAACATCAACAGTCAGGGTGTGATCTGTCTGGACATCCTTAAGGACAACTGGAGCCCTGCCCTCACCATCTCCAAAGTGCTGCTCTCCATCTGCTCCCTGCTCACCGACTGTAACCCTGGTAGGTGTCTCTGCAGTGCGCTAGTCCCCCTGCTATTCTCTGAGAAGGTGGTACTTTTAGGAAGGTATTTAGTGGTTAATGCATAAGTTATTTTATTATTCTGTTTTTATTGACTGACTCCGTAGTTTTATATGGAATGGTAATGGTGCCCCCACCCCCCAGGGAGCAGCGTGCGAGTTAGGGATCTGTGCCTGCTGTGTGGTGAAGCCTTGTGGCTGACAGAATACTCGTATCACCATTGGGCCCATGAGCAAAGCCTTATCCCTGACACTAGATGACCTGTACTCCCTATCTCTCCTTTCGGCTGTGCTTGCACCATGGGGATCAATGAAGTACCCAGTATTCCAATAGGCAAAATGTTTATTTTTCTGCTGTATTGAAGTCTGCTGTATTGAAGTAGCTTTAAAACCTAAATCCTGATTTGCTTTCCGTTCATGAGACCTTATGCGTCATAAGGTGTCAGTTTTGTGTCTTGATGTTTCACCATATTTTTCTGTTGTAAGAGATTCTGCATCAAATCAAGATACGGTTAGTAACAAGGAAGTAGCTTCACTGCAATACAGAACTTATTGTTCTGTAATGTTTTTTTTTCCTGTTTATTAAAGTTGCACAGAGAATCCATTAGATGCTAGAGGAGATTTTTGAGGAGAGTCTGTAGTAACACAATTCAGTACTTTCAAACACTCGTGCCTCATTTTAATTAAAGTTCTGCATTAAAGTATGGTACATATAGAAAAAAATCTGGATTTGTTTCTTTTGTGGGGCTCATTTAATAATAATCCTACTGTCGTGATGTATTGATAGTAAATGTTAGAGGATGCCATATGACAAACCCACAGCACGATTGAGATTTCACTAGTTTCATTTACGGTGGTTGTCCGCAAGACGATAAGACCTGGCAGCTTCCCTCTGTACTTTTTACTAAAGCATGGACCGCTTATGAAATTACTCAGAACTGAGATGATCTGTGCTTCCATAACACTTCATCTGTCTTGTGTTAGTATTATATTAATGGCTGTTCTGTGCGCAAAGGTGAACACATCTTTCTTTCCTTGTCCAGCTGACCCACTGGTTGGAAGCATCGCTACCCAGTACACGACAAACAGAGCAGAGCACGACAGAATAGCCAAACAGTGGACCAAGCGGTATGCCACATAAGCAGGGGGCCCCAGGTGGCCCCAGGCCCCGTCACAGAGCCTGCGCTTTGCCAGCTGCCCATGGAATGCCGACTGGGTGGGGTGGGTGGAATTTGTGTTGCAGATTTTACTGCGGTCTTTTATTGCCCGCTGATTGTTGGGTTTCACCATTGTAAGTTATCATAGTCCTACTGGAAAGTAAAAACAGCAATATGCTAGAGTTACTCTTTGTGTTCATGGATTTCAGTGAGTTTGTGATTTGAAATTTAAAAATACATTTTTACATTGACTACTTGTAAAGAATATTAAAGCATACGTTTTCCTGTTTGGAGATTTTCAGTTAAATATGAACATTTTAATAAAGCCTCTTGATGAATAATTTATTACTCAGCTTATTTTGATAGCAAATATTAATATGCTTTGTTGCCAGAGCCTATGGTCATTCAAAATTTTCCATTCTGGTTGTTTGTGGAGACAGAGTAATCTATTTATTACTACTATCTTTATTTATTGATGCAAGATATTAGGAATGTCGGGGTGTGACACGAACTCGACTACAAAGCAAACTCAAATCCTGTATCTACTCCATTTATCAGTGCATGTGGAACC